>CM030833.1:24811003-24961003 GCA_018105865.1 Metaphire vulgaris
AGACAGAGAATATATATATATATATAATTTATATATATATATATATATATATATATATATATATATAGAGAGAGAGAGAGAGAGAGAGAGAGAGAGAGAGAGAGAGAGAGAGAGAGAGAGAGAGAGAGGAGAGAATAGATATATATATATATATATATATATATACTGTATATACTGTATATACTGTATATACTGTATATATATATATATATATACTATATATATATACTGTATATATATTACTGCATATATATATAGGTCTATTTATTCTGAATGTCCTTTGTTTGCTTTCAGAGATTCCCTAACTCTTGCTTCTTTAACCTAAAGCGACTTCTCTCTTGAAAGGTCCGTCTTTTATCGGTCGTTTGTAGGACACAGTAGGCCTGCATAATTATTATTATTATTATTATTATTATTATTATTATTATTATTATTATTATTATTATTACGACCGCCTCCGACCATTCGCTGCAGTCGCATCGACCGCCAACGGCATCTCCACGGACGATGACTTAGAGCAGAGGCAGCGAGGAAGAGGGAGACGGGGAGGATAGACGGGAGGACTGAGAAAGGGAAAATGTCTGGGGAAAACTTACCGTCATTTATTGTCATTTTGCTTTTTCGCCTTTCATTTTTGACTCCTAATGTCTTCTTATTCATCATATTCCTCCCTATTCCAGAGTCTTCCTCCTCTTCCTCCTTATTTGCATCCTCACACTTGTCTTTCTTCCTCATTCTCCGATACAGTTTGCCATAAAGCTTCAAACGCCAGTTTTATGCTTTTATCTGTTTTAGCGGATTAGATAGAGGGCTTGAAAAGTGAATTTGATTCTAATACAACGTCCAAAGTTTTAGTTCTCTGTAAATGATCAAAATTTTCTATTCTGTCAGTCTGCACGTTCACATATCTGTTTGTTTGTGTTTTGTTTGTTGTGTGTCGTTTTGGGTCTGTGTTTATCTGTCCGTAAGTGAAGCTGTTCATCTCTCTCTCTCTCTCTCTCTCTCTCTCTCTCTCTCTCTCTCTCTCTCTCTCTCATTCCTGCTCTGTTTGACAGTCTCTTCTTTCGTTTCACCGAGTCTTTTACGACTTGAATGTCAAACGAAACACTGAGTCTTTTATAGGTTGAAATGTTGGAGGAAGAAGACGAAGAAAAGAAGAAGTAGAAGAAGAAGAAGATGATAAATATGATGATGATGATGTTGATGATGATGATGATGATGATGATGATGTTGGAAGAAGAAGAAGAAGAAGAAGAAGAAAGAAGAAGAAGAGAAGAAGAAGAAGAAGAAGAAGAAGAAGAAGAAATAAAGAAAAGTAGTTTGAAGGGAAGGAAGAACAATCTGTCTCAATTCGATAGTCCGCAGGTCAATTTGCCTCTCGATTTCAGTGCCCACTGAGAAAGCGTTCGCTTCCATCAACTGTTTGCCAGCGGAAATAGTAAACTGCACTCGCGTTCCACTGTCAACAGAGTCGCGGGTGGACAGTCAAACTGCGTCGGTCGACGATTCGACGAGATGTCCATAGCAGATGATAACACGTGGCCGGCCATGGCTGTTTGCTAATTCGTGCGGAGCTCGTATATAGTTTTCACAAACGCTCAGCACTAATAGATAGCACCGGCCTACTGCAGTTAGCCTAAGCAGTAAGCAGGCAATATTTTTGTTTCATGCCTTTACGTAGGCCTAGCGGAAAATTATATCCAGTTGGGTATAACATATTAGGGCTGTCAAATTAACGCGCTAAAGAAATAATCGCGATTTTAAAAATTAACGCCGTTAAAAATTTTAACTCAAATAATTTTGTTTTATCAATAATAGCCCTAATAGAATGGTCAGATTTTCAATCAATTAAACTTGCATCGTCGGTTTTGCTGTTGACTGAACACTGTTGCAAAATAATTGTCATTGATAAAACAGTTAACAGCGTTAGACAATAATATTATTGACGTTTGAGCATTTAAGTTATCGTTCAACGACTGAATACTTACTTTTTGATTTGCGACATGCCACGTGAGGCGATTATTGGCGTAGCCTCCGGGCACAGGGGGTCCGGCCGCCCCTAATTCCGGCTGGGACCGGTCGTAAAATTTGTGCAAAACCGTTGAATAGTTTGTGGCGGGGTAGGGTTATAGATGGCATGAGGTCGAAGAGAAAGTACGGACGAAGTGGACAGATGTTGAAAGGACTTAACATTTGACGTGACGATTTTTGCTCGATCGTCACAGTTTTTCACCCGAAAATGTCGATGTGCTCCTTCCTCCTCCCCACCCCTATTCCGGAATCCTGGCTACGCCAACGGAGGCGATCGAAGTTCTTGTAAGGCCTAGATTGTGTCGGAAGTCAGTGTTTTGCTGGACGAATCATCGTTCTGTCAGGTAACAACTTACGCCTGACTGGAGACCGTTGTCGACTCCTGGGCACTGGAAAGTAACGAACTCGTGGCATCTTTTGTGAACCACGAAATAACAAACTGCAACAAATGGTATCGTCAAACGAATTTGTATACGTACAAATTGTACATGCTATGTTTATTATGTCTTGACAACAAGCAAAAAACCTCCTCGTATCATATTCCAGCATTATATCCACATTGATTGCAATAGTTGCTAGCGTAACGTAACGTACCGTCAAATCTCGTACAATTACGCTCATATATATTTTATGACTGTAAGTTCAGTACAATTACGCAATCCACGATTACTATCATTAAAACCTATTCTAGAAATTTCTATACTAAAAATGGGGTCGATAATAAATATATCACTAGTAATGTTATTATTTTTATTATTATTATTATTATTATTATTATTATTATTATTATTATTATTATTATTATTATTATTATTATTATTATTATTATTATTATTATTATTATTAAGACAAAAATGGTGGTTACATAAAACTTCTGTCTTTCCACCTTGGGGTAGAGCGTGCAAAACTGAGATCATTGCTAAATTTCGTTTGTTCAAAGGAAGGACGGACGGAGGGATAGATGGATGACTGATCCAGCGATCCATTTATGGATGAGCTGACATGGATAACGGATATGTAATGATTCAAAACACCATCGTTTACAGATGTTCATACGCGGAGGCCCACAGGAAGGAAACCGCGTCGAAATGTTCGTCATTCCTTTGAAGATGATGATAATAATAATATCGTCAACCTGAAATCATCATCTCCCTGAGGACGGTGAACAGTCGACGAAGCCCAATAATACTGGCGCTAAAATACTGTTGTCGTCTGCTGCTTCGCATGCTTACTAGAACGCACCGACCGCATAGAAAACGCATCCAAGCGCCGACGTTTGCCGCACTAATCGATGACGGTGCAATAGTGCAGTGTTTATTCTAGGCCTTCTCTGGGGATTTTCTCCCCTCCCAAGTTTGAAATTCCCCCAATATTGACATTTTGGCAAATAGTATGACCTCCCCAATGTCTGTTCCCCCAAAATGTTTAACTCCCTCCCAATGTCTAGGTGGCTAGAATAAACACTGCAATAGTGGATTAACCCTAAGGGTAAAACGTTAGGAACGTCTCGGCGAAGGTGGGTGCCTGGCGGGGGAGGAGAGGGGAGGGAAGGGAGGAGGGGGGGCGGGCGAGGCAACGATGCGTGCGCAGCGGAAAGAATATTGCCGATGTCAGTAAGTGACGTCACTCAGTGCCACCGGTTGACGGGAATTCGAGACCGTGGCGCCATCATCGACGACGATGAACGCTCGTCTTGCTGAATTCGGCAGAAAAAAAGCCAGACACACGGACAGACTGGCTGATGGTGAAACTAAACGATTACATTGATAGAAACAATGTGGTATTCGGGTATTGGTTAGAAAACGCCACTTTTAAATCTAATTTCGCGCCAACCCGCGACCCATTAGGCTGAACCCTGCGACCCATTTTTGGGTCGCGGCCCACAGTTTGGGAAACACTGGTCTAGGGGTCAGTGGCGTGTAGAGAGTGGCTGACGCCCGGGGCCAAGTTGTTCAAAGTACGCCCACGAGCAAAAAAGGCCATCGGGTCAATTTTTACGCCCCCTGCCCTGGTCTGCGCCCGGGGCCGCCAGTCCTCAAATTTGGTGCGCCAAGCAAAAAAAAGTTCATCAGGTCAATTTTTACGCCCCCTGGTCTGCGCCCGGGGCCACCGCCCCACCTGCCCCACCCTCTACACGCTACTGCTAGGGGTCATGGAACATGCAGCAGAATGACAACTACAGTAGTCTTGAACCGTGAACGTCGTGTGTTTCTGAAAATGAACTCGAAATATACGTAATATCGACAGAGACCACGTAGCCATAGTGACTACTACTACTACTGTTGTGTCTGGTTCGAATTTGACGACATAAATGTTGCTTAATGTTTCAGAATTTGTTCTAACCGTCTAACGGTTCCACAAAAGATTACGCCACAGCTCCAGCCATCTTCCTTTTAACGATTCGAGAAGCATTCACTTTATGAGTGCCGTTTTCTCAATAAATTGCCAGCGCTTTCAAACACGCCCGAAGTCTAATCTCTTTACAACAGTGTTTATTCTAGGCCTTCTCTGGGGGAATTCCTCCTCCCCCCACACAAAAAAAGTTTTAAAATCCCAAAATTTTGTATATGTTGGCTGGGGATGAAAATCCCTCCCCAAAAAAACAAGTATGGAGTCTCAGACCTTACCCCTCCCCAAACATTTCAAAATCCCCCAATGCCAAGGTGGCTAGAACAAACACTGTCTTTACAATGCCTTCTGCTAATGCTGCGCCTCCTCTTCGATTTCAAATCTCTTCCGAGGAACTCTCACGCCAGATTATAATGAACTTAACCCCTTAACTGGGGATCCCGGATATATCCGTCCATTTTACATTGAGTTACAGTTAAATACACGGTTAAGGGGTTAACATACACGAAGGTGCCATGCTATAACGTAATCGCCTGCGTTTATTAATGTTTCTAATGAAATGGCTGGATTAACGCTTCTGTGAGGAAACACTGCCGTTTAAAGTAGGACCTTTGCTCTGCATTGACAATTAAGTTGTCGGTTGGGTGGCATGCAGTGATGATCGCTCGAGCAAAAAACTTGTTCTGTAAATCGACTGAAGTACAAATATCATTATCATTAATTGTGCCTATACCGGACTTGTACGTTCTTCTATCTACGCTACCGAAAGGACATTGATCAACGTCGTCCAATGGTCGTCTGCCGTCGCCAGAAATCAAATCTTGTTTAGTTTTCAGTTGATAACAGGAAGGATTGTTCCACTGCTCAGTCGGTTCTCTGTCTCTGTCTGATTTGTTGTCCCTGTTCTGCTGCTTGTTTTTGCTTCTGTTGGTTTCTCGGCTTAAGGACGAGGGGGAGGAGGAGGGGGAGGAGAAGAAAAAGAAGAAGAAAAAGAAGGAGGATGAGGTTGGAGGAGGAGGTTGGATGAGGAGAAGGGGAAGGAGAGAGAGGAGGAAGGAGGGAGGAAAAGGAGATGGAGAGAGAAAAAGAGAAAGAGGAGAAGAAAAAGGAAAAGGAAGGAAAAGAAGAAGAATGTTATAACATAACATAATATAACAAGGTTTAAAGTGGTTCAGTAGGGACTGCCCTGTGTGAGAACCACTGTTGTTATAGTAGGTCGAGTGTAGCTGTTGCCTATCTCCGGCCGGTGTTGAGTCGATTTCCTTGCAGATAAACTCTCTGTCCCTTTGCTGTTTGGTCAGCTCGGCGTTGTGTGCAGTCGAGTGGACGACAGCAGCGATTAGACCTGTCTTTCTTCAGGAGAGACGAAGCAGTCTAAGGGATAATGAGATCTCACTGATCTCAATATGTCCGTCGCCCAGGCTGACTGCATACGACAGCAATGTCTGCCGGTCTAACGCAACATCTGCTGCTCTTCGCCGCTCCAGACGGCCTGCATCTGAGGAGTGACGCGCTCACGCTTCGGATCATCGTTAAAACAGCAAATTACTGTATCTGTATATCTCAGTCTATCTATCTCTCTCTCTCTCTCTCTGTCTGTCTATGTCTCTGTCTTAGTTTTTCTATGTCTCTCTCTGTGTCTCTCTCTGTGTCTCTCTCTGTGTCTCTCTCGGTCTGTCTGTCTGTCTGTCTGTCTGTCTGTCTGTCTGTCTGTCTGTCTCTCTCTCTCTCTCTCTCTCTCTCTCTCTATATATATATATATATATATATATATATATATATATATATATGATGCATCGTCTAACCGTTTAAATCCGCATAAATTTCGCGTGTGTGAGCGGAGGCAGAAATCCGAAATTGATTTCTGATGCTGCTGCTGCTGCTGCTGCTGTTGCTGAGAACACCTGCCCCGGGGCTCGTTAATATCTGGCGGTCCTGACGCCGCCATAAAGACAAAGATGCGGAATATGTCACCGATTTGCTCATCGGACGGACGATGTTTTAGCAACAAAGTGCTGCAAAATATTTAATAGCAAGTAGGCCTATAGACTATTTCGCGTATAAGTTAATGTACAGGATTACATTACAATTACATTAGATCACACTGACTCCAGCAAACATTACATTTCACCAACGGGTCACTGATGAGCATTGGCGGCAAGTTTACAATTAGATCATGTTGAATAGCCAGCAAACCCAACTGGGGCCACATTTCAGGCACTCAATAGGGGACGGGTCGGTGGAGCCGCCACTGCTGCTGAGGATTCCCCATTAAACCCAATAAGCGCACTCTAGAGCAGTGGTTCTCAGACTTTTCACCTTGGCGGACCGGCATAAAATTGTCCTCTTTTGCATCAAGGACTGGTGCCATTTAAAATGTTTTTCTTGTAATTTGGATTTTTAAAAATAGTATGCCACCTCAATATAGCCTAAACATCTTAATATAAATATAAGTTTTATAGTTTTGTGTGTGTTTTAAAATCTCATTTTTAAACAGTTTCAAACAATCTTCAAAGAAGAAAATATTCAACATTTTTCTCACTTTTTCTCAACTCACGTTGCGGACCGGCACCGCGGACGGCACCGGTCCGCGGACCACAGTTTGAGAAGCACTGCTCTAGAGCGCCAAGAGCATTGGGTCGTGATAGTCCTCCCCTACATCACAACCACACAACCATCAGGACTTTACTTAGGCGTAAACTTCTATTATTATACTATTATGTAACTTTAAGTATTAGGCTTTCCTCTACATTTATATAGCGCCAGTATACGACCATCACGACATGATTCCAAATGGATTTCTAGAAAAACTGCGTTCTGCGCTCCGAATGGAGACGTAGGCTTAGCAAGTGTTGAAACGAGTCTAAACAGAAAATCCCTATATATATATATATATATATATATATATATATATATATATATATATATATTGTCTGATCGACTCACCTTTACACTGAAATCCTTGTCTTCCGAATCCCCTAAAAAGATAACAATCCATAATTATTACTCCCGGCCGAAAATGTTTATCAGTTAAGACGCGGCAAGTTAGTAGCGTTAATTTCCCATTTGAATAACGACGCGTAACCAGGTGCAGCGTATTTATAAAGGCAATCAATTAAATATCATTTACCACGATCTCTTTTGTATCTTAGTCTAACATAATATAAGTAGCTAAGTCTTAGAACGTGCAATCGAATGAATGAATGAATGAATGAATGAATGAATGAATGAATGAATGAATGAATGAATGAATGAATGAATGAATGAATGAATGAATGAATGAATGAATGAACGTGCGAACGAATGAATGAATGAATGGCAGATGTGAGCTAACATTTTCTTTAAAATACATGTAGCTAACAACGTAGCGTCCCCAGAGTCGCATGAAATGCCCCAAGAGACGATCGCGAATGTCGCCCCTCGTGTGACTAGGACGGCTAAGGACGCTATTGTTTCGACCGACAGTCTACGGAAGGGGTTGTGCCACGACCGGTCCTCTGTGCATAATTGGAATGTCAGTGATATGACATTTTATTTATCATTCTAGCATACATTTGCCTGACAAGGACAACAGATATACACGGCAACACTTGAAAAGCATTCAGCTTTCCGAATAAACAGTAGCGGAAACAATGAGGCACTCACTGGTTAGATTAAAGCAGACAGAAAGGTACGCCTAAAGTAAGTAAACAAGAAATTTCTATAGGAATCCAAATCTAATCTAACCAGATGAAGTCTTTGCAGTGACTGCAGAACGTCGGCTGCTTGAAGAAGTGCGGCACGAATTTGTGGTCCTTCACCTCGTAGACGTTCTTCTGTCGCAGGGCGCCGCGGCGTTGGACGCCGCCGCCGCCGCCGCCGCCGCCTCCTCCTCCGGCGATCGACGGTCGACCGTTGCCCGCGCCGTCGGCCGCCGCCCCTTCGGCTGCGGACGCCGCCGCTGCCGCCGCATCGGACATCGCAGCGATCGCCGGGAAAGCGACTCCGTCAAACTTCTCCACGACATTTCACGTGCGCACAACGCAATCTGCGCTGCTTCACGATACGCGTGCACAGAAACCCTTCCCAGGAGCCGCATAAAACGACAATAGGAATGCATCGGCGCAGAAGAAGAAAAAGAATATTACCGACGGAAATACTATATAGTCGTTGCTGATAATACCCATTAGGTAACTGTAGATGAAAGTTGGACGTTTTCCGACCCATATGTGGGCACATGAATGTTTGTATTTGAAATTACCATCGCCTGTGTTCTACAGGAAACCTTGATCTCTGTGGAATTTGTGTCATAATAGACTTACCGGTATAGGCCTATAGTTTTATAGACGTCAATGCTATAGGAATATTGCTGGCCAGTTAACAGCACTTTTGTTAGAGAAATTATCTTTCTACTAACTGGGTTATCCATATCAACTGGACTGTTACTATTTTTTGTGTCAAGCAGTGAAGTTCATTTTGTTCGAGTTGAAGACCTATGCATGTAATATAGGCCCTATTACAAATTATAGAACTTGCATTTCGAAATTGCAGCCCTCGAGTAATATTGAATGTTTCATTTTAGTCCTTGGCTCAAAGCATTTCTCATCTTTAAAAAAAAGTCATTTCCTCCATAGCTGGTAACGTCTCAACCGCACTGACCTTTTGGATTAAATGACCCTGCGTGAATAGGCCTAACCTCACCTCTGCCTATAGCTAGGCCTATTTCATACTAGGATTAAGCGCCTCTATGAATAAGGAGCTACTGTGGTGCTGCTTTTGAAAGTGCTATAAAAATTAACGAGATTTTACTTACTTCTCAGCCTCTAAGCTGGCCTTGCTTTGTGAATAACGTGACGTAATATCTAGTCATAGATTACTACATCATATAGGCCTAAGGAGTAAATCAGCCTTCGTGTGGCGTAAGGATACATCAAAACTAACGGATGTACGTGCGTTTAATCCGCATAATGATAATAGCCATAAAGCTGTAGCGTGTTCTGTCGAATAGTGTCGATTGCTTTTGACTACGAGCTGTACGCGGTTGAAATACATGAAAAAGTAAGCGACTTTTAATAATAGTGCAGTTTTATGGCACCATTTCTAATACTCTAAAGGTATAAATCGACGGTGCTTCAAATTCATCAGCAAAGGGCCAGTTCATTCCAGGAATCAGTCAGTGAGAGACAAGCGAGGCAGAGCTATTGATGATATACACATTTAAAGAGAAGGGTGGGTTTTAGTCTAGATCGGAAATATTTACTTACTTTGGAAGATCTGACAGCCGAGAGAAGTGAGTTCAACGTGTTAGGGTCAGAAATAGAGAAAGCTTTCTTCTCTTACCAATTTCAGTGTTGGTTCTAGGTATATTTGACAAAGAATTAGCGAATCATGTTGAATGAGAATGTTTTGGGCGCTCTAGCATAAATTTAAAATATTGAGGTTGAGGTTGACCGGACTGCAGACAGAGACGTCATTTCACTGTTTTTCGGGGGGAAGACACTTTCGACCTGACAAGTTTGCGAAAAAGTTGACGACTTTTTTGCTTGTCAGTCATTTTTTACGATTAGTTACTCACAGATTACTCAACATCAAGCACTCCTTCTTTAGGGGCTGCTGACCTATTTATTGCTTTTCAGTGTATTTTTACCTATTTAGCCAGCCAATTGGCATGTGAAAACTAAATAACACAAACATTGGCGAAAAAAATTTTTTCCCTAAAAATCAGGGGGGCCAAATACCCCTTCCCTGCCCCCCCAAATGACGTCCCTGACTGCAGACTGCAGTGTTTTATAAACTAGGAGACTAGTCTTGATTATAATTCTCTGTTCAACGGGCAACCAGTGTAACTTGCGAGTACAGGTTTAATGTGAACATGCTTACAAGTTTTAGAAATGGCCCGAGCAATGGAATATTGAATCCTATGGAGCTTTTTAACATTAGATTTGGCCATACCACTGTACTATGTAAGGAGTTGCAATAATCGAGTCCAATTGTAGCAAGAACATTGGCGAGAGGAATTAGAGCAGACTTAATCACAACATCACGAATTCGTCGAATGACTCTAATTTGCATATGAGCAGCTTAAACCAGCTTTGCATACTTTATTTATAATTATGATAATTAAAGGACATGTTTTTATCAAATATTAGGCCTATACCTATGTTGCGGACAGACTGACTTGGAGTGACTGATAATATATATTGTCGAAATTAACCGAAATTGTGTCTTCAAATTTACTAGGAATAAATGGTGCTTCAAGAAGTAAAAACTCAGTGTTTGAAGGGTTTAATGAAAACTGTGTTAATGAACATTCGAGACTGAGCTGTATGCAGACAAACAGATAAATTTTCATGTGGCACCGAAGAGGTCGTATCGTCAAAACTTTGTCGTGTTGTGATTGTGTTACACATGTTTTTGTTAACGTGTTACTGCCTGTATCTGACATTAAAAACGTTAAGTTTTATCACACGTGGGATCTAGGTCATCCATTTGACCAGCTGGGCATTTTAAATGGCCATTACTCAATGTTAAGGGTACGCGACGGACGTTGCCTGATCAATTTGGCCCGGCTATTCCCGGCTAAAGGTCATATTTGTTTTCTATCAAACAATGTAGACCTATCATATGTTCTCGTGTAGGCCTACAGTCCCCTGCGTGTTTTAAGTATTATTTATTTTCAAATGCAGTTTTTGCAACATAAAGTTATTTGTTACTTTACTTATAGCCAGTGGCGTATTTAGAATTTTGGTAAGGGGGGCCAGACACTTTCGACCTGACAAGTTACAACTTTGGAAAAAAGTTGACGACCTTTTTTTGCTTGTCATGGTCGACCAAAGGGGGGGATGGCCCAAATGGCCCAATGGTAAATACGCCACTGGTGATAACAAATATAGAGATAATATGGAAGTAATTAGGCATAAATCTAGGGGTGACATAGAATATGGTTTCTCTAGCTGTCACAATTATAATACAGATGAAATTATTAATAACGGTAATGTAGTTAGTATGTCAGGGTATGGAAAACCACTGAACTGTTTTTATGTAAATGCTAGGAGTTTGATTGGGGTTTTTAAAATGGCCGAGTTGGAGATGCAAGTAAAAGTTATGAGTCCAGACATTATTGGAATCACAGAATCGTGGGCCAAGTGTGACATTGATGATACCGAACTAAATTTACAGGGATATGCTATGTTTAGTAAAAAGATAGGAAAACCAGAGCAGCAAAGGTCATGGAGCAGGAGGGGTACTACTTTACATTAAAGAAGGCTTGCATGCCATGGAGCGAACAGACATAGAAAATGATCACTTCAAGGAGCATATATGGTGTGAAATCAGAAGTCACCGAGAGAAAATATTGGTAGGGGTTTGTTACAGAACACCAAGTGCTATGGAAGAATCAGATAATGGAATGTTTGCTTTATTGAACAGGGTATCATCGAGAAAATGTTGTTATAATGGGTGACTTTAATTATCATGTAGACTGGGAAACGCTGGATACAGAGAGATCATGTGATAGGAAATTTCTGGACTGTGTCAATGATAATTTTCTGTTTCAGCATGTGACAAGGCCAACAAGAGGCAACAACATATTAGACCTGGTTCTAACAAAGAGGAGAATATAGTTTCCAACGTGGAGGTTGGGCAGAATTTTGCAACAAGTGATCACCAAATGGTCAGTTTTACTATTAACTTTGGGATAGGTCAACAAAAGCAGTTTCTGGATAGATGTAACTTTTTAAGGGAGAATATGACCTGGCAAGGAAGATGATTACAGAAATGGATTTGGAGAGGAGATAACAGGAAAAGACACCGAGGAAGGCTGGAGCATATTTTGCAAATGTATGTCCAAAGTCATAGAATTGACCATTCCCAAACAGAAGAAAATTAATAACAAACTTCCTTGGATAACAAGAGAAGTGCAACGAAAAAGAAGGGCGAAAAACAAAGCGTGGAGGAAACTAAGTAAACTCAGATTAGCAAGTAAAGGAAATGAGCAGAATCAGCACAGACTTAAGATCTTGGAGGAACAGTATACTCAGAAAAGAAAAGCATCAGCAGTTACTAACAAGATGGCTATTGCAAATTTTGAAGGTAGATTAGCAAAAATATAAAACAGAACAGTAAAAGTTTCTACAAATATTGTAATAGAAAGTTGAGACGAAAGGACACAGTCGGTCCCCTCTTGGACAGCGCAGGATGTGCAATAACAGACGATGTAGAAACTGCACAGATTCTAAATAACTATTTTTGTTCAGTATTTACAGAGGAAAATACAAATACTATGCCAGAAGCCAAAATTGTGTTTGATGGAAATGAAGAAGAAATGCTAACAGATATAGTGTGTACAAAAGAATGTGTTATCAAGGTTTTGACCAATTTAAAGACAGACAAGAGCCCAGGATTAGATGGCTTACATCCAAAGTTTCTTTACGAGGTTCGAAATGAAATAGGACATGCAATTGCTTTGATAATCAATGAATCACTCAGAACTGGAGTAGTACCGCAAGACTGGAGAGACGCATTAGTCAGCCCACTGTTCAAGAAGGAAAACGAAGTGAACCAAGCAATTACAGACCAGTGAGCCTAACATCTGTAATCGGTAAAGTTATGGAAAAATACTGAAAGAAAGCATTTTGGAACATTTGACTAGGCATAAAATTGTTAAAGATAGTCAGCATGGATTTACAAAGGGGCGTTCATGCCTGACCAACCTGTTGGACTTTCTGGAGGAGGTTTTGATAATCTAGACAAGGGCAAGGGAGTAGACATAATATATTTAGATTTTGCCAAAGCTTTTGATAAAGTACCCCATATAAGGCTGGCTGCCAAACTGAAGTCCTGTGGAATAAGGGGCAATATTCTCAGATGGATTGAAAATTGGTTGAAGGGAAGAAGACAGAAGGTTGGCATTAGGGAGGCCATTCGCAATGGGCAAGAGTTATCAGTGGAGTGCCTCAGGGCTCAGTGCTTGGGCCATTACTTTTTCTAATATATATAAATGATATCGATGAAGGATTACTGTCCAAAATTTCAAAGTTTGCCGATGACACAAAGTTATGCAGAAATATAGACTCGGAGGATGATGCAAAAAATTTACAAGAAGATCTAAGGAAATTGTTTCAGTGGTCTGTGGACTGGCAGATGCTTTTCAATATTGATAAATGTTCTGTAATGCATGTTGGGAAGTCTAATAATGGTAATGAATATTCTTTAGGGGAAGGTTCTAACCACAACAGAAAAAGAAAGAGACTTGGGGATAATCACCCATAGAAGTATGAATCCATCTCACCAATGCATGGAGGCAGCAAAAGGGAAACCAAATGTTGGGAATGGTGAAAAGGACAATTGTGAGTCGTGACAAAGAGATAATCATTAAACTTTATAAGTCATTAGTAAGGCCTCATCTGGAATACTGTGTTCAGGCTTGGAATCCATTCTTGAAAAAGATATAGAACTTTTAGAAAAGTGCAAAGACGAGCAACGAAGATGGTCAATGGGTGCCATAATTTAAGCTACGAAAAAAGACTTCAATATTGTGGACTGACAACATTGGAAAGGAGAAGAGAGAGAGGGGATTTGATAGAAACATACAAAATAATGACTGGGAAAGTAGATGTGCTATATGATCGATTCTTTACATTGGCACACTATAGCAGCACAAGAGGCCACAAGTGCAAATTGTTTAAGCAGAGGGTTGGTCCAAGAAAGAAAAACTTTTTTAGTGCAAGGGTTGTGGACAAATGGAACAGTTTGGACGAGGTGGGAGTGACAGTTGAAACAGTGAACGGATTCAAAGGCTATCTAGATAAACTAGGTTATTGAATGCAGATGGTTACATCAGTGGTTTTCACACAGGCTTACTTAGCCTCCTAAACCACTTAAAATCACATTATTATTATTATAGCAGTGTAATTCGTAATGAACATGTAGTTAATTTGGCTTTACAGACTAAATTTTGACAGCCATGATACACAGCAGTAGGGCCTTCGTTAGAACATGTACAGGAGCCTAACTCAATAGACAGACCATCTGGGCCCATTTCATGTCCAGGGCCACATGTACTTGACCCTTAATAAGTATTGGAGCTCTTCTGCAACCCATGATAAAAAAAAGGAAATGAAATTAAGTCTAGGTGAAAGTATGTTAAAAAGTAACAAATTATGGTAAATTTTCAGAATTTATTACTGTAGGCCTAAGGCTAATATTCAAAATCGTAATTCACAGCGTATTGGTATTTATTCTTGTAGGTTATCAAATGCACTTTCAAATATTCAAAAGATTCAAATGAGCTGATTTCTAGAAGAGGAATAATGAACACAGTGTTATATGCAAAAATGTTGCAAATGAAATACACGGGATCCTTGCTGCGACTCTTGCATACCTGCACTAGCTCCAGTGCTAAAGCAGACCTACAGAATTTGCGAGCGCAATGGGGCGCTGCCTCGTTTAATATTCCGAAGATGACAGAACTTCTTGATCATGATAATCATGACATGAGACAGAATCTGCGTGAATTGTTCAAGGATAAAGACATGATTCCCCGTTACAATATTTCGATGGCAGAGTTTATAATGGTGGATTCATCTCTGTTCGTGACTTTGATAGCAATCCACGCAGGAGTTTTGCAGCTCACGAGCTCTCGGCAATCGTCGATGCAAGCATGGCCACTAAAATGACCGTTCAGTTTAACCTCTTTGGTGGAACAGTGCTCAAGCTTGGCACAGAACGTCATCACGCCGCCCCTCTGAAAGGCAACGATACTCTCGATGACATGGGAAGCTTTGGCCTAACAGAGCTCGGGTATGGAAATAATGCAGTACAGGGGCGTAGCGACGGGGGTATATCGGTATACACCCCCAAATGATCAAATCAGTCTACCTTAAAGTTTTTTGTGTGATTTGCATGCGGTTATATGTGGTTTATAGGCCAATGGTTTATGTGGTTTATAGTTAAGATTTATATCCATACAAAATATTTATACCCTCCCAAATCAAATTCCTGGCTACGCCCCTGATGCAGTAGAATGTGGTCAAAGTTCGAATTTGGTTATCTGTGTCAAAAGAATATTTTAACATTTTGGTTAACATTTTAACAAAATGCTGCTACCACTCATTCACATCAAACTAAGCTTGAAGAAGAACTTCACGAAGGCCACGAGCCGAACTTCGTCAGCTTTCCGATACCTGTACGAAAAAGTCCGTCGACTCAGCGAGGCAAAGATTCAACGAGGGAGTTTACGTGAGTCCTCTGATACGCGAGCTCCTCAAAGATGACCAGTTCAACAAATGTCTGCGGAGTGATGCAAAACAAACGTTGTGTCTATAAACTTTCGCGGTAAAGTTAAAGCAGAAAACTACAATGAATTAGTAGACCTGCCGATGTATCGGAAACTTGGCTGCAATGTCTCTAAAGATACACTTCCTTCATTCCCATGTTTCTTTCCTGACAACTTTGGTATGGTCCATTAATTATGTCAACAATTCTTGGGCAATTTTTGACCCCCTCCTTGTCAACAACTGTCAACTTTCAGTTACCCCCTCATAATTACGTCAAAAACTTTTGACCCCCCCCCAAGATCAATGACTGGTCCCCAATAACAAGGTTATTATTGCTGATGACCATTTTTCCATTATTTGCTCGTCGAGTGTCAAAATTTGATGTTTATTACCTTTTTGCCATGCTTTTTTCCATCGTAATAAGTAGTATTCCGTGAAATTTGCTAGTTTTTGATTATTTATAAAAAGTGAAATTGTTGACGTCAACTTCTCTTGACCCCCTCCCCTGTCAACAACTGTCAAACTTTTTCAAACCCCTCCCCCTAAATTGTTGACGTAATAAATGGACAGCCCCTATTGATGAACATCATGAATGCAGACCCTGAATACTGCTAGATAGATACTCCCTCAAGATGCTCTCGAACAGCTGTAGGTCTACAATAGACAAAGAAATTTATGACAGAGTCCATCACAGAGGTCGACATCCTTTTGGACTGCAAAGGACAAACAGCTATGGCAGTGTCTGGCGGAAGGCCATGAAATTAAATATAATGTAAAATTGTGTGTAATAAAAGAAAAAACAAGAAATCTAAGACGATTTTAATATAATTAGACAAGGTTCTTTATTTGACTGAAGGAATAACTACTAACTATAACTAACACAAAAACAATGCAGTCAACCAGAGATGGTCTACATATTTGTTAACTACCCGGTATATAAAATTTTTAACAATAATCAAAACTCTTGCCAGTTTAAATTGTAGTAGGTCTACCTGAAGCGGGAGCCTGTTTATCGCTGTGTTGTCAATATGGTCTTTGGCGCCCTTTACAACCGACGCGAGTCTTACATGCCAGCGTATGGCAAGCCGTTGATCGACTAATGGCACTAATCACTGTATGGAAGGTGCGTTAGGTAACTTAGGCAAAGAAACAAATATTAATTTTGGGCTGTGGAGTCCGGATTAAACTCACTGGCAGGCTGGATATGGCCTGTGGGCGGTTGTAGTTTTCCAGCATGCTTGCTTAGCCTACTAAACTGCTTTAAATCACAGTATTATTATTATTATTATTATTATTATGACTAATGTTTACATATATTAACCATAGGCATATTATTACTAATGTCATGCATTAGTGTAAAAACAATAATTGCAGATTACAAAAAAATAGAGCCAACTTTGCATTTTTATTGTTATACAGTATTTGTGTTCAGCACATAAAATTCAATAGGAAATGACTAATTTCATTTCAGTAACATGACTTTTGTAAAAAGTGTTGTCCAGTGTCATCATCATTAACTATGGGCTTATCTCCACAGTTTTCTGCCATTCTTTTCTGTCCATTGCTCTGTAGCTAAGATCCTGTAAACTGCTTCCATCCACACCATTCTTCAATATCATCACACCATTCCTTGTGTGGTCTCCTTCTCTTATTGGCACCATCCATTATTCAAAACATTAGAGCTTTGATCTTTCTGTCCTCTTTCATTCTGCATATGTGTCCAAAAAAGATGGAGTTTCCTTTGTTTTACTCTAGTGAAGTGTAAAGGTCTAAAAAATTTAAAATAAGAATTCATATTAAAGCAAATCCCAGTAATCCTATAGGACAGTTTTTAGTCACTATAGGTAGTAATTCTTTGTACATGCTAAAAAGCGATTATAAGGCATAAATGTAAATTAAGACTGTACAATACAATACAGGGACTCTTATATGTCTAATAGCAATGTTTTGTCAACAATTGATGTCAATAAAATAACTCATTATGAACCTGTAAAAAAACTTCTAAACAAATACAGCGACATCTTATCTGTTTGAATAGCAGTCTTCCAGATTTTGATTTGCTGCTCCAAAAGAAATAAAGTTTTATACTATAGAAAACAAATATATGGCCTGAATTGAATGCATCCAATAACTATGAACAACTGAACACTATCATTCATAGAAGTAATTTGCATCATTATTAAGCATGGCAACTTGCAAAGGCCAATATATTTTACAAATCTGCAGGGTTATGTAACTGTTGTATCAACAGTGGCTAAAAATTAGACCAAGCCTTAGACTCTGTGCCAAACATTTAAATTTGACGTCAATTGAGGAGCAAAATGTTACAGTAACAGCCCATTTTGAGACATCCATATAGTACGTAAGCAAAAAAAGGCATATTTTCAATCCCTACCCCCTCCCGTTTGCTCACCGTACATACGCAAAATCTTCTAAATCCAACCCCTACCTCTCGGTGCATACGTAATATATGGATGGACCCATACAGATATAATGGATCAAATCAGCTTTAAAAATATTCCCTGCACTGATCACAATATTAGGAACAAACAAATGCTTTTTATGGGCCAACTGCATTACTGCAGACAGCCAAGTAATCTTTAAAAGATCAAAAAATTCCTTGTAAACGTTAAACCACATACTTAAGCCTTTGGTGGCTTGCTGATGCTGTTAGCTTCCCATCTATGAGGCATTTCCAAAGTTGCATTTGTCACAAATGCATCACAAACAAAACAATAAGTAAAAACTATTTTTAAAAATTCAATCAAAGTAACAAATGACAATACTTAACCCTTTCACAACTAGACCCTTCAACCAGAAGGGTTCCTAAACCTAGCCTGGCAGTCCAGAAGGCGGCAGTGGTATTTAAGCTGACTGATAGATGGCTACGTGTGCAATTTCACTTTACCTACGTCAGTACGGAGGGGGGGTAGGGATGACACAGTAATGAAAGGGTTAAGCAAACATTCAATTAATTATGCGTATATAGTATACCAGGGTAACCAGGGTACGATTTGGAGGAACATGTCGAGCTTGAGGGGAATGTATTTGTTGGGGAAATGTAGCAGTGGGAGGATGTATCTGTGGGGGAAGTAGCAGTAGGGGGTGTAGTTGGGCAATGGGGGAGATTCCCTCTTCCCCTACAAATCACGCCCTGTAGTATATTCATGCATATATTACATGCATAATATATATAAGAGTATACACACATGCACACATGATAGATTCATTTAAATAATGGCCTGCTGACATCAGACTTATTGCCGCAATAAAGTTTATTAATGAACAAAGTCATATCACAATTACAATTACAGCCAAATGCAATGATATCGTCAGTTCATTAGATAAATGTCATCTGCTGAAACCAACAGAAAAGCTCTACCGATTCGAAGCAATATTATTAATTTATTATTATTATTATTATTATTATTATTATTATTATTATTAAACAACGATTTATATAGCGCTATCTGCCTGGCAAAGGCCAGTCAATAATGCAATATCACATGATTTACACAAGATAAATTCTTAATAAAATCAAGTATATTTAAGAGCAAAAATACAGCAGACTCTGCCCACCTAGTGCCTAGAAACCCTATATGCTTGATAAGGGATATGACCTAATTGTGGCCTATTACCAAGTAATAACAAATGGCAATTTGAGATCATCTATTGTATTTATTAGGTAACTGATTGAAACAGCTGATTTCAATATACTACCGGTAGTCTGATAATGGGAATTCCGGAGATTAGATAATTGTGCCCAAATTCCTATTAAATGGAGTTTATTATACCATCAGAAGTTTTCTTGGCTGATGCATGTCACTCTGGTCCCAAATAAGCCATATGCATCTTCTATTATGTACAGTCAACCAAAACCCAACACTAGGATTCAAGCAGGGATATTTTACCCCCAAATATGAGGTCGACACCCCCAATTTGGCACTGTGACAATGGCATGCATATAAAATGCATACTAATTAGCCCTGAACACACACACACCCACCTTTTATTCTCGGATGCCTTTTTTTGCTTTTTTTGAGACTTGATAACGTTGCTTGTCAGCCTTTTATGGTAGAGACTTCCAAATTCTGACACGCCCAGATTTTCCCAACAGCCCTCCTCCCCAAATTCACAATCCTAAAAATAACCCTGGATTCAAGTATGGGACCTACCTTTACCTTATTATGTACAGTGCCAAATTGACCCATGTCTTATCATTTGTAGTGCCTAGGTGGCAATATGATTTTAAATCTGTGTATGATATATCACTAAATGAGCAAAGAATTAACATTGTCACTATTAAGTATACTTGATAAATATTCACAATGAAATCAGAAAGCCAAAGAATTCGCAAAAAAAACGACATAAACAGCACAACATTGCATTGGCATGTTGCCATCGGGCATTCTGCCATTTAAAATGTTCTTAAAAATATTTAATGTAAATTATGGTGCTGCTCAAACTTTTATAACACACTAAGTTCACAGAGAGAATCCATTAGCAATTGCAAGTACGTGAAAAATTAATGCATCATTTTGAGGACATTTATCATAAATCAATCAATAATTCCATGAATATATCAGTGTTTCCTTAGCAACATATATATACACAATTCATCAAAATTTAAGAATTCCCTGGATAAAAAATATGCATGAAACAATCACAAATGCAAGTTACCCCAAAAATGGATGCTATTGTTGATAATTATTGCATACAAGTCATAACCGGTGATAACTACTAGAGTAGAAACTTTGATTTAAAATACCAAAGCAGTACTTCTAAAACATCCAGTGAAGAATCAAAATCATCAACAACCAAATCACAGAAGAAATCATGAATGATAAAATTAAAATCTCAAAACTAATCAGATCAGTTGCTCTCAGTCCTCTTTTCCAACAAAATCCCAACTTTCTCCAAATCATAACTGTGACTCACTTCTTCCACTAAACACTGCCAACACAGGTGAAATACATAACTAATGAGGACAAAATCTGAATAATTTACAATAAAAATTACAGTAACGGTCATGGAAGAGGAGTTATGAAAACCAGCTACCAAGCTCACAAGGCACTCGCTAATAGACAGCACATTTTCAGCGGCAGATGTTCAACATCGTGCAACACAGAAAATGAATTCAGTGAAATACAGTCAGAGAGAAATACCCTCTGATCTCACAATTCAAAGGACCAAGTTACATTAAATCAAGACAACACTATAGAACGTGGATTGTAATATTAGTACAGATAATGCTTTGAATAATAAAGGGATAATAAATTCTGTGTCTTGAAGAATGTGATAATATATGGAATTATCTATAATTTCAATGTTTTTGTCTAAAATCAAAAAATTAAATCACCTGTCAAATAATAATACTAAACTGTGACGTGCAAGTTAGTGAGAACGTATAAGCTTAAAGTTCAAAACACAGCTCTAGGTCTAAACTTAAAACCCTTCTGTTTCAAAAGTCATTCCCTCTGTAGCTATAGCAACCTGCCCTGCCATGCCAACTTATGGACGTGCCAACCATTGCCTGGCTGACCGCTGCACCTTGCCCACAGCTATTTCAAGAGAGACTAAGCACTTAAGAAAAAGTAGCCATTGCAGCAATACTTTCGAAAGCGCTACAGTATATAAATCCACAAGACTTTACTTACTTACCTACTTAGTCAAAAGACACATTGCCATCAAGAAAGGCAACGGTGCATTACATACTGGCCATTCATAAAGCATGCTGGGACAACAGAAATGCTAGATCGACTGAAGATGTGCATCTACTGAAGTACCTAAGACTAGTACAACACATTTTCACTGAAGAATAATTTGTAACAAGCATTACAAAATACAATTAAACTTGTGCTTAAGTCCCATATTCAAAAATCACAACAGAAATGTCTAGTTTCACATGATAAAAAAGACATCAAAACTATCAAGCTCCACACAGCATCTAATTCTCGTTACTCTGTTGATAGGCTAACACAGAAATTTAACAAGACATCGATGAAAGGATGTTAAAAAAGGAGTTTTAAAAAGGATACATCTGGTACAACAATAAAAGAACTTTAAATGTAACTGTTCACTAAGAAAGGAAGTCAGTTATGCTGTCTGAATTTCCACTTGTGCCGCTGTTGTTCCAGTTGGGCTGGATTGGATCAAATGTAAAATCAAGCTCATCTCCAAATGTCAGTTCGTGCTCGATAACCTGATCAATGTTACATTCGATGTCAGTCGTCGATTCTGTGCCAAGATAACTCAGGTCCAGATCACTTGGAAGATGGGCGTTCTCATTGCTGAAGAAGACCTGGCTGTCGGGAAGGTTGACCTGTGTCACATCCATCCTTGTTTCCATTTCGCCAAATGTGCTCGATAGCGCAATGTCCGACGATTCCACGTGATCCCCAGTCAGAAGTCGTTCAAGCATAGAATGATGAGCTTGCTCCGAGTACTCTGATGGCACGACAGGTGATGCTGCCTGAATAGCCACGCCAGAATTCAGCGATGCCTGCATAGAGGCGGCAGCAGCAGCAGCAGCAAATAGCTGCTGACGCTTTGTCTGCAGTAATTTCAGAATGTCAAAACGAAGGAACGGCTTTGCGACGAGCAGCTGCTTCAGCGAGTTCTGGTCTAATTTTCCTGAAGAAAACGTCAAGGATCGCTGCCTCAAAGTTTGAGGCTCAGTTTGAAACGGTTCGTCCATCGCCTTAGAAGACGACCACCCAGCATCTGTCCGACTCGGCCACTCCGCCAGTTTTGGCAACTCTTGAGACACGAGTTCGGTGGTCAAGAAGGAATTACCGGTACTCACATTTGACCCAGATGCAGTGGGAAAACCTGGCTTCATCTCGCCAAGAGTGGGCGGCGAAGGGTGTGGATGAGCACGGTTATTCGGAAGAATGTCGTTTACTGACGGGGTCTTATAGAGTTGTTGTCCCAAGTTCAACTGAATCCCCGTTGGGCCGTATCCACAGTTTCCGCTCATGTTTCCACCAACACAAAGCATGCTAACATTTGGCATATTGCCTGCGCTACCCAAACGGTTAATTGAGAATGCTTCTGTTTTCTGCACGGCAGTGCCCAACATACTCACGTGTGCAGCAGCAAGTGGCGCGTAATGGCTCGAAGTCACAAAATGCTGAGGAAACTTGGCGTTGTACGAACCGTTCTGTTGGAAGATAGAATCGGTTGTAAGACCGGAGCTTGAAGTAGGATTGGAAGTGACCGTAAGTTTTGGCTTCAAGTCGTCCATCAGAATTCCTGCAAGACAGTCGCTAAGAACATCTGTGGCTGCAGCTGCTGGATTGTTCCATTGGCTAAACGCTGTTCCAGGCTGCGTAGTGGCTGAACGATCGGATCCAAGTCGACCTCAAACGCTGCAGGAATCGGTGATAATCGGCCGATGCTGCTGGCGTTTGAACTCACTCGAACGCGAAACTCTGGACTCAGAGGAAAATAACTCGGAGGACTAGACTCGACATCAGCGGAAGACTGACTCGTTGAACCGATGGTGCCTACCGGCTCCGAGCGTCTCTGACGACCTCGCTTCTGGTTAATACCCTTAGAGTTGTCCATTGTGGCTGCACGGCGGCGTGGCACTCTGCACGGTGCCTTTTCGGGATTGACCGTCCACCACGAGCTCTTTCCCGCGCCTTCGTTCTGCACTCGTACAAAACGGCTGTGGAGAGATAAGTTGTGACGAATTGAATTCTGAAAAATAATTAAACAAAGCGTTCTTAAACAATCTTCAAATCTGACGTTGTTTCTTCTAAGCGTTTTATCTTATTGCTTCTGCAACTTACTTATTTAAGCACTCAGATAAGAACAGTCTGTAAAAAAGCAATTTTGCTGAAACTTTTTCACATGTTTAAGTTTCAGAGGTCTAAAAATAAAACCTTTGTTATTGTCAATGATGACAACTATAAAATCTGATATAAATATATTAGCTTCAGAGAGACCAGGAGTCAAAAGTTCCCTTGATGTGCCACCAGTGATGAACCTTGATGTGCCAATGAGCACCATTGTACCAGTCATGACTCACAATAGAAGTCATAAAATTAGACTAATCAGAAAATTTATAACATAGCAAAATTATAAATATGTATCAAATAATATTAAGGATATTTCTAAAGACAATATATACAGGGAAAGAAGTAGTGACCTTAACGGTAAGTCAGCTGAAGAATAGCACTCCTCCCAAAGGTTAAAAGCCTATAATAAAACTTGTACCTGAAAGTAATTATATAAACAAGACATGGACCACATACCAAGATCTCTTAACAATAGCATAGTCTAAGATAAGTCTCTCCTGGTCAGTCAAACATCAGAAAACCAGCTATTAACAATGAAATAAAGCCAGAAAAGAGGGACTTCAAGTACCAGTATATGAAATTGATACTTAATGTGAACCATTGCAAGTATAGTACATGAGAAGACAAAAAAGCAACTATAGTTGCTTACATGCATATAACATATATGCACAAAATTAAGATGCTGGTAAATAATTTTCTGACAATTTCTATATATTGCAATGACAGGTAGCTTATATACATGAACATTCGGTAATTATATCAGAAGTGGTTCCACACTTCCAAATGTATATTTAAGGTACTGCATACATAGTCATTACCATTTCTAAATCAGACCAAACAGCTAAAAAAAACCATGGACAGACAGCGTCTGCTCCGTTCACACAGCTCCATAGTCGCCACATGATATAATCAGAACTGTAGTGAATACCGGTAAACAAGCAGGAATACATTAGTCAGAAGACAAAAACTATTTTCTCTCTTCCAGTTCTGCTTATTAAATATCCTTTACAATTCTCACCAAAACATAGTATGACAAAGCAGTTGTCAACAGGTCACAGAAAATATTTTGCTGCCACCCATGTAAGGTTGAGGTGGCTCCATAGGCCCAAAGTCTGCAAGAGAATTGGCATCTTCAATTTTTTGTGAATGAGGTTTTCATTCACTGTCTTCCCTTCTACTGAATAAACCCACAATACTCACAATGATTTGACTGGTTAAGTATTTGGGGCCAATATAACTCAGAAGTTTCTGCCACATTGAGGTGTGAACCCAAACCAGTTGAGGCATGAACCCAAACCATACATGCACCATAAAGCATGCTCATGAGTGGGAATGCACTTAACTCAGATTAATGACAGTAAAGTCTGCACAATAGTAAACACCATGATATCTTGGCTCCCTTAAATTGAAATTTATGACACAAAATTAATGATAAACATCAATAAATGCCAGAGTCCAGAAAACAGAACTCCATATTTAAAAGTGAATATTAAAACTCCATCTAACATACCTACTTAAATAGTGGAGGAAGAGAAGGTCAACGAGAACACTGAAGCAAATCAAATTGGATGGAAGCAAAGCCAAGGCCTGAGAAAGTTCCCACTCACATAGGTATGTATGTGACAATTACATATCCCAGCTCAGCAGCTGGTATGTAATTTTTAAGTAATGACAAACTGATCAATGGAAATTTGTGGAAACAGAGAGAGACAGAAAAATGTGAATTAAAAAGATGTCTAGCTAGTAAAGTATGAAGTCAATTCCTGTAAGTAACAGTACTGCTATTTATAGCAATGCCTAAGAATTTTATCTTACAAGACTTACTTGTTGAACAGATCAATGGGACAACATTCTGTCAAGCAAATATTGAATTATGGGTTTGGACACATTCCGTTGCCACTGTTATAAGTATCTAAGTTAGACAAACACCTACTGAAAACATACCAATACCGGTATATGGTTGGTCTGTACTGATGTAGATGAAGCCTTAGCACTCAGAAACAATCAGTGACTTTACTTAGTTCTACTTTGAATAATAATTAGACACTCCAGATCCATACAATCACTGCATAAATTTCCGAACAATCTGTCATATGCCTCGTATAACATTAATGTTTTCTTTTTAAAATCATACATCAATGTCAATATTTAATATACTTTAATGAAAATGGCTGTGAAATAAATAATTCAGTGAATTCATAAAATGTAAAATGTTTCAAAAACACTTACTACCATTTATTATGAACTGCTGAAACAGTTCTTTGGTCAAGAAGACTGAATGAAAAATAATAATAATAATAATAATAATAATATAATCAGAATAATAATCAGAAAAATAATCAGAATAATAATCAGAATAATCAGAATAATAATCAGAATAATAATAATAATAATAATAATAATAATAATAAATATTTCCTTTAAGTCTAACAAACAAGTGCCAAGTTAGATACCTGCATAATGTGCATATACAGATATTAAGATACAGTACCACTAGATTACTTCCACTAACATCAGTTGGCAAAAAATGCATCAAAATGAACCATGTACTAGCTTCAATTAATTATATTCACAAGCAGCTGAAACAGGCAGCCACGTCTCTCATGTGATGCATTGGAAACTGAACTATCTAAATCCTCAGCCCTGGACTCTAAGCCATCCATAAATTACACCAAAGACAGACGCAGATAATATGTAATGTGCATGTACAGAACAGGAACTGTTAAATTCAGACATCCAAAATAGGGTTCTCACTGGACATCTTCAAGATGACTGCAACCAAATTCATATAAAACAAAAATACGCTTACTCTGATTCCAATTTTCCTATAGTGCTCAACATTCCCAGCTGCCACTGGCTGACAAATAAGTGGACATAACCAACCAATGAATCAATTCAGCTGCAGTCATCTGAAGTCTTGGTGTATATGTTGATTCAAATTCCAATGACATGAGAGCTCACATTGCCCAGACAGACATATGACACTTCATTTGGGTCATTCACAAATGATCCAAAATAAATTGGCTTTTAAAACAACTGCATGCTTAATCTCAGCACAACTCATATCCAGGTTAGGAATGATGCAAATCACTCGGTCAAATGCCTTCGACCAGTACAAGAAGAAAAATCTTCAATGTGTAATGCAAGACTCATTTCCAACCTCAAACATCACAACCATGTACAGTAAGTGATATAACAACATCTGTACTGCAAGAATTTCACTGACTCTTCAATACAATACTGTATTCGATACATTTTGCTTCCTTGTAAATTCAGGACCGAAATGGAATCTACTATCTTACCTCCAAGAAGTTTCTGATGCTTATTGGAATGCTGCCAATAATGGTATCAATCAATGCCATTCAATGGTAACTCATCACTTTGTTCTGAGCCAAAAAATCATTTATTTATACCTAGAACCAACAGGAAGTTTGGAAATCATGCCTTTTCTATCTGTTATGATTAATTGAAACAGTCTATCTAAGATACCTAATATCAAATATAAATCGGTTTATAAAGCAATTCAAAACTATTTTGTATAAACATACCTATGATTATAATTATCAATTCTAGTGCAATGTCAGTACAGTCAATTTCATTTCATTTATGACTGCTCTGAGACATTAGTAAACTAGCAAACAGAGCATTTAACAGACAATAATAACAACAACAACAACAACAACAACAACAACAATAATACTTAGAATGAAAGGAAACCTTCACAGTGAAACCTTCTTGATGAAGCACGAGTCATTGTTTCATGCCCTGCAAGACACTCCCAAAATGAATATTTATGCATTTTGTGAGTGTATTGCAGGGCATGAGACAATAACTCTTTATAATTATATCTTACGGTTTGTCTTATCTTTGAGAATATCCTCAAAGTCAAATGTTCCCCCATAAAATATAAATATTCAACTACATCTAACAGATTACTGGTAATTAATATGAAGCCAAATTAAGGATATAAATGCTGAATACCGTAATTCTTAGAACTACAAAATATTCAAAAAGTAGATCAGAGTAGATTACCGGATAATTAAATTTTCCTACAACTTACAAGTCTTCCTTTCTGTCTACAACTTCTGTCAACATACAGTTTTTGCTCTGCTGCATACAGTTCAATCAAAGCACAGCATATCAAGAGGGCAAGCCAGACTAAACAAACAATGCAGATCCAATTCTAAGACATGCGTATCTCCACCCATGGAAAAACAACCTTTTAAAAACAGTAGTCATGTCATTTTATGTTAAGATATATATAATGAACAAATATTGCTCCACCGTTTTGCACTGATTTACCTGGAAGTGGTACACTGCATCAAGATCATCGAGTGCAAATTTGGCATCAGTCAACATGTTTGATCAGTTCTCTGACTAATAGCACACACTTTGGCTCTGCATCAGCCACTTCATTCCCAGTTCAATCTTCACTCCAGTGCACACTGCACAGTGATTCTCACGACCACACTCATTGCCTCTCCTGATCTGGTACCACAATGTCTGATTAGCATCCATCAGTGAAGGCTTCTTTCTATTATATAGCTTTGGAATAAATTATTAAAATTCAGAAGTCTATTGTGTAGGCCTGGAGTATCCAACTGGCAGCCCACATATAATATATATATACGCATATATATGCATATATATATATATATATATGTATATATATATAAGAGAAAGAGATATTTTACAGGTATATATATATATATGTGTGTGTATATACTGTATATATTATGTATATATATACATATATATATGCATATATATATATATATATATATATATGTATAAATATACATACACACACATCTACAGGAATGCTATGTGTGGCAAAAGCAGCCCTTATTTCTTCAAATCAACAACATTCACCTAGCTGACATCAAATAACTCGTTCAAGGAATCCAAATAACGGCTGCACCTCAACACCATTTGTTTGCAGTTCCTCTCCTCTCTCTCTCTCTCTCTCTCTCTCTCTCTCTCTCTCTCTCTCTGACACTCTTCTTAGACTTAACCATCACTAGAAGCCATTACTCAAACAGAGACTGCAATATTAACGTCCAGCTGGAATGATACTATAAAAACCAAAACCATAATAACATGAGAAACCAAACCCACCAATATCTAAATTACTTTAGCACCCTATTAGGTAAGTAAGCAAGCAGGCAAATCAACCAAATTTGTATAGCACTACTCTAGTATAGAGGGTGTTGGCAACCATAAGCACATTTGCCAAATGTGGCACACATAGAAATTTTCTGTGGCACATGGAATACCAAAAACATAATTACATTGGCTGGAAATGGTTACTACACCAGTCATTGTAGTGATAGTGTTAGGGCCCATGGACTTTTCAGCCATTAAATAAGAGAATGCTTTATGATCTAAACTTCTCCATAAACTGCCTAGGCCTACTGTGTTTAGTTCAAATATGACAAACTCAAGCCACTGCTGATAAATAGTTGGCATGCTGAATGAATTCAAACTCCAACTTTGGCAAACATTACCACAACACAAGGTTGCTACTCTCTACTCTATATAATAGCACTGTGCATTAGCCTATTCACAAGTCCTCAGACCTGACAAATTGGCAATCCATAGACTGTGGTTTTTCAGAGTTATAGATCCAGGTAACAAAGACTGCTAGAAAGTACTTATATGAAAAATGATAACTAGATGCATATATCAAGAAGGGTGTGTCTTGCTGCCACAAAGTTTAAAAATCAAACCAGTTCACGTGTACAAGATGTCACTGCTGTTAAATTATAACAGAAGCTCCGTCACAGTTCATCTTACACACCTTCCATCCAGCCGAACTGCTCGTCTCTCCCTTGTCCTTGAAGAAAGGAACGTTCTCGATGAGCCAGGAGTAGATCTCGGCCAGTGTCAGGCGCTTCTCCGGTGACGACTCGATGGCCTTGGCAATCAGGTCGGCGTACGACATGTTGCCCCATGCGTTGCGGCGTGCTGTCGCCTTCCGGACACTGCCGGGGATCGCCCCCGGGACCTGGTCCCGTGCGGAGGCGGCGGCGGCGGGCGCCGCACATTCGACGCCCTCGTCGGTGATGCCACTGCCGCCGGGGGCCGAGAGGTGGACGACCCTCGACGCTGCCCTCGGCGGCCCGTGCCACGTATTCGCTCGTTCCCGGGGCATCGGCGAGAGGGTCGATTCAAGATCGAGATCGTAATGATCGTGATCGAGATCGTCGTCGATCATGTCGAAATCGAGGAACAGATCCATTCTGCTGACTACGGCGAATTTATCAGCGCCAGTTTCTTCTTCTCTGCATGACACAAGGAGTCACGGTGACGCCTCGACCCTATTGACGGTCGTCATTCGATTGTCATGAGATTTCGAACTGAATTTACACGATTTCAGTCGAAGTTCGTCGACGTCTAAATCAAAACATTCGCCATTTGACATTAGCGAAGCGGCACAGAAATTTCCCGATCGCATTGGGTACGAGAAAAAATCATTTGCATTTTAAAATTGTAAAATAAGCACTTTCCAAACTTTACGACACCCTCGAACATTGGCATTAAATTATTATACTTCTGCAACGCACAGGATTTTCAAGAGTATCCTAACATATAATCTTACTGTACTTGATGTACTTTATTTTTATCTTTGCACCGGATCACTTATTGCAGTGCGCACGCGCGATGACCAGTTCATCTTACCCGTTAACCACAGAATCATCGCGAAAATCAACTTTGGCCTTGAAGGGTGGTTACAGCCACTGTCTATGAAAACAAGTGCAAAATAAAGTATATGCATGACCGCCCGCCTCGGATTATGTTCTAATGCTGTTTCAGACTGATCAGCTTCAGTTATTGAAATTCATGATAAAATTTCCATTTCTTGATTACTTTAATTGGTAAGATAGCCTGTTATAGGGTCAATCCCATATTCTAAAATGCATTTCCTCTCCAATCTATATTGGTAGATGTCCACGTCTTTGAGTTGATTACTTCTCTACGGTTGAATTAATATTTTGCTGTGCTTTTTCAGACACCAGCAGCATCGAGTTTCTTTAAAATGTCAACTTATTTACTTACTAACATGAAAATATGGTATCATTTCAGTAGTGCATTTGGCATCAGTCGGTGGTCGCTCCAAATTAAAATCGTAAATCCCTCTGATCTGATATAATCAATGAGCTAATAATACATAATGCATGCTTTACTCATCAAATACATCAAATATCCCCCTTAGATTGCTCTCCCACCGTTTCGGACTGATCTTCTGGCTTGACCTGGCTCTAATGCTATTTGGATTTGGTGCGCCATCGGCTGATGCCCTGGGCATTATGATAGTGGCGCTATAGAAGTTGATTGATTGATTGATACAAATAAAAAGTAAGTAAGTCCGATAATTTAGCTCTTTCCGTAAATTCAAATTACATGCAATTGTGCTTATAAGGTAGGTATAGCTTTCCACTTCCTATGACTCTATCCACAATACTGCTATCCTTCTTACTCTGTCCCCAGGTTTGAGTCCTGCAAACAGTTGTCACCCTAATTTATGTTTTCAGTGCTAAAGAAACTTGCCATGTCACGTGACGTCTGGATTTTGATTTCCGTTTCTCTCCGGCTTCGATGCTTCCTTTTTACGTCCAAGATGGGATACCAAAGCAAGGTGGGTAATAGAATGGCAATCGATTTTAATTGAATTAAAGCTGACGTAAATATAATTCGTCTTGAAAAGTCCTTTATATCCGTTCATTTATTACTTACAATGGTGTTTTAAAGCGCCTATTTAAACTGCTGGTCCGTTATGATCGTTCGATTGTAAAATAATGCCTGCGTTGCACGTCGATGCCGCAGTACAGCCATGATCAATTTTAATCGCGTGCATCCTTGATTTGTAAATTGCCTGTGGCTCTTAGATTTGGCAGATCTTAGACCTGACTGCGAATTTATGCATGCGATGCTGTTATTTAGTTCCTAGATGTGATATGAAGATATATTTTAACATGAGTTGTGTTATCGTGTGTATGACTTAGATGCAATGATGGAATGTTCTTTTTCAGCCCATAGTTATTGATGCCAAAGATCATCTGTTAGGTCGTTTGGCTTCAACGACAGCCAAGACCCTTCTCCAAGGTATGTTGGAATTTGCAGCCTAAAGCTTTATTATGACTTGTAATATTTTACGCATAGGAACGCTGATTAAGTGGCTTTTAAAAAGCGGTCTGTTGTCTGTGATGAGTTATAACCTTACCTACTATGAATAGCATGATTAGATAAGTATGATCTGAGACAACGATGCTTTTAAGTAAGTATTCCACTGATAAGAATCAATCCTAAATTATTACTGGAACACTTAATTTTTAAACCCCAGATGTAAACGTATACCAAACTAAATTTAATTTGGGTAGACGTGAAGACAAGCTGCATAAATGAAAGTAGACCGTAAACACTGAAAGAAATTATGTTAAAAGGGTTAGGGTTAACTCTAACCTTAAACCCTACCGACACCCTAACCCGTACTGATATGTACTGATATATTATTCTGCTCGTCTTCCTGTCTACCTTAATTAATTTGTTAATACTTTTGGTGTATTCAACAGTTTGTTATATTCTTAGTAACATTGTAATCAGAAAGTGTAATAGTCAGCAGAAGATGAATTAGACTCAATTTTATATGGAAACTGTCTTTGGACAGAGCAGCTGAAGAAGAAATGTTGCAATATTTCCCTATAAGAGGATTATGGATTTACAAAATTGAAATTTTTTGTAGGTCAGCGTGTTGTCGTTGTACGATGCGAAGAACTGAATAAATCTGGTAACTTCTACAGAAACAAACGTACGTACAAAAATAACTGCTGTATTCATAAAGTCAGAAATATAATTGCACTTGTTAGAACTTAATATGTTGATTTTTGAAGATTTGAGGTCCTGGGAGTGGAACACTCTGCCTGTAGTGAGGTTCCTGTTCAGGCTTTAGTTTAGATTGCTCCTGCTGTGTCCAGGATGCCTATGCTGTGAATGAATATGTTGAAAGCTTTCTGTGTGGAATACAAGTGAAGCAAAGAGAACTATTATAGCATAGTATCATAAATTTGATTATTTTATGGTTTTCGACTAGGGCTTGATTTCTGTTTATCTAATTGTGAGTTTTGACTGATCTATCTTAACCCCTTAACTGGGATCCCGGATATATCTGTCCATTTTACATTTAAGGGGTTAAATTAATTTACGGTTAAGGGGTTAAATTAAGAGCCTGTGATGATTACTATACTTACCTACATTGCTTGATATTAAATGAGATGAAAATTGTCTGAGGCTCTGAAAGTGCAAATTACTTGCCCTGCTGAACTACGATGAAGATGTCACATTGGTTGACTTCCAATGTTAAAAAATTTGACTAATGTTTTTATATGTTAGATTTGCCTGTGATGTAAATGAATGTTATGCTGTACCTGTGTCACTGATGCTGAGGAAATACATTCTATGCATGAAATGGCTGTTGATTATGGATTTTCCTGAATTCTTACCTGTTTTTAATATTTTGTAATACACACTTTGCTGATGATTCTTTACTATTTAAACATTGGCTTTTGATGAAGTCAGTCTTGTGATATTATAAGACACTAGTACTTTAACTGCTAGTATCCAAGGTCACACAATTTCTGGAGCCTGTGATGAACAAGTTTACTTACCTACATTGCTTGAGATTTTCAGTGATATAAAGAAATTCTGAGACTCCTTGTAAATTATGTTACATTCAAATTTTTCTAGTTCAAATAGTTTCAGTGTGATGAGGTATTGACTTTAGTATTGTTTTGCTTTGAAATGATTGATTTAGAGAAGTATTTGGACTTCCTGAGGAAGCGCATGAACACCAATCCAAGCCGTGGTCCTTACCATTTCCGCGCTCCAAGCAAAATCTTCTGGCGCACAGTACGAGGTGAGTTTTCACCTTGGCACAAGGCCTTTCCCGCTTGCACTTTAATGAGCCTTAAGTGGATTTTATTTTAAATCTTAAATTAAAATAATCTGATATCTTCTCTTGAGGTTTCAGCAGACGTGCTATTTTCGCTTAGATACATCAGCTATTACTAAAATACTGCACGTGTGCTAGGTTTGGTCTTTTCCCATTTCTGTTATTCAGGGATGCTGCCACATAAATTACACCGTGGAAAGGAGGCATTGGAAAATCTGAAAGCTTTTGAGGGCGTTCCCCCTCCATATGACAAAATAAAGCGCCAGGTGGTCCCATCAGCCATGAGAGTTATTAGACTAAAGCCAAGAAGAAAGTTTTGCAAGCTGGGTCGTCTTGCACATGAGGTTGGCTGGAAGTATCCTACAGTCGTAGGAACATTGGAAAGACGTCGTAAGCTGAAGTCAACGGCCTATTACAAGTCTAAAGTGAAGGAGGAGGTAAAATTTGATTTCTATAAATATTGTGAATGGTATGCATTTGTAGAGATATATATTGATTAATTGCAATCCATGATGAGACCTTTCACCCAAATATTTGATTTTCGTGAAAACAATCATGCATCACCAACTGAGATTGCAAGCTTTTATATCATGTTAATTTTGTGTCTTCTTCATTTAATATTTTACTATGCTAACATTTTGATTGTAATGTTTGGTGTTTATACATATTTATGGATCACTTTGAAGCTGCTTTCTTGTGCTTGAATTTTATTATGGAGATGGTTAGGATGAAATTGACTTTTTACTGTGTCTCTTAAATTTGTTTTAACTTCTCTTCTTTGTTGCATGAAGAGTTTCATTTATTATTTTGAGAACACTTATGATAATTTTAGTAATTCTGAAATGCAATCTATGATGAATATTGTCACCCACTATTTGAGTGCAAGTGAAAACAATCATGCATCACCAACTGAGATTGTGATCTAATAATGTACTTTTTAATGTTATTTTCATTTATATTAAGTAATACTAATCAATATGGTTTATGCTATGTATTTAATGCTTAATACTATTTAGGAGCTTGGCTTTTGACTAAAAATATGGGGCACCAAATGGGATTATAACTTAAAAGTGCTTTGTTGCATGAAAAGAGATTCATTTATTATTTTGAGAATGCTAAAGTTTTTTAATATCATGATTTAATGGCATTCTGGTCAAACCCAAACCCCCACACACACACACAAGCGCTCCCCTCCGCCAAGTTTGCAAGACAACCTTGGGAACAATAATACTTGGGATCCTTTGACCGTGAGAAAGTTATTGTGTTCAGATAAAATGTTTGCGTGAATAGACCTATACCTATTTATAAATTTGAGATTTGTGCATACGTACTAATTCGGTCGTGACCCCCTTTACGCAAAATCGCCTAAATCTCAAAACCCCGTGGTGCATACGTGCTAATGGCCCCTTATGATAACTTTAGTAATTCTGAATTGCAATCTATGATGAGTATTGTCACCCACTATTTGAGTGCAAGTGAAAACAATCATGCATCACCAACTGAGATTGTGATCTAATAATGTACTATTTTATGTTATTTTCATTTATATTAAGTAATACTTGATCAATATGGTTTATGCTATGTACTGGTATTTAATGTTTAATACTATTTTGGAGCCCAGTTTTTAGCTACGAATATGGGGTACCAAATGGGATTATAGCTTAAAAGTTAAAAGTTGTTGTCATTTGCTTGAGCAATAGTTTACAGTATTTGTCTAGTGAGCAATGGGCCATTGTGCTGCCTTGAAGCCACGTCCTCTGAGAACAGTGCTTACTGAGTATTTAATTTGAGTTGTTTTATTGTAGAAATTGATGAAACTTGCCCGTAAGAATGTACTGGAAAAGAACCAACAGCTTCAGAAGATAATTGAAAGCTATGGCTATAATTAATATTGACTACAAAAACAATATTTGATGACTGGTACAATAAACTGGTTTTCAGAAAAACTACTAAATATTTTGTTTAATGTTTTCTGGAATGCAAAGCAAGATGTTGCAGTGAGGAATTGGATAAAATTTCAGATTTGTGCCAAAGCCTTTTTGTGCCCTTTCTGTTCATACACTGTAGTAATTTAACTGTGTAAAGTTTTAGGTTGTACCGGTAACTACCGTACAGCATCATGATAAGGGTGCAACATGGCTAGAGAAGGTCGATTTAAAATGCAAGTTCACAAATTTGTTGGCTGCAGTAGAGTGACAAAGATAATTATCCCTGTCCAGCACAAACCATTAGGCCTATTTGGGCAAAAGTGCTTTCGAAATTTGCTAAGGCATATTACAGTACCCTGCATTAGATTTGAACAAGAGGTTGAGCATGTGGTGAAGATAATTTGTGCTACTGGTGATGGTTGATAAGCTAAGGTCTTTCCTATACTGTATTTTCACAGGTTTCAAAGTTATATAAGTCTAGTTCATCTTGGGCTGCATGCCTCCAATGGCACATCCGTAGCGGGGGTCAAGTTGCGCGGGCGCCATCATGGGGGAGCATTTTGCACACTCATCTTTTTAGATTAAAAACCCATCTTTTTGACCGGGCTTATCCACCATAGACTGTCACCCGTTTGTCCAGCCGGATACCCTGGATTTGACCTGGATCTTTAGTGATTTGGATTTGGTGTGCCATATCGGTTGATGCTCCTTTGCATTATGAAAGTGGCGCTATAGAAATTTAAGATTAGATTAGATAATGTATTAATTTTTATATAGCATCTATTCCACCGGCGTGAAATAATTCAAATGAGTAATCAAAGGTCGTTACATGAATTTATGGGCGCAAATTTCAAACCTTGCCCCGGCTCTGATAGCACTAACAGTGGCACTATGACCAGTGGTGAACAAGTTCCCAAGGAAGTCTTTAAATTGAGATTTTACTAAAGGGTTCCTCGTTACGTACTAAATCATCTACCGATACGGTACCTACATACAGCATCTATTTTATTATCAGCTGTAGTAACTGCAGTAATTGTCCGCGGAATGTCCGCATTTCGCCAAGTTTACTTCCATTATCTCTGTACGTGTAATTACGGCGGGAATCCCGTGGCAACCGTTACCGTGTCAGATTACTATTAAACTAGTAAATCTCAACTATAGGTGCTCTCACTGCTCTGTAGGCCTACAGCTGATTGTGATCAATAAATGTACTGTATTAATCCAAAAGTACACCAATATGGTGTTTGGATTTATTTTGCTGAATCACTAGGTGATGTGCGGGACTGAGGTCTATACTACTTCTCTTGTCAGCTGTGTTCATAGATTTACCATCTGTCGACTGCTAGTTCTAAATTCTGATCCAATGCAAACAACTTGCTGCTGACATATGGAGCCATCCTGTTAGTCAATCGTTGTATCAATGCGCTTCACATGACTTTTAAAAATCCACTCATTAGTTTGTATTACATACACGCATTACACTAAGTAAAACCGACGTCTATAACTTTATATTACATATTTGTCAGGCGTTCGAGTTTTACCATTTTATTGCGTATTATTCCATGTGGGCGCGGGACTATATTCTGTTTTCCGTAGACCTCATATACGTTAGAGGTGGGTCGATTAATCGAAATCGTAATCGAAATCGCGATTTTTGAAAAAATCGTAATCGTAATCGACACGATTATTAAATAAATCGAAATAATCGATAATCGTCGAAAAAAATAATCGAAATCGCGATTATTTTTCGATTATTCCCGTAAGTGATATTATACAATATTTCCGATTCAAAGAAAGATCAATTTACCTTTGATTATAAGATTTTCATTGAAAATGGATTCAACTGCGTATAATGACAGGTACCATCTTTCTGGGTTTGACAGCAGCTTTCGATACGGTGTGTCAGGTGGCTTTAATGTACAAACTCTCGCTCAACTTGCCACCCTGGTTCTGTCAACTTGTGGAATTACTCATTTCTGACAGACGGTTCTGAGTTCACTTGGGAGATGTCAGCCAATTCTAGTAGTCCATGTGTCAGCTCCTGGAGACGTCGACGAAACGGTCTACCATAGGGTCCAGTTCTAGCCCCACGTTATTCAATTTGTAGGCCTATAGGCCTACAAACGGCAAGGCCTACCTGGTACCATCAGTAGGAAGTTTGGATACGCTGACGATATCGGTCTTGCCACCCAGGCTCGATCCTTTAAGGAGATTGAAGACCAGGGTTATTTCTAGGATTGTGAATTGGGAAGGGGTGTCGGGAAAATCTGGGGTGTGTTTATTTCTAGGATTGTAGGATTGTGAATTTGGGGTGTCGGGAAAATCTGGGAGTGTCGAAATTTGGAAGTCTCTACCGAAAAAGGCTGACAAGCAAAAAACCGTTATAGAGACTCACAAAATGTCTGACAAGCAAATAAGTCATCCGAGGATAAAGTTGTGGGGTCTATTTCTCCATTTGGGGCAGGCCTCTTCAGAGGCTGAAGGAGGTCCAGGCCAGTTGGAATTTCTGAGGCCTCTCTAGCCTTCCCAACAATTAAAATGTTGACAAGCGAAAAAGGTAATCACCAATTTTGAGGACCGCAGAATACCTTCCTAGCTTTCCCAAAATCCCAAAATTATCAACAAGCAAAAAGGTCATCACCAAATTTTGAGGCCCCTTCTAGTAGTAGCTATCTAGCTTTCTAGCTCTCCCAGAATTCTCGACAAGGAAACAGGCCCCAAAATGATGGAGGCCCGGGCCGAATGGCCATCCTAGTCTGAATGGGCCTGTTTGGGGTGTTCAGGGCTAATCACCTCTCCAGAGATCGACTCCACTGGATCCGTGTTCCACAGTGCATTGTCTACAAACGTTTCGGGCTTTACACGATCCACTCTGTCCTGATTATCTAACTGTGCTTGTACGAAGATCGACTGTGATCGAGAGGAGATCGGTTCTTAGGTCCAGTCGGAGAGTGCAGTTGTTGGTCCCTCCCCGCCCAAGACCCTAAGTTTGGGGAAAGATCATTCGCGCGGAGGAATCCCGCCCTGTGGAACTCTCTTCCAGACAATGTGACTGGAGCAGTCTCAGCTGGACTTTTCATTAAAAATTTGAAGACACATTTATTTAATATTTATGAACTGTGTTAAGCGCTCTTGTTGTAGGCCTTATGCGTACTGCGCTATTTAAATTGTCAATAAATAAATAAATAAATATGCATTCTGTACATATCATTGTCACATCACCAAATGTTTGTGCCGACCTCAAATTGGGGGTGTTGGGGGTGTTAGGGGTGTAGAAATATCCCTGTTGAAGACCAACTGAGCATCGATACACAGAGGATTGCCGAATACTGTAAAATATGGCGGGAAAGCCAGTTTCTAAAGGTACTGTGAAATAATCGAAATCGAAATCGCGATTATTTAAAAAACCGTAATCGTAATCGTAATCGTAATCGTGAAAAATAATCGAAAATAATCGTAATCGTAATCGGAAAAAATAATCGTAATCGACCCAGCTCTAATATACGTGTCGCTGCCGATTTCCGGTTCCTCTTCGTCGACGGTTGTATGACAGTAATTTCTATACAATAAATAGGATTCGGCGGTTTCTGGAGAGTTAAATCCAGCGAAGAAGAGACGAAAATGGCTCCCAAACAGAAAATGCGACTTGCGAACGAAAAGCACAGCAAAAACGTTGTCAACAGGGGCAACGTTCCAAAGTCGCTTGTAAGATCATCGTTGATTTTCGTGGTCTGTTACAGTGTAACGTAACGTAGTATACGATGGTCTGTTTGGTCGATGGATTGCCTAGCACGGGTTCAGACATCTCGATCTAATGCGCTTATTAATATACGAGACTCAGACATTTGCATTTACTGTTAAAATATCGGTTTTAATACGTTGTTGTGATCGTGGAAATCGTGTCAGAACAAGATCTAAGTAAGCAAAGTCTCGTTAATTTCTATAGCGCTTTCAAAAGCAGCACCGAAGTAGCTTTTTATTCCTAGGCGCTTAATCTTAAAATGAAGTAGCAATAGCCAAAGGTGGGGTCAAATATGCAGGGTCATTTATTCCAAAGGCGTTTAAGGGCCAGTGGTTGAAACAAGAGCAAGATAATGTTTTCTAACTTAAAAGGATTCAAAACTCTTGCAGATTAATGCAAATAGAAAATATAAATTTGATATAGTGACTGCCATGTTAATCTGATTTCTATATAGGTATGAATATGTGTTGCAACTTAGTCTTGGATTTGTTAGATTAATTGTGAAGATTTTGATTCTTCAGAGATTAAAGGGCGTGGTTGTGTGTTTGTGTGTGTAAATGGTTATATTATCCATTTGCTTATTTCCCTCTTAGAAACAAGAAGAGGACAAATTACCTGTTGGTCCTTGGCTACTTGGACTCTTTATTTTCGTTGTTTGTGGATCAGGTTAGTCGTTCATTTTGTAATATTGAGTGATTCACTAACTTGCTGTTTGACTAATTTAGTGCTTTGTATATAGAAAATATATAAAATTATATAAAATGAAGAAAAACGAGATATTTTGGACATGTTACTAGAAAAACAGAAGACTCAATTGAAAACTCAATAATAACGGGTTTGATGGAAGGAACCAGGAGGCAAGGCAGACCCAGAACCAGCTGATAGACAACATTATGACATGGTCTAACATGAAAGGAGGGAGCTCCACTAATGGAAGCAGCTAAAAAAATGAGCAGTGGAGAATTATTGTTCAACATTGCGGCCAACCTTTGCATAGCGACGACGGCTTCATGACATATAAAAAATTGTTGCCAAATTTTGAGGCATAGAAGCATAATACTGCACTGAACCTCTTATTAGAAACTGTTCAAAAAAAGCTGAATGTGTCTGGATCATTTTGCTTATTAGGTTTTTTTGTTTATATAATTTGGTTTTTGTCCTATCTTGGTATAAGTGGCTTCAGGATATGACTTTCTATTTTGCTCCATCTTGCGAAAGTTCTTTATCACCATATGGATTAACAGAGCAGTTGTTTATTCTAGAACATGACTGTGGCATGGAAGAGATTCAATCAAGCCTTTAATTCTGAAGATATTTTATTTAATTTTGTTTTGTTTTTCAGCAATTTTCCAATTGATTCAAAGCATCCGCATGACATAAGAAAACAACTGCACTATAATGGCGATTCCATTCCTTCGATAATAATTCAGAATGAAATACAGTTATAGTCGTCACTTAACAGTGTTTGTTATTACTGTAAGATGAAAAAGACCTTTCTTGTTCTGCTTGTAAAGATGTTTTATGAGAATGAAATACATTTGAAACATTTGTACAGTGTGCCAAAATAATGGTTACGATATGTTTATGTACAGATATAATTTCATATATATATAGATGCATAAAAATGTATGTACACTGTATATGTAATGTCAATTATTTAGAATGATGTATTTACTTACATCGGATGAATTTTGTTTGGAAGCATTTAGATGTGAAAATGAATAATTTAGTCTCGTGGGAAGTTTTATTCCTTATTTTATGATATCTTATTTGACAACATCCCATAGCGGCAAAGACTACTATGCTTAATATTGAGTCTCTGGAACTTCATAGACTCAGAATTACAGTAATCTTATGGAATGTTATACGATCCTTAACAAGGTGTACGACACAGATATACGTTGCTTATTTTCCTTCCCCTCCCTAACTTGCAACCCAAGGACATTGCTTTAAACTCTATAAATCATCTTCCTGCACAGACCTTAGGAAATTCTCCTTCTCTAACATGGTCATTGATTCCTGAAATAATTTAAGAGATGAAATTGTCAAAGCACAAACTATTAGCTCCTTAAGAAAGAAATAAGATAACTGCTGCCTCACAAAATTTGTGATGTTCTGCAGCTGTTTATCCTGTTCCCATCTCCCTGAAAATTGCAAATAAAATCTGCCTGGAAATGTGTGCTCACTAATGCCTAAACTACCTGTATGTGCTGATAATAGTTTATATCATTAATCTAGTATATTTAAATTGTTCTTTAGTTACATAGGCATAGATTCTAATTTGGGCATAGGTCAGAGTTAGCCTCCGCATCCCTTTGAAACACCTGCCTTGTTTTACCTACTTCGTTTTATTTATAACACTAATAACTAGTCTGTAATTCATGTTGTAGTCCAATAAATATTTATCTATCCTATAAAGGTAAAGGTTTGCCCAAGCATTGGGCGTGGCGCTGATTTCAGGCAAGCAGCAACACATCAAACGCAATGCAATGTCTTGCGCCATTAATCTAGATAGTTAGCCATTCCTTTCTCCCGACCCACATTTTGCCTTCGAAGCTAAAACGGCAACTCATCTCTCACCACCCTCTAGCGAATAAAGACCGAGTCAACGTTACAGACTCCTGCGTGAGTGAAACCCGTTCTGTCAGCTTTAGCGTGTTACCAAACTTCCAATCTTCCAGTCTCTGTTAAGTTTTAGTTATGAAAATATAATTAGATGAGTTTTAAATATATGACATGTGTTTTAACATGCATGTAAGAAAGTATTTGCTTATATAAGATGAATTTTGCCTAAATCTATTGAGACATGAAAAGAAAACAACATGCAGACTTTAATCGCTTGTTTTAATTGCTGATGAGCCAAAAGGTATTTTTCATATCTGATGTAGACTTTTGTTCTAGAGGATAAGGACATTTTATTTATGGCATCTGGCTATATTCATCCAATGGTGATACAATTACTGCCTGTTGTGGAAGCATGTACTGTATACTTGATATGCCATTAAAGCTTATGAACATTTATAAGTTATGGATTAACATTCATTCAGTGAACATTCAATAATATCATTAAATTATATATCATATTAGTTTTAGTATTCACAAACACATGGTGGTTAAAAGCTAATTAAATAACACAAAGTGTACCGTTAGGCCTGCTTATGCTCCAGTGTTTTTATTATTTGCATATATTGTGTATTTTGATGAGAATTAAAATATATTTCTGCTTTTGATGTGTTTATTTATTGTTTATGTCTGCTAAATTAGATGCTGAATCAAGGCCACTGTTGAAGCCTGGTTTGTAGAGAAATTGTAAATGATATGCAAGCATTCATTTGGTTGTGATCCACTTTACAGCTTTAAGAGTAAGAATTCCATGTTTTTATTGCCACAGTGAAAGAGAGTAGCTTCATACTGATTTAATGTTGTAATGTTTTTAGATTCATATATCCTCTTCTAGGTGCCCTGCAGGTTGAGCAGGTTGATTGCGATGGTGATCATGGACCTCCATTTCCATCTGTCTTATGTTGCATAGATATCAATTCTGCACGTAGTTTCCTCCGTGTAGATAGCTTAAACTGCCCAGATATTTTCTTATTTGTCTTCCTCTCAATAATTCATATTGTAACAAACTTCTCTATTCCATCTTTCCTCATTACATGAAATTTCATTTGTATTTTCATTATTGTTCCCGCTATAACCAACACTTCGTTGTTCTTCATCGTCTTTCCAGCCACTTCTCATCATCCTTCTAAGAAACCACATTTCGGTTGCAGCGAGTTCGCCCCCACCCCATGATTTTGGACACTGTCCAGGTCTTGCAGTCATATAGCAGTATTGGCCACACATAAGATTTCAGAACATTTATTCTAGTTGGCATTGTTATGTTTGTTTTTCAGAATATTCATAAGCTCGCCAACTGCTCACTCAGCAATGTCAAATCTTTTTTTCTGATTTCTTTGTCACATCTTCCATCACTCTTGATTTGGGCACCTAGGTATTTGAACTGCTGCACCTGTTGAATTTCGTGTTGTGGAACATATACTTTGCAGATAGAGGTTTCTTTCATTTTGGAAATTACCGTTGACTGTGCTTTTGTGATTTATTTTTAATCCTAGTTTTCGTGCCTCTTCTACCAATTTGTCAATCAGTCTTTAAAGTTTATCTTTGCTGTCAGACTTTTTCAATCTTTATGCAGAAAAAAAGAAAACATCAAAGATATAGGAGTCAATAACAAAAAATTTGCTGAATTGGGATAGGCAAGCACAATCTTAAACTCGAGAAACTTATTCAATATATTAAAAGGCATAAATACACAGGATCATATTAAAATATTCTTTGACGCAAGATAAACAAATTCGAACTTTAAACTTTCACCATACTTAATACACTAGATAGATTCACATACAGAAGAAACAGCAGTAAATAGTGCAAAATAATTAAAAATCAGGTCTGGTACAAATATATTTCACCATATATAGGCACCATCTTACATTACTGAGCTTTTCAAATCACCCTCTTCTGCTGCTCATCGCCTGCTCCGCTCCACTGATCAGAAGAATGTTTATGTTCCCAGATCACGCACTGCTCTTACCCAGCGTTGGGCTTTTGCAGTGACTGGACCCTCCCTATGGAATGCCTTAAACCCATCCATTATGGAATCACTTCTTACTCCCTCGCTCTGCTCAATGCAAAAGCTAAAGTCTCATTACTTTACCCTGCGACTCCAATGCTAGGAGCGCCTCTGAGTAGAAATAGAAGAGGCGCTATACAAGTGTCACATTACATTACATATTTCAATGATGAATAACGAGACTTATCTGCAAACTACATTGTAATTTGACCTGCAAATGAAATTCACAATAAAGCACAATTGATATAGCATCACTTTTGAATTAGGGCCGTCCATATGGTATGTACGCACCGAGGGTGGTTTGAGATTTAGGTGATTGTGCGTACGGAAGCATACGGGGAGAGGGGGGTCACGACTTAATTTGTACGTACGCACATTCAAATTTATAAATAGATAGAAGGCTGGTACAGTATATTCACACAAACATTTGATTGGAACAAAATTACTTTCTCACGGTCAAACAAAGGGTCCCGACTATTGTTTCCACGGTTATTTAAATATTAAAAACCTTTAATTTAATAGCAAACAAATGCTTTTTGTCTATGACTAAAAATTAATTTTCACAGTGCGGGGGGGGTTAACCAAAATGTACAGTGTGCAACAGGGGGAGGGGGGTTGAAAATATGACTTTTGCATACATACTATATGGATGGCCCCTTATATGAAAAGCATCAGAATCAATATTTGAAAAATATGTCTTCACAATTACAAAAATTAATTAATTTAAAAGCCTCAATTACTTTCCATTAAACAAATAAGTATATTTCTGTCGCTTCAAGTAGTGAAGAACACTGTTTCTGTCATTCATAATTCTAAATTCTTTTTCCCACTTCACCCTGATTATCATACTCGTTGTATCCAATCCAATCAGCCGAAATTGGCGCCGCCATCATGGCATCTGTAACCCCAAAAGCCTCGGCCAGAGCCAAACAGTTGGGGGCAATATCTTTACACAGTGCACGACTAGCATCACCAATGGTTTTACCAAAGTCTGCAGGAAGAATGCCAGAAACAAGAAATAAGCCAAGATCCTTCTCGATTATATCCAAAAGATATAGCTTGTATAACTGATTCAAAACGGGCGAAAGTGATGGATCTGATGACCCGATTGCCTTCGCAAATTCCTCGCTGATGAGACGCTCGATGAACGCCTGCGCTGCCGATTGGATGACATCACTCTGTTCGTACATCCATTCGCTGAAAACGCCTTCCTTTCCGGCTTTCTTCATTTTCATTCCCAGACTGGAAAACAGGAAATCTTCTCTCTTGGCAATCAAATAATGCAGATATTTCTGGTCATTCAGGCTTGGTTTTGGCGAATCTCCAGTTGCGGATGGCTTAAACACTGCCAATCGTTCTTTTGCCACCTAGAAAACACCAAATTGAAATCATGAATCTAGTAACTACCCCATTAACCTATAATAAAATTAAAAGGTTTCTAACTATGGCAAAAAGCTATTCTGTTTAAACTGCATCAGAGCTGTAACACAGGGGCAAGCTGCCCCAGGCCCCATCCTGAGGGGTGGTGGGGTGCACAAATCATGGTTGAATTTATTAACAACGGAAATTTAACAAGTTAAACGCTCCTTGTCAAAAGCATTGTCAATATGACCACAAAAAGGTTATCATCCACTTTCTGCACTACTTTAACTACTTTATTCCAACATCTGCATCATAAAAAGTCTGATAAGAACAAAAAAGTTATCACCAGCTTAGGTGCAAAAATTTGATACCTTGCCTCTGGTGCCAAATACCCTATATGATTCTGACCTGCATCCTTCGTGCAAGGCTCAAGGCAAAACGTATTTGCCCATAAAATTATTACAGCATCTTTATAACTCTTGAGCACTATTCAAACATTTATTTATGACAAAATACATTGGCATTTTAAATCTACAAGAATAACAGTATGCATTAATAGTTTGTCTAAAATTAATTAATTATTTTTACATTTACAACATCAAGTTATCTTAAAAGAATGTGGAACAATTACAGTGACATGATCATTAAAAAATTACTTACATTAATAATAAAAATCAGATCCCTATAAAATAATGACTAGCAGTTTAAATTGAGCACTAATAACTTAATTGCAACTGCTTCATTTAGTGATATAAAACTAAATGGCTGCTATTGAACTTTCTGAATATCAAACATTTGGTTTTTTCTTTAAGGTACACTGAATCAACATCATAACTCACAATGTTTAGACTCTGTAAGTAAATAAACAGGTAATTAGGCATTCCAGTCTAGTAGAAGCCTAATGAATAAGCGAGTGGACAAAACGCAAAGCCAAAAAATGATACCTTTTGCATGAGAACGCTGTTATCTCCCTCGGCCGTCATCGCTGCATGTGCCAGTCCAAGAAAAATTCCAAACCTGTTGCTGGCCAAATAGCCCTGACCGCCACATCGCTCACGAGCAACAGTGGCCACCTGACCGACATTCCACGAAGCAACTGGCTTGATTGCACAACACATTGTAACGATTTCTCCGTGCTCCGAACCGTCCGCCTTTTGGAAGCTCCAGCGATCCTTGACATAATTCAGTCCAAAGTTGATGGCATAGGTTCTCGCAAGCAGTGGAATAAGAGCTCTCTGCTGCAACTGATACTGAAGAATTGGCGTGTCGGATTTTCCTCGAGGTCCCACAGTGAGGCGTGTGCTAGCATATCTCAGCGCAATCGCAAGTGTCGCCTTGGCGACACCCATGCACATGCTGGCAATGCACAGTCGTCCTGACAACAGCTGATCGGCCACAGTAAGAAATCGAGCACGGCCGCTGCTGATGGCAGACGTAAAGGACCCATCGTCTGCAACATCCGAATACTTGTTCAACAAGTTCTCACGAGGCACTCTAACCGAATCAAAACTCAGCCGTGCATTATCAACGCCATTGAGGCTCATCTTGTATCCCATGTCGGCAATTGTAACCCCCGGCAGTGGCTGAAGCTTATCGTCGCGAATTCTGACAAGCACAGCTTGAATTCCATGGTTGATGCGATTGATGTAAAGCTGTGCAAACACAATGCAGTGTTTCGCATGAATCGCGCCATTCGTTATCCAGTATTTCTGAGCAAGGGTGGAAGGCGTATGGACGACAATCTCTTTTGTAGTCGGGTCATAAGTTGCAGTCGTTTCCATTTCTACTGCATTATTTCCATACCCGAGCTCTGTTAGGCCAAAGCATCCCATGTCTTCGAGAGTATCGATGCCTTTCAGAAGGGCAGCGTGATGACGTTCTGTGCCAAGCTTGAGCACTGTTCCACCAAAGAGGTTAAACTGAACGGTCATTTTAGTGGCCATGCTTGCATCGACGATTGCCGAGAGCTCGTGTGCTGCAAAAATCCTGCGTGGATTGCTTTCGAAGTCACGAACAGAGATGAATCCACCATTACAAACTTTGCGCAGTCTCTGATAGGCAATTTCACGCTCCTCTGCCATCGAAATATTGTAACGGGGAATCATGTCTTTATCCTTGAACAATTCACGCAGATTCTGTCTCATGTCGTGATTATCGTGATCAAGAAGTTCTGTCATCTTCGGAATATTAAATGAGGCAGTGCCCCATTGCGCTCGCAAATTCTGAAGGTCTGCTTTAGCACTGGTGCTAGTGCAGGTATGCAAGAGTCGCAGTAAGGATCCCCTGTGTTTCATTCGCAACATTTTTGCATATAACACTGTGTTCAATATTCGTCTTCTAAGAATCAGAGTTCACTTGAATCTCTAGAATTTGAAAGTGCATTTTATAGTTTACAGGAATAAACACCAATACACTGAATTAGCTGCATAATCATAAATTCTGAAAATTTGTCGCAACTGTTCACTTTTTGCATAATTTCATTCAGACTAACTATTCATTTGCCTTTTATCATGGGTTACAGAAGAGCTCCAAACTTTACCTAAGGTCAAGTTTGTGAATTCTACATACCTACAAATGGTGAAAATAATGGTATTTAGAACTATTTCTTGATTATATAGTCGCCAGGCTTTTAAAAAGGTGCTAGTGGACTGCCCTCCCCTTACTGGATTGATAAATAAATTACTCATATTTATTTATTTATACGCGCGCGTAAGTGTGTGTGTGTGTGTGTGCCTGCTGTGTCCTCGCAAAAGCAGTGCATGTGTGGTGCAAGGGCTACCGACAATTTTCCCTGTAGGGTTTACGAAAAACCACGGATTGTGGATTATTTAACCTGCACTGGGCGCTGGTGAGCGCTGCGCTGGCGCACTTCACCTAGCTAACGAGTAGCGCTATACAAAAATTTGGGTTACTTATCATTATTAGTGACCCATACGCCCAAAACTTAGGCAGTTTCCCAAGAGATTCAGCTAGCAACGGCGTTCATCCTAAGACTATTTTACCATAAAATTGAACATGCAAACTGTAAGCGGGTACGTTCAAAGCGCCTTTACACGTCAGCGTCAATGCTAAAAGCTTATCTAAGGCTTACTTTAATTCGCGACCTCATATCAAATGAGGTTAAAGTTCGTCGATTTCTCTCAACATTGAAAAAGCGCTGGTGCAACACTGAATCTATGGAGCCCAAGTGCCACACAGTGGTTTTATGGTAGATGTTTACATGATACTTCAACCCTTCTCTATGTTCTTGTCACATACAGTAGGCCTATCCGCCCATGTATTCTGCTGTCTGCAGAAAGTAAGGAACCTTAAAGACATTAAAGCTTAGTTTTACAACTTTTTCATTTTTCTACAGTTCTAATTATATAAAAAATTAAAACCTATAATTGACTTTTAAAAGTCTAGGTTTCAAATGTAAAAGTCTAGGTTTTTAAATCATATTTGCCAGCCCCAGTCTCAAGTCTCAACTCGGACTCTTGCGACGCTCGCTAGTTTATGACGAGCCTTTATTGATTCCATTGGAACGCCTACTGTGTCAATAGTTCAGCTTTTCGTTTTAGATTTGTGATGTCGTATTTCGTGCCTTGGTGGACATAATTTGTTCTTAACGCGTTGGACCTAGGTCTATGCGTTTACTGTTGATTAAAAACTAAAAAGCAAACCATATCATCTTTAATTAGGCAATTTCACTACGCACAAGGCTAAAGAGCAAACTGTAGAAAGAGGAATGCAATTACCAAGCGTACAATCTGCCCTCTTACTTTCAGTTTTAATTTCACTGGCGAAGCAAGTGAACTTTGACGAGGATACACAATGCCGAGCTCTCCATGTCCTAATTACATACTTACTTTCACTCGTGCCGCCTTTACTTTACGTGCTAACAAAGAGCTGGAAAGCCAGGTATTAAAAGTAAAAATCGTAATCTATTTCAATTTATTTTTCTTATCTAATTCGACGAATAATTTTTCTACAGTAGCGTTTTTGCCACGCGTTGTATTTTTTTGTCCGGTGTTTAGGGTTAATCGGTGTTTGCTGACTTGTTTCTGCTGAGTAAGCGAAAAATTCCGACGAATCATCAAGATTCCGGGTAAAGGCACATAAGCGGCTATGAATACTGCCCACAGACACACACAGGCAGTTTCGCAGTGTATCCCCATTCCTCCCGGTCTATATATGTTGTTATATGGTGGAAAAGCGAAAATAGTTTTGCTGATAGAACTGTAATAATATTGTACTTTCCAACTTGATATTTGAAGGTATGTTTTAGAGCTGTTACAGTGTTGTGCTAGACTTGGATTTGGTCCTTACAGCAGACCAGATATTGGAGATCTTATTCGATTGTTAAATAACAACAACAACAACAACAACAACAACAACAATAGAGTGGCTAAGTAATAAATCTCTGCCTTAGAATAACTAGATGTCCCATTTAGCTTTGCATTCAAATAATGATTTTGTTAACTGAATTTCATGTTCATTTTCTTAGGCATTTGGAAATTGTGAAGCAGAAAATAGGAATGTTTAACTATGCTAGATTGTAGTTTTATGCAGATGTGGTGGTGTAGCACATTTGTCCTAATTGGTCAGATTAATCCAAAAGTTTGTAGATATCAAAACCACAATTGTTTCTACAAATCATTTGCAGCAATCATGGACACGGACTTTGAGCTTAGCCAGAGTGGTTCATCCTTGAGTGGCAGTGAAGATGAACCTCTTAACCTGGTATGTGAAGAAAACTGTTAAAAGAATTTAGTATTTACTGCTGCTGCCCCGAGCTCATCATCCATGTTTTGTAATATTTAAATGTTATTGTAAATGGTTATGGTGTTTCAAATTGGGCTTTGGAGTTAGTGCTGATGCCTGATGGGTTTGAAACAAATCTGAAGCCTTTTAGTTCAGATGAGCACCACTTGAAAATTGAGAATTGTTAAGCAGAATTTGCAACTTTCAGGTCAGGTCTTCGTCCTCTAGCTGTGTCTGGCTATCAACTTCTCCATGACATCTCTCCAAAGTTCTCTGTCCTTTGCTATTTCTTCCCAAGTCATTCAGTATCTTCCGTCAGTTTTTCCATTGAGATTCAGCCCTGCCATGTGCAGATCCTCTTCCAATCCGTCCACCCATCATCTTTTCAGTCTTCCTTTAGACCTTCTCCCCTCTGGTTTGTAGTTGAAAATTTGTTTTGGGTTTCTTATTTCATCTATTCTGAGTATGTGTCCAGTCCATTTCATTCTTCTCTTTCTGATTACTTCCACGATGCTCGGTTGCAGTGTTCTCTCTCAAACTTCCTCATTTATTATATGTTCTTTATATCCAATCCTTAGTATTCTTCTAAGCCATTTATTTTCTGTTGCTATTATTTTTTTCTCCAACTCTTTTTTTCTGGTTGAAGATTCACATCCATATATTAGTAATGGTATTACCAGTACTCAAGTGTTGAGAATTCTTAGTTTTGTTTTCATTCCAATGTCATGTCTTTTGAAAATTTAGGTATGTAGCCTGTTGAATGTAGATCCTGCCAATGCTATTCTTCTTTTGATCTCCAAGTTTGAATCTCCCTCTGCTTCCAATTTACTTCCCAAGTGAACGAATTTTGCAACTCTACATGTGGGATTGTGGGTTTATAGAGTTTTTTGCAGTGATTTAGTTTCTTATGATTTGCATGTCTAAATATTTGGAGCACCTGATTCTTTACTAAATGTAACTCACCATTTCCTCCATTTACTTTTACATTTGTTCCTGTACTGTCAGTTAGTTATCCTCATCCTCCCATTTCCTCACTGATCATACCCTATCCTCCTTGCTGCTTCATCCTTATATCTTCTTCACCGCTTATTCTTGTCTTCAAATTTACTTTCTCATTGGATACTCAACTTGAGACTTGATTTGAATGTTTCATTTATGGACTTTTGACATGACCTGTGACTCTAAAGATACGGGACGGTAATTTGGCTCAAAACTTTGAACAAATGATTTGCAGCTCACCAAAATATTTTAATACACTGCTGCTAGAAATGCTTGACTAATATGTTAAACATGTCATGTTATTACAATTGTCGTGTTTGATTGCATAAATAAACAAAAGTAAATTATTAAGAGACAGCATAAAGCAAACCTGACATTCCCTTTCAAGTATGATATCATTCGCTGACTTTCTTTTGCATCTCCTCAACTCTGTTTTCATGGATTTTATTAAAATCTTTATTCAAATCCATGTTATTACCTGACTTTGCACTTTTAAAGGATACCTGTTTTGTCCTGTTGTAACACCATTTGAGGTTTATAGAGTTCTGCCTTTGAGGCATTGCATTGTAACTATTTTCATAGAATTGCTTGAGAAAGTTTGACTGTCACATAGTCTAGCTGAACTTCAGACTTGATCCTGAGTCAGGACTTGAATCCAACAAATTTCAATGGGGGGGGAGAATCTCTTTACAATTGATTTGAAAAATTAAATCTCTCACACGATCATTTCTCTTTGAAATATGTTGTGTTTATTTTATGTCCACTGACTCTGTGACGATGTTATCTTTTGTAGGCAAAAAAGTCAAGACTCGATAAAGCCACATTTTCTGATGATGAGCTCATCTCAATGAGCGTTCGCGAATTAAATCGCTGTCTTCGCAATCTTCCGCACAGTGAAATCCAACGCCTGAAACAGTTACGTCGAACACTTAAGAATCGAGGCTATGCAGCCAACTGCCGCGAGAAACGGCTAACTCAGAAGGAAGAGCTGGAGCTGGAAAGGAACCGGTTACGCCACGAAGTGGAAAAACTCAAATGGGAAAACGAGCGAGTCCGCAATGAGATGGAGCAATTGAAGAGTCAGTATGAGCTTTTAAAAAAGTACTCCAACGGCAGTTTTTCAACACGGCCCACAATACAGGTGATCGCAGATATCAAACAGGAGTTGTGAGTTCAGGTTATTGGGCTTTGCTTATATGGACTGATGGTGTAAATGGGAGCGAAGACTGCGATGGTCTTGAATTTTGATGTGCCCTGCCTTAACTGCCGTTTTTCTATTTTGAAAATTCTATGAATGATTTAGAAGATGGAGCTGAGAATGTGCATTCCAGATTGTAATGCATGTGGTTATAAGTTTTGCATCTGTTTTGTGTGTACGAATGATTTGTGTGTGTGGTTTTAGTTCATTATCTTCTTCTGAATTATCTGCCATTCTACTACTGTTAGTGTTGTTGGTAGCCAGGTATGTATGTACATGTGTATGTATACGTGTTTGTGTATGTAAGGCCCATACATTTGGGCCTACCTGGCTTAGTCATTTTGCATCTTGAATTTGGCGGCTTTCCTGTTTTGTCTCATTCATATTTTGAGTTACTCAATTCAGCAACAGTTTTCAACGTCCTAACTTTTTTGTATATAAAAATATTGATTAGACCAATTATAATTCCTGTAGCCAAGTGTTATAAAAAGCTTATTTCTAATTAGTAAAGCCTTTTAGTCTATTGGTGCAATTCAGATTTTGAAAATTGTTGCTAACAGTACTGGTAGGTAGCAGCTAGCTGGCATTAGCATAGCACTTTTGCTTAAACTTTATTCCTAGAATAGCATTGCTCTAGCACTTAGAAAATAGTTCTTTGAATGCTAAAACTTGGGGATCATACTTTTTAAAACTACTTTTCATAATTGATTTCATCATTTAAACAGTTATTTTGTTATACCTATGTTTTCTTAAAATGTAAATTACTGAATTTTTTAAAAACCTGATTGACATCTCAATTTACTAGTATACACATACAGATATGAATTGCTAAAAGTGGCCTGTCTGAAAAAAGTATAAAATAAGATAGAATCTTTTCAATTATGTAGCACTTTGATATAAAGGCGCTGGGCATTGTGCGTACAGTCCATTTATCCATTCCACGCTGTGTATTTCCAATCACCACATGCTGCACTTCAACTAGAACAGGTGCCTCTGCACAGAGTTACATTTGGTATCTGGCATGTCACCGTGTAATAAGATGTACACTGTAATCAATAAATCTGAGGTCTGTTCTGAAGCAGTTGACGATATTGCAATCACACTTCCTGGCAGACTCGTTTAGGTGTCAGGTTTGTGGTTTATTATATATAAATTTTGGGGCAGATTTAGCTGCTTGCCAAATTAGTTCTGATGGAGCACTCTGGTCAATAAAAATGTTACCATTTACTATAAATGTACATTACATCTTTAAATGTTTCAATGGTCATGCTGTCTGACCATCTTTGCAGTGAGTTTGCATCAAACAGGCATTCACGGTTTTATTGGTTTTGCCTTTTGTGTTATGTGCCTTATTTTTCCATAACTTTAAATAAATAAGTTAACTATTGCAGTAAATTTAATTAAATAAATGTGTATATATGTATATACACTTTAACATGATTTTGGCACAATCATTGCTCCTCACCTGATGAAGTTTCATTAAATAGTCTTAAATAAAACCAATAAAGAATTTTTAGTTTATAACTTTCTGTGTGCATTCACCTCAAAGTTGATGAATATTGAGTTTCAATTAATGCATTAAAAAAATTTTATTATCAATAAATATTATTTGTGGCCTAATTGGCAGTGTGTTTTTTTATTTATTGCTAAGTGGATTCATTACATTATGTGTGAACTAACCACAACTAAGGAATTTATTCGGTTCTTGTTTTCTATTTTTTTGCAAATAAATATAAAGCCATTGATCAAACTGTTGATTAATATTATTGGTCGCTAGGATGTATTGAAAAAGCGCTGTCTAATGTTGAACCAAGTGCTAGGAATCAGTGGTTCTCACAAAGGGCAGACCCTACTGAACCACTTTAAACCTTGTTATATTATTATATTAATCACTGCTGCTTAAGGTACGCTGTTGTTTTTGCTGCCTAGTCAGGCTCTTTGCTAAGCACGGACGTCGGATTTCATGGCTTTTTATGGCTAATGTCAGTTCAGTTAAACCCCTTACCTGAGAAGTGAATTGATTGAGCACTACCATGTTTGCATATTGGGGCCGTCTTTGGTCAGCATATGGGGTTTAAACACCCTCATGCAAATCCAAACATTGCTGGTTAACAGCAGGCAATTTCAAGTGGTATTCTGATAAATGGTGTTTGTTGTCACCCAAATCTTGTAAGGTTATGGAGCTTACCCGGTAATTATAGGGATACAATGCCGAATAAATTACGTTAAAAAGAGAATTATATATACAATATATATATATATAGTGGCAGATTTGAAGTGTCAGTTTTCCCAAACCTAACGATTAAGCAAGTAAGTAAAATCTCGCTAATTTCAATAACACTTTCAAAAGATCTGAAAAGAAGTAGGCTAGTAGCTAATAGCTATAGCCGAAGGCGGGGTCGTTTATGCCGGGTCAGTTAATCAAATGCTGACGGTGCGAGAAATAAGTTTCAGATAACGATGGTTTTACAGCCGCGAGCCTTTTGTTCATTGGTTCCAACTTCCAGCGAATGAAGCACAGTCGAAGAAAAGCGCGCTATTTTTAGCCGAATGAAAATTTTGTGGTTATCGAACGCGTGGGCATTTGACTTTGCTGCGTAAAAACCAAATAAATTCGAAGAACTGTCAGTCTTTATAAACGGTTTCACGGCTTTCATAGTCACCGGGCTGACAATGTTGACAGCAGTCTGCAAATTAGAGCCCAAAGCAGTGGTTTTCAAACAGGGGCCCGCGGTCCCATAGCGGACCGCCAAGCGGTTTCAGGGTGACCATAAAAGGATTGGGCCTCCTTGCCTCCAAATATTTCACCAACACCTCAAAACACTCTGATGGCTCTAAGTGTGCTGATTTCATTTGAATTTAAATTTGATGACTAGGATTTGTAATTTTCTGATTAAATGATTGATAAAACAAGTAGCCTATTATGTTAATTACAGTTGATTTAAAATTCAAATTTTATAAGGATCATGAGTCATCACAAAAATTTCTAACAGACCACCAAGCAATTAAGACATCCTAAAAAGTTCGAGAACCGCTGGCCTAAAAAGAGGTGTAGGCTTAACGAACTAACGATGATAGAATAGGACTACGAATTAGGCCTTTTTATCTCTATTAGACACAGTGGTGTAGCGAGGCAAAGTGCAGCCCTCAATTCTCCGAAAAAAGCCTGACAAGCAAAAACGTTATCAACTCTCCAAAAAAGTATCTGACAAGCAAAAATCTAAGAAATCTCGAAAGTGCCGCCCCTAGAGCAAATGCCGCCTGGGGCGCTTCGCCCCTCTGCTCCCTCGCTACGCCACTGATTAGACACCTTGGGCCGTTAATTCTTGGTGTGAATACGTAGACCAGGAGTCTCCTAAGTTTTTCGGCCGCGGGCCATATTGCTGACTTCTGACGGCTCTGCGGGCCACATGTAGGCATACAAGAAATTAACTTCAGTAAAATACAGCATTACAGCGAATGAATAACTACTAACAACAACAGTCCCAATTATTGCTGAATTACAAATCGCAGATGAGTGCCGCTTCACCTTGCATCCGAGAATTAAAATCATTACGATGCTTGAATAGCTTAGATCTGCTAATTTCCAAAGCTATTCACTTTCTGTGAGCATCGACAGTGAATGGTCCCTGCCAGTTAAGAATATCTAAATCTCACTTCGATGGTTTTAAAAATCGAATCAGGACTTTTCGGTGGCTGCTTTGTTATCCAGAGTTTTCAACTTTTCATAGCGACGCTTCGTCGTCGGTGTCTCGGCGCTTTGTTATCCAGAGTTTTCAACTTTTCATAGCGACGCTTCGTCGTCGGTGTCTCGGCGATAGGTCTACATGCACATAGGAAGAGGAAGGTGTAATTTCGGAGATTTTTGATAGCTAAAACTTTTTCGCGTCACATTTGCCATGTTAGGCCTATCGAGCCTATCACTTTTGACAAACGTTGGCAGCGGCGACCTATCCAAACAGCCAATTCCATTATAGTCTATTGAACTGAGCCGAGCGTCTGTAGTCTATAGTAACTTTGGTTTAGCCTATACTTGTGAAGATTTGTCTCAAAACACTATACGGCGAGAGTAGGCTATACGCCACATGATCATTGGCCAATATTTCACACGCTCCTGTTGCCGAGCTTATAGCAGAAGGCACCAGAAGTTCAGCCCATACCTCAGGGCCCCATTACGACGGCATTAAGGGGCCGTCCACAAATGACGGAACGCACTTAGGAGGGGGCTTAAACATTTAGGGGGAAACTGACAAAGCCGGGGGTGAATTCTGCGAGGGGCTATTGATGTAGTATGCCAAAATTTCCGGGGGAATTTAAAATTTCCAGGGGGGTAAAAGGGCAATTCCCCCCGGAAACGGCCTAGATTAAACCCTGATTGGAACCGCCACTACCTGAAGAGTTGATGAAATCAGAAGACCTGGTTGGGTGTCTTATGAGTCTTGAACACGAACAACGACCGGAGATACGATGGCTGGTTTAAATGTAACACCTTGTGAACCATTAGGCAGATTTTAAAACAAAATCGTTACCTAACAACCCTAACTGGTAACCAATGAAATGATTTGAGCAGAGGCGTGATATGATCGTATTTCGGAATATTCATTATGTGGCGCGAGGTGGAGAATTTTGAATTCTTTGAAGACGTCGAGGAATTTAGAGATGCCTGCATGCAAAGAGAGAGTTACAGTATTCCAGGCGACTGGATACTAGAGCAATGGCGGGTGGAATAAGCAGGAAAGATCCGGGCGCCCGGTCTGCGCAGGTCACGAATAGGTTGCATATACTGCGCAAAGTGCATGATATAGGCTATCCATATCCAATACCAAGACTGTTTAATACTAAGCCTTGATCCAATACTGTGCTGAGCAGGCAGGGAGCCGAGGGAAGCTGTGCATGCAGAGTGTAGGCCCTAAAGAGGAGAAGGGTCCAGGACGCAGCACCTGGTGCACGTCGTGACCGAGGTTGAGACACTGACAGCTGGGTGCGGTATTGGAGGCAGGACTTAAGCAATTTTAGCGCTATAGGCCGCTATACACAAAACATTACAATAGATTATACGCGACAGATTGTTGTCATATCGGTTGCAGAAAACTCGCGTAAATTCCCTCTTCCTCTTCCTCTTTTTTCTGCCAGTCAAATGCAAAGTCGATCGCCGTGCATCTGAAAACGAGCTGCACGCGACGAGTTAATTGTCAACAACTTCAAAACTTCACAGCCTGTGTATTTGCGGAGCATCACCGAAGCAATCATCGCCCATTGCTACATAAGCTCTGCTGTGGAGCAATGGTCAAACCCATTCTGAATAACCAGGACGTCCTGTCTAGATCATTTGGCGCTTATCAGTTAATAATTAATAATTAATAATTTGCTTAGGTCGCGTAGATGTAGGTCTATATTATTTTTTAGAGACCTGTATGAAGACTGAGTAGAATGAAAGTCTCTATAATGCCCATGCAGGCCTATTTGCAATGCAAGCCAGCTGTTGGTTGGAATATATTGTACATATGCATGGATGTCAACAAGGACTAAACCTCAAGGCCAGAACCAGGACCAAGACCAAGGACTTGTAACATGTCCTTGAAAGGTCCTTACGGCCAGGACCAAGACCAAGGACTAACATTCATGTATACATGTATTTATTTATGTATATATGCATCAATGTATGTATACATAAATTACATATGGATGTATAGGCGTGTTTTATGTTGGTCTAAGATAGAATATACATATTGTCAACAGTTGAAATGTTATTTATCATACAGCCCCTGTAAGTATACCTTATTCATTCTAAGTTTGTCGTTTTTTTTCAAACAATTTAGACGCGGGGAATTAATTCATCGCCTTCGAGGAATTGGAATCAATTTAAATTCACGGTTTCTATGCGTGGAGGGGCTCGACCGTTAGAAGCTAGTGGCCTGTCACGACTACTTCCCGGCGACCATGACGACCATGCAGCGCGTGCCCTACGGCCGTATAGATCGGACGTGCGGCCTTAATAAAGTGGTCTTAATGGAGGCCTGTAAAGTTTATAAACGAAACGGCTGTGGTCGTGCGTGCTATCTCTTCGGCGCGGACTAAATGTGAAAGAGACGATTTCGTCAGCAATCATCTTCCGAAGGGAATTTCACAAACTGCCGACGAATCTGATGCGAGTCTCTCCCCACGAACGATTTGGTGTGAGAGAGAGATAGAGAGATAAATCGAGAGAGAGAAAGAGAAGATAATGCATTTGGGCCAAATCGTTTTCGTCTTTTGCGCTTTGATTTCGAGTCTCGCGCTGGGCGCACATCGAGAAAAAGACCTCGACGTCGACGGCAACGACGGACAGGGGCCCGACCGTCGCCGCCTTCGCCGACCGTGCGGCGCGCGTCGAACCTGCGACCTTCGCAGTCACTACTGCGACGAGGTTCTGGGAGAGTGCGCCAGCTGCGCCGACGACTGTCACCCGGGTAGGATACGGGGCGACGCCGTGGCTACGAACGAATGCAGGGTCCTCTGCGAACGTAAGTGCTGTTTTGGATACGTTATAATAGGCAGTGGCGGCTCCAGGATTTGGCAAGAGGGGCAGGGGGCGTTGGGGTTGCAACTACTAAGCATGGGACCAACTATATTTGTTGCTAGGTATGTAGTAGTAAGCATAGGGTCCCAACAGGGGCCACTAGGGGAGCCAGGCATTCAATAAGGGGCCCGCCCCCCATGTGGAGCCGCCACTGGTTATAGGCTTCCATGGTGCATTTATTGGCTATGTACTTTGTCTCAGTCGGTATAGCGCGCCACCTAGCTGCCTACCGTCAGCCTGGGTTCGACTCCTGGGCACTCAAGTGTCCACCTGCGCACAATGAACATCAGTATGAACTCATTGACCTGCGAAGTTCTTAAGAACGAATAATTATAATTAATAGTTCATTAATATCAATGCACTGTGCGAATGCATCTGTAATATTTATTTCGAATGATTGGAGGGAAACGGTCAAAGCAACAGTGGCGTAACCAGGGTGTCCGGCGCATGGGGGCAAAGCGTACTGATGGCGCCCTCAACTTTCGAAAAATCCTGACAAAAAGGTCGTCAATTATTTCACCTAATTGAGTTAGTTTCAATAAACGCGGACGGTCTATATACTCTATACAACTGGACTACGCGTAATTACTAGGTTTTTGACCTTTTTTGTTTGATTCTCTCTTAAACCCTAACTCTGAACCCGATTTTACCCCACCCCACCTCGGCACCCAGGGGCAGCTGCCCTCCTGGCCCCGTCGCTACGCCGCTGCAAAGCAATCATGAGGCTTAATAGGTCGTTTGAATTTTTCACTTATCGCATATGCTCATTTAAACGCAGACAACCATGGGTTTCGCAATTCCAATAACACGAGTACGAGAGAAGACGTCGAATTATGCATATTTGGTGCCACTTGCCAAGTTGCATTTAAATATTGAGCAGTGTTTTTACCTTCTTGGAAATGCTTAAAAAATCGTTCCGTTAAATTTCAGAATATTACAAACATCTGATCTCAAAGAATCGTGATCGTGGCTTGGTTGGTGATCATCACGATGACAGTGATGGTGGTGATGATGATGATGGTGGTGGTGATGATGCTGATGCTGCTGCTGTACGAATGACAAATGAAGAATTATTCGATGATGTTAGTCTCGTAGATAAACTGTCGCGTCGAGAACTACGTCTCCTAAGTGAGTTGACAATCGCGTCGTTCAATTAAATATCTATTCACAGTTGAGTTGACTTAAAATTCTTTAAATTAGACTCAGTTGGCAACAGTGGTGTAGCCAAGGGGGAGGGCTTGAGGATTAACCCCCTTAGTTGCTCGACCAAATTTTTTTTATTGTGTACTATTATTCTGTGGGTGGAGGGGCGCCAAAATTGGGTTTAAGGTAGCAAAAAAAGAAAAAAGAAGCAAAGGAAAATATCAATATAGCTGTACGCGGCTCATATAGCCATATAACTAACTTAATCAAGCAAAATAATAGGTGACGACCTTTTTTTGTTTGTCAGGAATTTTTTCGAAGTTGGGAAAGGTTATAACCCCCCTTCGAAAAATCCTCGCTACGCTACTGGCTATCAATGAGACTGGCGATACAATTGTCACAAACTTTAATATTATTTTAGAAGCAGTAGTTTCTCGTGCGCCATTTTTTTCTTAGACGTTGATGTTACATTGACCTTGAAAACTATACAGCATAATACAGGCCTCCTAAGACCATATAGGCACTATATTTGATAAATTGGATATTGAATATTCACAGTGGCGTAGCTATAAATAAGTAAATGGCGAAATTTTTTGCTCGTCATGGGTTTTTTGTCGCAGATTGAGGGGGTGTCGAAGGAAAATAAATAAGCGACGACCTTTTTTCAGCTCGTCGAGATTTTTTGGAAGGTGAAAGGGGCCGGCCGCCACGCCACTAGGTGTTCATATAATTTCAATTTGTTCATATTTTGATAGTTCAATTGGAGCTCTTGAAAACGCAATCGACGATTTCACTGGAGACAGTCTTTTGTGCGATTATCATGTCTATGCTACTCGTTGTATTCATCTGGTTTCGTCTATTCGCCCCCAAAGGTAAAGCCGATGTGATGCCTGGATCCGTAATATAGGTCGCTGCAACTGTTGTCTTTGTCGTTATTTCGTCCTGTCAAACCGAGATTTTTTGGTCTCCCACGCCTAATTTTACCTTCTACTACAGTAGACCTGTAATCAATGTTCCCTCTTTTTGAGGCCCGTGTGCACATGAAATTTCTTGCGTGCAAAATTGCGCATGGAAAGTCAACTGTGCGCGCGCCGAGAATTTGTCCGAAATCAACGTGGGTCGCGGGGTAGCGTGAAATTAGGTTTAAAAGTGTAATTTTCTTACCAATATCACAAGCCTTGAAAGTTGCAAGCAGGCTTAGGTTTCAAGAAGTTTAGACTATATCCTGCAATCCTCCATACACGGCCTATATTAAAAAATGATTTATGCGTTATGACACTTTTATCTAATTTTAGTCGACAATAAGTTTGCAGGGTGACGACATGTTACAAAGCCGCTTACGAGAGTCGCACAGTTCCAAAACTCTGGGAAACTCTGGCCTATAGTACTTTTTAAAAAAAGTTAATCCTATTTCGCAACAACGCCATTAAAGCGTATTCCGACCATTTTGCTGTGAAGCTCCGCTAACAATAGGGAATCTCTATGCTAATATTAGTCCTGCCTGTGCACCCGGCGGTTAAGCGATTTTGCCATTCTCATAGAATTTTTAAGACGCGTAATAAAGGTATGCTCCTGACAAAATTGTAAAAAGCTAATTTTACAGAAATTTCAATCTCTGTTTCTCTAATTTTGTCTTATTTGGAAAAATGTGAATAATTTTGTCTAATATATTTGCCACATTTTCATTCAAATTGAATTAAAGCTTTCGTTTTGCTATTTATTCAAAACTCAGAAGAGTCCGTTCAAACAACGTTCGCTAGATGACGCGCCAGATGACGCAATGCATTTTTTGATATTACATGCTATTATAATGGTCGCGACACGTTACAAAACCGCTGAAGTGGGTCGCAGTTCCAAGATGTTTGGTAAACCCTGCTCTAATTGATTTCTTCTCTTGTTCTTCAACTTATTCATAAAGCTAACTTGCCTTTCACAGTTTGCGCTGAATGTCAGACACGTTCCTCCTAAATCCGCTCAATTTGCTAGATCTTAAAGTTCACAATCAAGCGCAACCATGAACTCTTAAAAGGAGTCGTTGTTCGTTTTCATTTCAAACATATAGGCGCAAGCTTCTATTAGGCCTCTTGAGAGGCTACCATAGAGAATGGGGAAGGTACAGAGGTTCGCTCCCTCCCTAAACTTTTCTTTCACGTTTTACGTGAATGATTTCATGATTGCAAATCTCTGTTTTAAGACATTTCTATCGCTGGCTTTCTGTTCTTTTAATTTTATCGAAACGTGGAAACGCGTGATTTGCACAAATCTGTAAATAAAAGACCTTTTGCCCAAACTTCTAGACCAGAAGTTAGTAATTGTATGGGGCCGTTACAAGTTCGCAGCAAAGCGCGAACCTTTATCAGCAAGTACGTGCATGCTATGAAAGCAATGGAAATTTTTCAAAAATGTGTGCGCTCCATTTTCCCCCTTGTGCGCTTGCCTTGCGACCTCTGCGCGCGCGCACACACGCACAGCTTAGAGGGAACACAGGCTGTAATCACACTCGTCCAGTCGTTGTTATAGCCTATAACTGTAAGCAAATTCTATGTATCTTCTCAATTCTAGGAGAACTGGCCTTCGCTTATATTGTCCTTTTTATTTTTCGACGATTCAGGAAAACAGAAATGATCTAAAATCGAATGAGTGCGACCGCCAAAACAATTAATTTGACCTGCGTTGTTTACCATCGATTTTGACAGATTTTCACCTATAATATTTTGACAAGAATCGTCCAACTTTCTTGTTGAGAATTTGTCTAATGTATCTAAAGGTTTTTCATTGACCTGAAAGTGGTTTTCGCATTATCCGTTTGAGTCTTTTTTATAAACCTGATATAGCGATCCAACAGAGACGAATTTACTGTTCTTAAGTTAAGGGAAACAAATGGCTCTTACACAACTCCGTTCTCAGTCTAGCATTAGCGTTACCAACATTATTTTCTATTCAATACTTTGCCCACATATTTCATCACTGCTTGCATACAGGTTTAATTATTTTTCCAACTATTTCCCTAAAATCTGGACGAATTCCCCGGACCAAAGCTTTCCACCCTCTCGTGCTCGGGAGACTTCGAGATAAAGAAGAAAACTTTTGAAATTGTCGTAGCAAATCAACTTTTACTGGTAAAACATCGCAACATGATCAGCGCCCTGTTTTCGGCCTTAACACATCGTTTCCCTGATGGGTCCAGTGGCGGCTCCACCGGTGGGACCAGGGGGCCCGTGCCCCCCTATTGAGTGCCTGGCCCCCCAGTGCCCCTCCCCCCAGTTGGGACCCTATACTTAATGCTACATACATTAAACAACAAATGGTTGGCCCCCATGATTAGAAGTTGCCACCCCAACGCCCCCCCACTTGCCAAATCCTAGAGTCGCCACTGGATGGGTCCAGCTTGGACGCATTGGCGCTCGATATGTATTGCGGTGGAAGTACAACTTTCGACTGCATTGCTGTCTTTTGCAGATGAAGAGAGCGCTCGATTAATGGCGGTCGGCTCTGTCGAGATGTGAACGCAAAGACGTTTTCGCTTTACAAATCGCAATTTCACAGTCCTTCTGCGTTTACAGTCACATCAACTTCTAGAAAATAATGAAGTGCCTCTATGTTATTTAATAGAAGTTGACGAGAGCAAGTTGTATAGAGCAAGTACATGAATATTTGTTGATGCAGTTGATTTGTGTTCTTCCTTATTTGATGCCGTGCTTGTCACGAATAAAGATTAGTGTAATTCGTATATTCGCCCACAAAACTAATTGTAACGGAGTTAGCAGCGTCAGCCAGTAGGCCCTAAACCATTTTTTCAAAACCTTTCGTAATCGTTGTTTCCCACTTCCTCCTTTCCGAAAAATCTTGTGTTTGCAATCATCGACTGAATTTGTAAGTGAAAATACATCAGATCTGTTGACTCTTGGGTCATAACAGACAGTTGTATTCGTGCTATCATGCTCAGTTATGCCCGACAGACTTCGATCAATTGGAAACAACTCTGGGCTATTCTGTTTTAAACGGGCCTACATTGTATATGATTAATTGTTGATGTTGTCTTGTTGTTCAATTCTGTCCGCTACGAGATGTTGACCTACATGTAAGTGGCGCATGAAATACATTGTAAATTATAGTAATAGTAACAAAATAACGACGACAACGATAATAATATTGTGATGTTTGCGACCCCTCGGGGCTAGAGAAAGCGGGAGGACAATCCTGCTAAGTCTCCTTAGATCTACCTCGCTAGTCTAGGGAGTGACATTAATAGAAGCGATGGAAACCAGGGGCGTAGCGACGGGGTGTATATCGGCATATATACCCCCATTTGGCCCCAAAACAGGCTGTTGTTTAAGAATTTCAACGTTTTTTAAAGATTTGTACCCCCTCCATCACATTACTCCCCCCTCCAATCAAATTTCTGGCTACGCCCCTGACGGAAACCTTGATTAAAATGTTCTTGGAAATAGGAAGGTAAACGCAGGAAAGAATCCACTTTGGGCGGAAATCAAATGGAATATTCGGCGTTCTGTCGGTCTGTGAACGAGGGCGCTCCTAATCGAAGTTAGTGCAGCAGTTTCAGTTGAGTCGCCAGGTGACAGCAGAGAGAGAGAGAGAGAGAGAGAGAGAGAGAGAGAGAGAGAGAGAGGAGAGAGAGATAACGCCAGCTGTTGTTTTAGTCCACATATTCGATAGATGTCCGCAGTAGAACAGTAAAGGATTCAAAAGTGAAGTTGGACAATCAATAAAACTAACAGATGCCGCTGACTGTAAGTCATTAACATATTCTAGATAGCTGTTATCGCTCAAACAGGACTGTTGATAGCTTATCTGTTGTCGGGTGACTAAGGAGTCCTACTGACCTATTATGAGAAAACATTCTTTTGATGCAACGGCGTTCAGGGGCGGACCCGGGAATTGATTTGAGGGGAGGCGAATTTGTGCTACATTCACCAATCCACCCTACCCCACTTGATGCATGTTGCTGAAATTAATTAAAGGGAGCAAAAGGCAACATTCGCTGTTATTTATTCGTATCTTCGTGAGTTTTTGCTTTTCGCCACGATGAGAAATTGGGAAAACAAAATGTTGGGGTGGTTTGTGGGCGCGTGCCCCCTCACCCCGTGCCCTCTTCTCTGGAACGGTCTATGATAAGTAGTGTCATTTCATACTTTTCTTGGGGCAAGATAATTTTGGCAAATTTTTGGATCAATTTTGGCAAATCTGTAAATATTTGACGTTTTTGGGCAATTTTTGAAAATTTTTGGGCAATTTTGGCGATTTTTGCACAGTTCACATTTATTTATTTATTTATTTATTTATTTATTTAATACATTATACATTATTTCTTCGTTTCCTTGGGGGCCCCAAATGACGCCCCTGTCTATGACTGTGCGTGGCTTAACTGGAATTTAAGAAATTCTGCATTTCGTCCTCATGTTGTTTCTGTTATGTTGATTCGAACATCTCTATATTCGAACTCGGGTCTCTTCGACGGTTCAAAACGTTATAGACGGGCTGTGAAAAATTGGGAGAGGGTCGCGCTCTTTACACTCTGAGATTTTTGCCATCGTCTCGTCCGGGAGTCATTGAGACTTCCGAGTCTCCGACAATTGGTTGTTGCTCCAGTTTCTAGGCAGTGGCGGCTCTAGGTTTTGGCAAGTGGGGGGGGGGGGCGTTGGGGTAGCAACTTCTAACCATGGGGGCCAACCATTTGTTGTTTAATGTATGATGTAGCATTAGGCTAAGTATAGGGTCCCAACAGAGGGGCCACTGGGGCGCCAGGCACTCAATGGGAGGCACGGGCCCTCCTGGCGCCCCCGGTGGATCCGCCACTGTTTATAGGTTGTTCGCCTGTTGCATGCATCTGCCATTTGCCCACTCGTACATAAGTGCTACCATATAGGCTACATGCAGTTCCTAAATTGTATCTCCTTATCACTCTGCGTGGTCTGCCCCTACACATATTGAAGCGACGATTTGTCTAAGGCTGCGTGTTTTGCGATACTTAAAAGTGGCTTAACACTTAATATTTTGAAACTTTACACAATATTGCCCCTCTCAGTCGAATCTAACATCGACTATGCTGCTGATGTTAAGACCGCGTATAGCAAATCTTTCCCCATTCGATCAAACAAACGCTTAGGCTTAAGTTACCGCTTAACTGTTCAGCAGCCCTATATTTAGGCTTCCCAGGTCCAGTAACCAATAATTTATATTAGAAAATATTTTTACAACAGCCTGTAAACAAACAGATCTGGGAAAGATCAAAGGATCGACTTATCTATAGCTATAGCTGCTGCCCGCTTAGATCTTTCCGTCCTGGTCGATAACGCCGGAGCGCCTCAATAAAACCCTAATTTAAATTCATTATCCTCCGAAACCCACCCCGCTCGCTCGCGCTGGAACGCCGTGAATTTATGGCCTCCTCAATAGCCTTGTTAGTTTAACGTCGTCGGTGGCGGCGGCGGCAGCAGCAGCAGCAGCGCAAACAGTAAACGCGGCGCTATAAAACGTTACTCATTGATGATTTATACTGCGCCAGTCTACCCGACGACGAGTCGTGAACTAAATCATCGAGGGAACTCCGCCCCCCCTACCATCCCCACCCCCACCCCGCCCGCCCGCGGAAGTGAATTAAGGAGGGGGACGCCGAAAGAGATAGGAGAAATTATGGTTTTCTCTCGAAAGATCGCAATCTTTCGCTGCATGAGCCACCAGCCAGAGAACATCGCCGCATGTTGCAGCGAATCCCATGCCGGCCCTATGTGCAGCCAAAATGACGCCCCAGGCAAAGCATGTATTTTGGAGTCTTCTGCTCCCCTCTCCCCTCGGACCCTTGTGATATCACGGTTAATTTCCCCCTCTCCCCAATGATGAATCAGCTACAACATGGCGCTAAAACAGTTATTTGAAATACAGTTTCGTCTTTACTACTATTATGTCGTTAGGGGCTGTCCATTAATTACATCAACAATTTAGGGGAGGGGGTTTGAAAAAGTTTGACAGTTGTTGACAGAGGGAGGGGGTCAACAATTTCACTCTTTACAAATAATCAAAAACTAGGAAATTTCATAAATGCTACTTATTACAATGGAAAAAAGCATGGCAAAAAGGTCATCACCACCACATTTTGACACTCGACGAGCAAAAAAGGGAAAAATGGTCATCACCGCAAAAAATAATAACCTTGTTATTGGAATCTGTCATTGATCTGGGGGGTGGTCAAAAGTTTTTGGCGTAATTATGGGGGGTATCTGAAAGTTGACAGTTGTTGACAAGGGGGAGGGGTCAAAAATTGCCCAAAAATTGTTGACATAATTAATGGACAGCCCCTTATTAGTATTCAGCTTCAGACGAGTAGGACATCGAATAAAGCAATAACCGACTAACGCTTGCTGTCGGAATATAGCCATGTCCGTTTTTGGTTTTAAGTCCTGACCCGAAATAATCTCACTGGCTCACTGCATCCATCTCAATTCGCAATAGCAAAGTTCTAAACTGCCGGAATGGCGAAGAATTGCTGTTTTTTAAAGTACCGACGGGGTACAGTGAGAGAGAGAGAGAGAGAGAGAGAGAGAGAGAGAGACAGACAGACAGACAGACAGACAGAGACAGACACAGACAGACAGACAGACAGAGACAGAGAGACAGAGACACACAGAGAGAGACAGGCAGACAGAGACAGATACAGACAGGCAGACAGATATACAGACAGACAGACAGACAGACAGACAGACAGAGACAGAGACAGAAGTAGAGACAGAGACACAGAAGGACAGACAGAGACAGATAGACACAGGCAGACAAACAGAGACAACAGAGACAGAGACAGACAACAGAGACAGATAGATAGACAGACAGCAGAAAACAGTGGGGCGGCAGTTGCAAAAGTAAGATATCTCCAATTCTCCATTGATCGACCGGAACTTTCTTCTCTGTCATTCCACTTCGAAAATAAGCATAAGGCGTTTGCAGCGCCGCCATCGTCGTCGTCGTCACCGCCGCCGCCTCCGCCATTCTCTCTCTGCCCGAGATAAGAAATATCCGATAACACCGGATTCGAATTTGTCGTCGTCTTCGGCGGAGGCGGCGATTAATTTTCTCGGCCTCGGCGGCCGTCTGCCGCTCTGATTGGACTGACTTACGACCATGTCGAAGTCAACTAAATCGACGCTGGACGCTGTCGCCCGCCGACATTTTTATAGTCGTCTATACTCGAAGGCGCTGTCGCTGTCGGTCGTATATCAACGCCGTCTTTGAAGGGACGCGCCTTGGCCGAAGCCGTTCTTCTGAAAACACGTAAACTCGAGCTATAACGACCCTCGCTACATGAAGAGGGCGGCCGATGGGGGCGGGGTGGGGGGTGGGGACGGCGAGTGAGGGGTCGGTCGCCGAGGACGGTGGGGGAGAGGAGGGGTAGAAGCGGCGTTAATAAAAGCCCCCCCCCCGCCCCGTCGGTCGCCGAAGGTTCTAGGATATTTATAATACTTAATAGAAGCCGAATTGAAAATTATTTATGACGCCTAATAAAAATGATATATGCGCGGCCCTTGACGCTGCGCGTGCATGAAGGGCGGGGAGACGGGGGTGGGGGGGGGGGGAGGACGCGCGCCGCCGCCCAAAGAAACCGAAGATTTGCGATTGCTTGGAGTAAGAGAAGATCTCGAGATGACGTCATCCGGATCTCCTAAATACGGTGACCGGAAACGACCTGCTGCTGCGTGTAATTTATGGCGTTCGTCGTCGTTAGTATTCCGATAAAGCGTCCGCCGCGTCTCTCTTATCTTCGCCGGATTTCGATGTAGCAATAAATTGGGCGGTTGGGTGGGTTGGAGTGCGCGTTTCAACTTTTGCGGCGAATAAATTACGGGCGGCGAGAGATCATCGAAGTGATCGACGTCTAGTGAACTTAGTTTGTTTCAAGGATCAAACGCAAGGCCATGCATGCAGCGGGCGCTTTCTTCTACAGGTCTGTCTGCCAGATCGGCGCTGAAAAATATTATTGCTTATCGCCACTAAAGGTAAATCCGCATTCTTTCTCCTCCTCCTCCTCCTGCTCCTCCTCCTCCTGCTCCTCCTTCTCCTTCTTCTTCTTCTTCTTCTTCTCCTCTTCCTCCTCCTCTTCTACTTCTTCGTGCACTCGGAATCGTAAATCAATCCACAGTGAATTATCGATCCAACGATATCAGCAGCAGGCAATTAATTTGTCTGCAAATCAGTCAAATTATTCGTTCGTCCGGTCCCTATAACAGTTCACGAAATCGAGTGCCAATGAAAAAACACTTGGAGTTGTCATGTATGCGTATGCACTGTACACATCAGAGAGAGAGAGAGAGAGAGAGAGAGAGAGAGAGAGAGAGAGAGAGTGTGTGTGTGTGTGTGTGTGTGTGTGTGTGTGTGAGTGTCGTAGCACCGATATTAATTTCGTTGAATCTAACATTCCTGACATTCGTAGACTTGGAGCCTGCAATCGGTTATGTCAAGATGAACCGTGCTTACTGCGCATGCGCAGTGGCAATATTATTGGGCTTATTTTGAAGAAATAATTGATACGTGTAATTACAACTTAGGTCTTAGGCCTACCTGAGCCGCATCTGGGGGAGGGCGGGGATGGGGGGAAGCCGCCTCGGGCCCCGCCCTGGGAGGGGGCGCAATCTGCACACTAATTGCATGAAAATTCTGATTAGCAAACTAAAAGGTCATTTAGAGGTTACAGTTATTTGGATGTCGCTACGCTGTCGCTATATAGAGAACTCAGATAAGCAAAAAACGTCATCGCCGGAATTTATGCCTTGCCTCGGGCGCCGAATACTCTATAGCTATACGCGGCTGCTCTGAGGTCACCTACAGTTACTTCAAAACAACTGTATACTGCGTCTGATTCTTCCAATGTTGCATTTGTTGCTTTCGGCTGCTATTGGTGATGATTATATCCACACAGCTGCATGGACCTCAACTTATCTGAATGGCAATTCTATAATCATGAAATATTAAGGTTACCAGACGTTCTTTAAATGATAAGGACAGTCCTTAAATTTCGTGGTCCCGTCCTTAAAAAGCAAAAAAACTAGTGACGACCGTTTTTCCTTTCTCAGACTTTTAGGACGTCAAAATGCAAAAAGCACAAAGAAAAAATAGTGATTACCGATTTTATCAATTTATTCAATAGATTACAAAGTCCTTTTAATGATTGAATAATGTCTAAAAAAAGTAATCACTATTTTAAATGAAATTTAAGAACATTTTGTGTCTAAAAACTTAAAAGTCTGAGGAGAAAAAAACGGTCGTCACTAGCTTTTTTGCATTTTAACGTTTTGAAATCTTTAACGTCCTGAAAAGTTTCTAACCAGGCATAATAATCAGGAATACCATAATAATTCTAATAATAATCATAATAATAATAATAATCATAGTAATAATCATAATAGTAATCATAATCATAATCATAATAATAATCAATGTGTTTTGTGTGTCCTTAAATTCTTTCCAGCTGATCTGGAATCCCTATGACATATAGCGAAGTAACTGCATCCATTTTCATGCATGGGCGTCGGCAGAAATGTTTCCAGGTGGTGCAACAATTTAGCATTTTATTTAACTGGAAGCAAAGCATCGCCAATTGGTCTTAAATTGAAACTAAACTGTGGCGTGCTATTTGACCGAAATGTTGAATGGGTGAACTCAACAGAGAGACTGAAATGCATGGCAGCAGCCGTAAGTAAGATAGCGAGTATCCGGTGTTCGCCATTCTGAGCTACAATTGACGAATCGAAAGGCATCCAGGTGGAATTTCCAGAAATTGCTCATACTAAAATGGATTGATATAGCCCATGATCACTATCCATACATACATACATCATGCAGTCTTTAAAACATTTATAAGAACCTGCCTCTGAACTGAACCCGAAGCTATATATATAGAGCAGCGGTGCTTTATAACGAGAGGTTTCGAGTTTCGACGACGACACTATGACAGTTTGCGGGTTCGAGTCTGTGCTCAGCCATTAGGCATACCAGTTTCTAACCATAATAATAATAATAATAATAATAATAATAAATAATAATAATAATAATAATAATAATAATAATAATAATCATCATCATCATCAGCAGCAGCAGCAGCAGCGCGTAGATATCGAGATACAGCTCTCGCTTGACCATGGTCACGTGTGATGGCTCGATACTAGGAGGGGGCAGTGGAGCCAGTTTGTTGCCGGAACTGGTCGATCCGTCCATCTCGTTCTCGGACGTCCGGGTTTGCGCTTCCGTGAGTTGTCCGGTTGACAACAGATGGTTTTCACTTCTATAGCGACGCCTTGAAAAGTTTCTGTCCTCATTCAATGTTCATAGCTGCTGATGCACATGTGTACATCGGCTTTACGAGGAGGACTGGCGATTTCACCGGAGCCTATATATGAAACCGAGATTTGATGCTAGCTCAGAAGTCACTGCAGTAGTTGTCCAAGAATGACTTTCGTGTGCCTAAAGGCGCCAATCAACAACGAACTCGATCTTCTGAACGGACTGATCAATGAATAAGCGCGAGCGAGCTCTTGTCCGGTTTCGTTCTCTTAGCGTAACTCTGACCATACAACGCTCCATCAACCGTCGTAACAGGGTCTGTAACGAGATCCCACTAATTAATCGAATCTCTTACTCCAATCTCGCACAGATTACCTCATTTGGACATGGCGTCTTGTGAAGGAAATGTCCGCAGAGTTAATCTGTTACTACCCTGTCAGTCGAAATGGGAATTTACTGTCACCGATGAATCTCTGTCACCTGTCTTCTGTCAGGTTAGTCCTAATGGAGCACAGGTGCTGTCTTAATCTTTCGGTCGTCTATCTGTCTATTATGCTTCGATTAACCGTGCGCCTTGCAACATATACGCAGATGTCTTTGTTTGTTGACCTCTACTGACATTTTGGTCGTGATTGCTTCCATCTGGAGCAGGAACCGACAACCTTTTGGGCAGCGAGAACCAGACAGCTGTGGGTCCCCAGTTAAGGGGTTAATATAATGCGAAATTATAGGTAATAAAAAAAACAATAAATTTAAGACAATTTTAATATAATTAAACCAGGTCCCTTATATTTGACCGACGGAACAACTACTAGTAACTATAACTAAAACGAAAACAATGCAAAACGTTATCAACATGAAATATTGTTTGTTCACGGGACGTTCTCGGAATGTCAACCGAACTCGGTTCATCATGCGGTGACGGCGGTTCTGCGCACGACGCCTTGTCGGTCACGCCGTCACGGGGCTGCTGTCAGTAGTTGTTCAGTGAGAGAGAACGTCTTTCGTTCTAAAGCTGATCGGCGCATGTTCGATTCGTTTATAAGTTTTCATTTTACTTTGTGTATAGGCTATACTGTACTGTAGCATACTAGTGAAATTTTATATAATGTATCTGAAGTATACTAGGTTTGATAGGTATTCGGTTGTTTCTCGGTATGTCTTAAGAATTTTTAAAGTATACTTGTTTGAAATGGAAAATCAATCATTTTAATGAGACACCTGTTTCTGCTTAGAAACCTACCAATTTCAAATTGTAGTACTTGCAACGGGGACCTGTTTATTGCTCGGTGTTGTCCACTGTCTTTGGCTCTATTTGCAATAGACGCGAGTGGGTGGTTGCCTACACCCGCGTGATCTGGAGCATCGTCACAGATCATGATGCAATGTAGCAGAAATTTATATGGCTACTTCTTCTGATTCAGGTCAACGCATCAACTGTTCGTCTGTAATATATATATATATATATATATATATATATATATATATATATATATATATATATATATATATATATATATATATTCATTTTCGCTGGCGAAAACGTGATGTTGAGTTAAAACGTGTAGTGACTAGATTGTGATGAAGTGATGAAGATGAAGATTAATGAAGGAATTGGTGTGCAGCTAAGTTGTAGTTGCAGCGACCTGTGGTGTGTGTGTGTGTGTGTGTGAGAGAGAGAGAGAGAGAGAGAGAGAGAGAGAGAGAGAGTGAGATGTCTCAGCATGTTTAATCGAATAGTTTGACGAATGGGAACTCGAAGTGGTTTCTCCGGCATGGGAACAGATCTACAATCGAACACACACACACACACACACACACACACACACACGTATACACACACATACAGACATACAAACATACACACACATGCATACAGCGGCACGGTCTGGTTTACAACGACGCGATGGCGCGGCGCCTTTTGCCGTTTTCATTTGCACAATTGAGTTATGACCAACGGTTACAGTGGCGCTTCCCTTGTTTAGTCTGAGGGTGGAGACGACTATCGGTTTCCCGGCGTCGATCCTCGTCCTCTCGTTCACCCGCCCTTCGTCCATCCGTCCGTTGAGGGTACAGTTGCGTCCATGCAGGCGTTCCCCCTCCCCCAATGATCGATTGCTCATAAGATGACACGGGGTCAAAGGACAGATACTTCTAAAGAACCGATGTAAAGTAATGTTACAGAATATTTGTATAGCGCCTTTTAGAAGAAGGATCACTCAAGCGCTCCTGCATGCTGCGATGCGATTACTGTTTATCGATAAGAAGATAATTTTTAAGTCGTTTCAAAAAGAGGGTCATAGAATCAGCAGCTGCCCGTCTGTCCTTCCGTCTGTCCGTCCGTCTGTCTGTCTGTCTGTCTGTCTGTCTGTATTTCGATTAGCCTCTTTTCTCTCTCTCTCCCACTCTCTCTCTCTCTATCTCTATCTTTCTCTCTCTCTCTCTCTCTCTCTCTCTCTCTCTCTCTCTCTCTCTCTTTTCCGTATTCCTCTCCCGTGTTCTTCGTCATTTGTCACGTTTCTCTATTGAGCGGGGCTCCCATTGTAATTAAGGAACGGCGCTGCAGTCGGTCGGTCGGTCGGTCGGTCGGTCGGTCGCCGTGTGGCGCTCTGCATCGTCGACACCAGACAAATTGTCGTCGGCGTCGCCATAGATCACGTGATATTTTTGAAGCGGCGAACGCTAATCCGCGGAAATTTCTAATCTACGACGTCCGATATCGTATCAATTCTCTTAACCATATCGCAGCGCATTCTGTAACATTCGAATAGGAGGACAGAGGCAGAGAAAGAGAGAGAGACACACATAGAGACAGAGACAGAGAGACACACGGAGAGAAAGAACGAATGAGCGACCGTCCGCCATTGTAACCGTCGGCCACAGCGACTGCCACAGTTTCAATGCGGGCGTGAATTACGGCAGAGCCTTAATAACATCGACCCCGTGTCCGCCCACCCCCACGCCCCCACTCGTTTCGATTCATCACCGGACCACGACCCCGATGGTCCTCAGCATGCAGCGCCGCCGCCGTGAAACCGCTGCAGCGGCGGCGGCGACGGCGACGCGGTATCATCGGCCGACGATCGCGGGAGTCTGGCGTGGCGTCAAAGGAACGGCGACAAACGCGACAGAGCGCGAGAAACGCATTCACGCTCAGAAACAAAAGGCGCTTGATGAATTCCAGTCTCTCTCTCTCTCTCTCTCTCTCTCTCTCTCTCTCTCTCTCGCAGTGCCTCTACATGTAATCGCAAAATGCTAAAGCCAAGAGCACGTTACAGGCGTCCATCCGTCCGTACGTTCGTCCATCCGTTCGATTGTGTCCCGAATTCGGACAGTCCATTCAGACCATCGCATTCTATTCTATTCCACGGCACCCAACGCATATCAAAGCGTCATTTGTTGTTTTGTCTGTTTGATTCCGCTGTATATTCGAATCCATTCATATCCTCTCTGAACCGGAGAGACAGGCGAATGGACAATTCGTAAACGAGCAAACTTTGGGTTGCGCTGATAAGCGGTGAATTCTAATGACGTTTGTCTCAACCGTGCAGAGTCCAGGGTTTACCTATTTTAACTATTTACCTGTCGGTACAGGGCAGTTGCTAAGGATTTGTCCGCGACAGCCATCTCGAGTACTAATAAATTCGTTTATTTTCCCTTCCGTCCAAGATATTGTCAACATTTTTCTTATAAGTTTCGAAATTCGGCGACATGGGAATTGGGCGAAATGGAAGGACACCACGCATTGCCCATGGCACTTAGATAGTTGACAATTAAATACTAAGTTATCATATCTTATCAAAACCGTTAAGCATTGCCAAAACTAATGTTGAGCATTGATCGAACATAATCTATATAATAAAAATCCTACAATAAGATATCACAGAAGAAACCAATCAGAACTCGACAAACAGGATAAGTAAATATAATCAATAGTGACACCATTGCCACCGCATTCAGCATATGACACTTAACATCCAGATTGGCGCAAACAGAATGCAGGAAAGTGGGATTACAGATCGACGACGTTGGAAAAAAGACAACGCGAATAGCAGATGCATGCATTAGAACAGCTGAAGTGTTTAACGATCGGCCAAAAACAGTGATAAGAAGTGGACAACTTTCTCCACTTTGGAAGTGTGATGACCAGCAGTGCATGGATGTCGAGATATATGAGTGAACAACAAGATAGGAAAGGTGTCCGCAGTTTTTGAGCAACTATACAGAAAATTTGGAAATCCAAGAGCATCAAAACCAAAAGTGGAGTAGACCCTATGTTCGTGTCAACAGCGAAACATGGAAGGATGAGAGTGAGGATAGTACAAAAACTAAACCTTCTCAATCAGCGATGTCTACGGAAGAGATACAGTATTGGGAGTAACATGTCGAGATCATGTCCCAAATGAAGTGATATTTAGGCGATGTAAAATTGAAAGACTAACGGGTATAATCAAGAAGCGTCGCAATAGACTACTGGGGGCACGTTCTATGTCTTGCAAACCAAAGCACACAATAATCGCACTACAGTGGATACCACCCGGCGGTAAAAAGAAACGAGGAAGACCGAAGAACACCCGCCAGCATAGGCCTTACTCATGGCCTACTATACCCACTGCGACAAGGCCACAGCGAGGGCATTCTGGGATCGGAGAGAGGGAATTTCAGCCAACAGAGGTGAATATGGAAATAAGTTGTTGCCGCCTGAGATACATGCTATGAACGGAGATGATGATGATGATGATGATAATGATGATGATGATGACGATGATGATGATGATAATGACGACGACGACGACGATGATGATGATGATGATGATGATGATGATGATGATTGCCAGAGTAGATGCAAAATTTGCATTGCTAACATTTATTTGTTGAACTGTGTTTGTTTCGTTCTCACTCAATGAAGATAATCATAATTCACAAAACCAGCTTGTTCGCGAATCTCTCTCTCTCTCTCTCTCTCTCTCTCTCTCTCTCTCTCTCTCTCTCTCTCTCTCTCTCTCTCTCTCTCTCTCTCTCTCTCTCTCTCTGGCGTTGCGTAAGGCCATCGTCGTATAGGATGCCGACTTCTGCTTCAAGTGTCTTGCTCCTTTGCATTGGTGCAAACTCTGGTGATTCTCAGTTCGATGCTGTTCTTTACTTCCAAGTCTTCTCTCAGTTTGTCTGTGAATTTATATCTGTCTTCCTGTCAATCGTTTCCATTCCACCACAGGCACGGTGGAACGAATTTTTTTCCAGGGTTGCATCAGCCTCACCCCTGCATTCCCCCTTCCTATACGGGCCTGTTCCACCATGCATGACAGTCTATGCTGAGTTCTCCAACTCCTCTTTTCTCGTAACGTGCATGCCCAAAAAACTCATCTGCCTTTCCTTTGTGAATCTCATGACTATAGAGAATCTGATAAACTATGCAGCATGGTAACCTACTATCTACGAGGTTGCCAGATCCAAGCGGTTGCTCATGTGGAGAAGGATTCTATCGAGAAACGTCTTTTGCCAGTGTTTATTCTAGGCCTGTTTTTTTTTTTTTTGGGGATTCCCCCCAAGTTTTAAAATTCCCCCCAAAAATGTGTATATGTTGGCTTGGGGATGGACATTCCCTCCAAGCGTGGAGAGACAATCTTACCCCCTCCAAACATTTCAAACTCCCCCCCAATGCAATGTCAAGGTGGTTAGAATAAACACTGGTCTTTTGCCGTTTTAATCTGAGTTTCGTTGAGAAATCTGTGACTAATTATTTTATCGACAGAATATGAATTCGTCAAATGCGCCCCCAAGCGGCGGAAAAGCGACGCCTTGAACACCGTTTTGACATTAGAAATGTGCTACAGTCGGACAATAATTAATTATTGTCAATTTTTGTCGAAATTGTGACCTAAATTGTTTGGATGACATCATGTTCAACGACACAACAGCCTATAGCAGGTATACGTGACGTCAGCAGTGATTGCATGCATGATGAAGTCGAGAGACACACACACACACACACTTTGTATCATTAATTTTTGTGGCGCAAGTGCCGCTTATTCTGGCCGCAGAATGCGTCGGTCGCGATTCCCGGTCGTTTCCTGTCTGCCTAATTGCACAGGAAAGCGCATCATTCTATGGTCCGAGCAGGAACAATGAATGACCGGGGCGTCGTTAGGTATCTATGGCGGCGGCGGCGCAGAGCAGCGAGCGATATTAGAGGACGCGCGACGAATAGATCGTCGTCGTCGTCTTCTGCTTTCGTTCTCTATGCAAATGTCGTCGTCGTCGTCGTCGCGCGGCGTCGCTCCAGAGAATGATCGGCGCGCCCAGAGAATGATCGGCGCAGGGCGCTGAGGGCAAAGAGGCCCATAAGCCAACCCCTGCATTTTCCTGCAGCCGTTATCTCCTGGAGAATAGAATGATGGATTGAGGCGCAGGGCGCTGAGGGCAAAGAGGCCAAGATTAAGACTAAAAACCCCTGAACACTTTTTACTGCTAGTGCCAAGACTTCAGTCGATTCGCTGGAGAACTGATAGACACACACAGCCACACACGACACACGGTGACAAGACGTTCACCGAAGTCGCGGACGATCTAAGTCGTCTGCGGCCCGCGAAACCTACGAAACGGATGCAAGATAATGACCCATCCCGTGAAGGCAGCGATATACAAGAGTTGATAACTTGAACATGATGTATATGAAGAGCGGGGTGACATGATCACATCGGGCCGAACATGCACAGTTCAAAACAGACTGCAACCGGTCAAAAGAATATTCGAGCCTAGTCAGTACCAGAGCAACAACCAACGTCTTAAGGACGGCTTGAGAAACAGACCGACGCAGACTCCTAATCAAAAGTGAAGAGAAACAGCGACAGATACATAGTAGTAGTAGTAGTGAGGCAGCCGGGTAGTCGAGATCGTAGTAGTCATGCGGCAACAGGTGCTGTTGCCTCTCGGTGGTAGCCAGAGCACTTCCGACTTAGAGACGTTAGTAGCCTAGTAAGCCAGACTGACAACTCATCCAAATGTGTATGTATAGAACAGTATTAGTAGTAGTAGTAGTAGTAGTAGTAGTAGTAGTAGTAGTAGTAGTAGTAAACTTCTTTAGCGCCATTGTAGTAGTACATCAGCACCAGTCGATGGTCGGCTGATGGAAAGAGTGAATGAGAGAGAGAGAGAGACAGACAGACAGACAGACACACAGACAGACGGGGATAGGAACAGGGACATGGAGGCAGAGACAAACAGACAGACAGCGCGATAGGCAGAGATGGAGAGAACAAGACAGAGAGGGAGATAGAGAGAGAGAGGTGATTATCAGCGCGTAGAGGCTGATCAGCAAAAACTGTTGACGGTTAGAAAACTGTCTACACGCGAGAGCTTGAAATTACGTTCTGCGACTACTACGACGATGACGTCACTGCTGCTGCGTCGCCGGAGCAGAGACTTCGATGACGTAGCAAGCAGTCGAGTGTGAATTTCAATCGGCAGATGTCGTGTTTCGAGGCGGCGGCGGCGGCATTAAGGCCCCGGTCGCGTGCAGCGATTTTCACGCCGCGGCCGCCGTTGCAGGGTTCTTCGACGGGCGACTTTTCGCCGTTTCGCTCGCTCGGCGCAGTAATACATCACTGGCGAAACGAGAGAGCGGAACTCGACGCGCATCAAACGCTCCCCAGGCGGTGATTCGGCGGCTCGAAGGCGCCGCCGCCGTTAACGATGCTCTCTCTCCCTCTCCCTCTCTCCCTCTCTGTCTCTGTCTCTCTCTCTCTCTCTCTCTCTCTCTCTCTGTCTCTGTCTATCTCTCTTCTCTCTCTGTCTCTCTCTTTTCTCTCTGTCTCTCTATCTCTCTGTCTCTGTTTGTCTCTCTCTCTCCCCCTTCCCTTCCTTCCTGCCTTCCTTCTTTCCTCCTGCGTCGCTGCGGCCAATCGGGCATCGGTCATGCACGCCTCCTCGACCGACCAACCGACCGACCGCGCTACGAGCTGTCGCAGACGATGCCGGATGACGAAGTCCGGCGTCACGCTTGACAGAGTCCGGCGTCACGCTTGACGGCGGCGATCGTCCGTCACTCCGGTCCTTTGCGACGCCGGCGGCGGCGACGGCGTGACACGTGACGATCGACTGGTCAGATTGAGTTCATAATTTACCAGTCGTCAGGTGACGCTTTCGTCCCGCGCACGTGACCCTCCGCCCGGGGTCGCGACCCCAGAGACCGCTTTGCGGCGTTTCCATGGAAACGAACGATATAGGAGGCGATTGGAATAATTTCGTCGAAATTTACTCGAGGCGAGAGATTTCTTTTGCGAAAACCGAAATAAAATATTAAAACTCCCTCGGGAAGTGCGACGAACGAAACGTCTTCCGGGTATAATCGATAGCGAGGCTGATGCCTTTTTCTAGCGCAGTACAAATTGTCTCCGTACAGTAAATTCACGAAAAACGAACATGATCGTCTGTATACGCTTGGTTATCATTATAGAAGCGGGAAATAATGTAATCTGATTTACTGTAGAATGGCATGGTCGTATATATACTATAGTATTTAATGTAACATAATGGACTGAAAACAGCCTACTGTAAGTCATCGAACGAGTGTTCCTCTTATGCGAAGTGTTCCCGTCCGTATTTTCCGATGTAGGTAGGTACCATGAAGCAGTAATCTTCCATCATTTTACATCCTAGCGGCCTATTTTATATATCGCATTCGCATAGTGAAACTACCCATCTTGCTCTCTTCACTTACTGATCCAAGATTTTCAGGGAAAAATTATTAATCTGAGAATGTAAAACTAGTAGCTTCAGTCTCATTTTGCGCCCAAGTTCTTCAAAACGTTTTAACATGTTAATATATATTTGTTGTAATTAGGGTATTAGAATACTATAGGCCACCTTCTTGCTCGAAACGAGGTACAACTTTTTTTCTTTCTTGACTTGTACTCACAAAAAGATGTTCCAGGAACAAGCAAATTCTTTCTTTCAACCTGGAACCTAGAAGTTAAATGTTTTGCTGTTGTTTAACATGCCTGTAAATATACTGTATCTTGCAAGGTCGTCCAATTCAGTTTGCTCAATCAGTTGAAGATTGCTGCTTTAGAATTCGAAGTCAGACCCATGCAGCGTCAAGCTCCTTACCGCAAGTTGTGAAAGAGGGTTTGCAGTAACTCAGATGGAATATAGGGGCAGGAATACTTTCGCCATGAGGAACAGTGCGAAAGGCTGAGTGAAGATTGAGATTTATCTTCTTGTTCGTAGAATTGCACTAACTGACATCGACGCAGCAAGATTAACATTCATCAGTATCGCTTTCCGTTCACTACATACAATTGGAACTCCAAATGTAGAGGATGTCTTTCCCCCGTGCGGCCATTTCCTTTAATTTTCTACGCAACCATAACATGCTTTATGTGGTGCCCAAGAATTTTCTTGATCTTCAGGCTTTACATCATATATAGTAATCAAAGTACACCCTTGTCACAAACTCCGTTATTTAAATTCCTACGATGTTTCCTGACCATAAAGTCACCACAAATACTACAGAAGCTGTCAGGACTAGCGACACAACCACGGCTTGTCAGTTTTTAAATAAAAAATCGGACGGATACTGAAATCCACGAGGCAAAATGATGACTTAGAAACAAGCAGAGGAGTCACCATGCATAATTATTCCCCAGTCGAACGACTAGATGAGCTGACGCCATCTGCCGTCTATGCGAAAAACTGTAAAAGTATAGGGCCAACATCGTGTGGAAAGTTTTTTCCACTGTTGGCCTGCGTCGTTGGTTAATATTAGTTGAAATTTGTTGTCGTTAAAAATTGGCCGTGCAAGTGAAGTCTCTGAGCTTTTAGTACCTTGAATATATCATCGGCGTATAAGTACAGATGACAATAATAGATGGAATCAGAATCAGGCATATTAATAATAATAATATATAATTATACTAAATATAGTGATGATGATGATGATGATGATGATGATGATGATGATGATGATGATGATGATGATGATGATGATGATGATGATGATGATGATGATGATGATGATGATGATGATGTACAAGTACAGGTAAGCAGAAAGTCAAATAAAGTCTTCGGGTGCGTGGGAACTTAATGGGCATCTGCTCTGTTGTGTTCTTCAGTCATCCTCGATGCGATGTTGGGCTACAATGCTACATCATACATGTATCACGTCTCTCCATTTCGGTCGCTCTTCTGCTTTCCGAATCATGCTTCCTCCGATCATGGACATCACTCAATAAGAATATTAATAGTAATTTTATTGGTAATTATCAATAGTAACACTAAAGTAGTAGTAGTAGTAGCAATAGTAGTAGTAGCAGTAATAGTAGTAGTAATAATAGTAGTAGTAGTTGTAGTAGTAGTAGTAGTAGTAGTAGTAGTAGTAGTAGTAGTAGTAGTAGTAGTAGTAGTAGTAGTAGTAGTAGTAGTAGTAGTAGTAGTAGTAGTAGTAGTAGTAGTAGTAGTAGTAGTAGTAGAAGCAGCACCAGTAAATTTACTTTTTAAGTCGGTAAGAAATGTTTCTTTTCTGACTTCGAAGGAAAGCTGATTCATGCTAATAAACATGAATTATCATTTATTCAGCAAATATAGCAAAGAGAAACATTCCATTCGCTTTTTCGCTATTTAGAAAACGAACGCACACGCTGCGTGGCGTCTATTTCTATGTTGTCTGAACGATCAACAGTCGCGTATATTAAATCACGCGCTGACCATGAAGCAGCGTCTGCGCTCCTGAGTGAATTCCAGCGCTCGTATTAGATTTGTAATTCACGACAACGCACCGTTTGATCCGTTGTGCCGGGACTTTCGGTCGAATCCGCGGACTCGGACCGGAACAGATACCTCGAAGGCGCCGTTCTTGAAATTCAGCTGCCGAAGCGAAACGCAAGAAGTCGATCGCGTTCAACCCCCCTCCTCCCACCACCGCCACCACCACCACCACCACCACCACCACCCTCCATCTGAAAGCTATACCTCTAGCATCATCCCGTTTTCCGGTTCCTCTTCCCTCTTCTTATCCGCGCTCGGCCATCTCTATTATTTCCCCGGCCGGGGGTTCATCTATCTTCACTCCGCCAGCTTAATATGATTAATTTGCCAGGGTCGCTCTGGGATTTGTCCGCGTAACGGCCGCGCGGCATCACCGCCGATGACGAAGTATCCAATATTGGCGGAGCGGGCACGGTCACGATACGTCTTATCCTCGGGGCCCCGGCCGCCGCCGCCGCCGCCGCCGCCGCTGGCCGGCCAGAATTAATGGACGACTGCGACCTTAGACGATCCCGGCCTCCGTCGGTCCCGATCGCGGCGGAATTGTTTCCATTGTGCGCCTCCGCCGGTGCCGCCGCCGCCGCCGCCGCCGCCGCCGCCGCCGCCGTCTCGGACCCTGCGATAAATTCTCCGCCGCTGCCGACGCCGACCGTTGGAGGAGAGAGTTATTTGTAAGCCGCCCGCCGGTGTCATATTTCGGACGCGAATTCCGCTTGGGCTCCGTAATGAAACGGAGGGGGGATGGGAGAGTTTGTGGGGTGAGGAGGGAGGGAGACAAGAGAGGAGGAGGAGGAAGGGTTGTAGGGGCACAGTGGCGACGCCGCCGCCGCCGGGAAAACTCCGACGAGTGGTGGCGGGGGGGAGAAGGGAGATGTGTAGTCCACCGGTCAGTAATAGCCTTCCCATCGGTCACAGAGCAATTTAATATGTGCCAGAAACGAAAGACGTACAGCCAACGCGCGCCACCGACTCATCGATCAACTGGGAGGCGGCGGCGGCGGGGCGGCGGCGGCGGCGGCGGCGGCGGCGGCGGCGGCGGCGGCGGCGGCGGCGGCGGCGGAGCGATCGCCGTCGCGCCGTGACCTGTCCAGTGTCCGCCGGTCCATCCTTTCGTAATCCTGGTCGGAGGGGGCTTCTTCGGTTGACAGTGGGAGCTCAATTGTCCTTCCGTAGGCCTAACTGCGTCCGCTTCCCCCTCTGTCTGCCTTTCTTCGTCCCTTCCTTCGTTCCTCCTTTTCGTCTTTATTCCGTTCTTCGCGATGAGATGATGCTCATCCGTCCAGTTTCTCTCCTCCGTATTCGTCGTCGTTTTTTCTTCTTCTTCTTCTTCTTGTTCTTCTTGTTCGGTCCATCCTTTTCTCTTCCGTTTATCTGCGCTTTGTTATCGGTTCTTTTGCCTAAACACGGTCCGTGTTGACGAATGCCTTTGCCATCTCCGATGTTGTTGCAGCCAAATGAACTAATTCTAAAATTCTAACGTTCTCTGTTCGTTCATTGCTCGTTCGTCGAAACTGTGCTCGAATTCATTTCCACCCGATCGTCCCAACACTACCACCACCACCACCACCGCCGCCGCCGCCGCCGTCCCAGCCCATCCCACCTCCCGCCGTGGCTGAATAAAAAGTGTTGTCTCCATCATAAAGTTTTCCTATAGCTGCAACTGAATTCCGACTAATGTTTCAACGTATACATATATGACCAGTTCTCCACAACGGTCTATGGATAGTATGGACGCGAGTTTAAAATTCATCGACTTTTAAGACGCTGTTAGAACCAAGTACGTCTGCGCCTGTATTCTGTGAAACTGGCCTCAAATGTGCAGCAAGAGCGGACGTCTTAGGAAATGGCGTAACAGCGATATGGCTCATGTGGCTCAGAACCAGTTAGCAGACCAGTTTCTTCTAAAGCAGTACACTCGGTTAAGTCCCCTCCACAGGTTAACAGTTCAAATCTTTCCCGCACCCGATGTGATAGTCTTATATTATTATTATTATTATTATTATTATTATTATTATTACCCGATATTATTATTAGTATTATATTATTATTATTATTATTATTATTATTATTATTATTATTATTATTATTATTATTATTATTATTAGAAACGATAATTTATATATTATTATAAATATGCGTAGCGAAGGCCATAGTCAAGAGCACTTTAGTAACGATTCCTGACAGCCATTTACTATCGACTATTATTGTCGGCGACCATCGAAAGAGACAGGGACTTAGGCAAGACCAAGACCAAGACAGAGAGGGGTCCAAGAATTCAGTCAGTGGGGGGGGGCACTTCGGGCTCCACCCCCACCCCACCCACCCCACCCAATTCTGCCTCGCCCCGCACCTTCCATAGGACTGATGCAGGCTGTCAAAATTATTGAAAGGAAGCAAATGTGCCACTCGCTTCTATTTATTCGCTTCTTTATAACTTTTCGGCTTTCCGCCGTCGATGAGACATTGCAGGCAAACGAAGGTTTTTGGGGTGTGCGGGGGTGGGGCGGGGTGAGGGACGGCGACCGTAGATCCGCCCCTGGAGACAAAGTAGTCGAAATGATCGGTCGATTGGTTGTACTTAGAATGATGGATGGTAACTGATTCGACTCTTTAGACCGACCACTCACACTCGACGCCGTTGTCACGAAGCATGGACATAACCAGTCCATGGCTGACTGAAGACAACCATCGACTGCATGGAATGGGAGACTGGAATCCGTCGAGTGCATGGAAAGATGTGCCCGCAAAGGGCGGGGGCCGCCGGCGGCGAGGGGGAGGAGAAAGGGGCGTGTGAGAAAACTTATTTGACTTTCGCATGACGACGATGTCGCTGTGCTGAAGCACACGCGCTTGCAGTTAGCGCTGCGGTCTTCAAATCGTCGGTGATTGCGACCGATTCTTGAAATTGTGTAGGCCTAATCTAATAGAATTGCCAGCGGGGGACATGTCGGACCCCAGCAGCGACTTGTCCCGTAAGATCGAACGAACCTCGATCTCGCCGGACACAGGATCAACATCGGGTGCTCTGTCCAGAGACAGATTCCATGTTCCGTCGTCGCCAATCCTTTCTATATTGAGCTGTCTTCTTCAGGGTTCAATACTTCAGTGTTTTGTCGAGAATCCAGACCTTTGGGTGGGGGGAGATTGACTTGGCCGGAGGGGAAATGCAAAAAATTGTCAGCGCTGGAATTTGGGGGAATTTTTGTGGTTTGGGATGGTAAATTGTAAATTCCCCCACCCTCTATCAGACCTGTATAAAACACTGCAATACCGCTCATTTGTCTATTTATATTAATTATTGTGTTTATCTTCTCTTCTATCCTTTCCAAACCTCTCATTTGATTGTTATTTTCCATTCAGTTGATTGTTTCCATTCTTCGTTAAAGATTGCTAGCTGCCATATCTGCAAAAATGGCGATCCATGCATTTTATAATCGCCGTGATTAGTCAAACAAATGATGCGTTCTGCATGGTGACTCAGTCTCACGAAGATAGTCCTATATTATTTCTTCATATTATGTTGCTGATGCCTTCTGCCCAGTATCTGTAAATTCAAGTCGATATGGTCACAGTGGAATATATTTTGCCAATAGTCTGTGTTTCCGAATGCAATCTTTTACCACAGTGGCGTCTCTAGGATAATCTAAAATATGGACTGAATCCACGTTTTTGAGTAAAAGTCTCTGACGAGCAAATTCACAAATTCTCTTTCAGCACCCTACCAACCCCCACCCACCCACCCACCCACCCAAAGAAAATTTCTCATCGTTATTGCGCAGTTCCCGCGACAGGTCCAGCCCAAACTTGAGGGCGGGGGCTGGTCTTATGCCCTCCCCATGGCTACGCCAATGCCATTACATGTACAAATATCTCAGTGACCTGACTTACTTAATCCAGATTTCCATTCGATGCTCGTGTTTCAGTAACTTTTTAAACAGCATAAACACTGGGTGGGTGGGTGGGTGGTGGATGGGTGGGTGGGTGGGGGTGGGTGACGGAGTGACTGAGTGAGAGAGAAAGAGAGAGAGAGAGAGAGAGAGAGAGAGAGAGAGAGAGAGAGGCAGCGCCGGTCAGACCACCCGGGAGAGGGGTGGGTGGCGCGGTCGACGACTATAGCGTGTCGAGACGCAATAAAATCGTTGTCCGCAGACGAAATGGAGTGCGAGTAACTGGTCCATCAGCCGGTCATTCGTTGCCGGGAAAAGCAGCAAAGAAGAGGAGGAGGAGGAGGAAGAGGATGGGGCAGTGAGGTGTTCTGAAGAAGGATGGGCGACAACAGTGGAAGGGGTGGGAGGGTGGTCGCCGGCGAGAGAGGAAACGCAACGACAAATCATAGAGGCTTAGCGCCCGAGGGCTCCTCTCGACCGATGACCGACAGTGCTTAGAATGACCAAATCGGTCGGACAAAGAAGGAGAAGAAGGAGCGGGAGGAGGAGGAGGAGGAGGAGGAGGAAGGGGCGGAGGAGGAGGAGGAGAGGAAGAAGGACCTGATGATTACAAATTGCCCGCAGGATTGCTCGACGACCGCCCGGCGACTGGAGGAGATCCATTCCGCCCGACGTCTCCTCCTCCTCCGCCGCCGCCGCCGGACTCTCTCTCTCTCTCCCCCTCTCTCTTCCTCTCTTTCTCCCTTCCTTCCTCTCCCCTCCTCTCTCTCTCTCCCTCTGCTCAGAAGTCCTCAGCAACTGCCGTTGCTTCGCTGTGTCCGTAGAATTATACGAAAGACGTCCAGCGTCGTTGTAATGATGCCAAGGCAGAAGGCAGACACTACTGTACCGTCTTAATTTGAACGAATAAACAATGGAGGAGAAGGAGGAAGAGGAGGAAGAGGAGGAAGTAGAAGAAGAAGACGTCGAGAGAAAGGAACAGAGAATTATGAGAATGAGGAGAAGGAGGAGCAGGAGGAGCAGGAGGAGTAGGAGGCACAGGGGATGACAGGGCAAATTTGGATGCTGGTTTCAATTGACTCTCTCTATCCCTCTATCCCTCTATCTATCTATCTATCTATCTATCTATCTATCTATCTATCTATCTATCTATCTATCTATCTATCTATCTATCTATCTATCTATCTATCTATCTATCTATCTATCTATCTATCTGTCTGTCTGTCTGTCTGTCTGTCTGTCTGTCTGTCTGTCTGTCTGTCTGTCTGTCTGTCTATCTATCTATCTATCTATCTATCTATCTATCTATCTATCTATCTATCTATCTATCTATCTATCTGTCTATCTATCTATCTATCTATCTTCAGATGATTTCCGGATCATGTATCGACGCTTCGGTTTCAGAACGGCGTCTGTTAGCGCTACATAAATGTGCTATCGTTCGACCCATCGCTATTAGGCATCCTGTCTGCCTGCCTATTTGTTTGTCTGCCTGTATGTCCTCTGTCTTATTATTTTTTGTCATCGTTAAATGCTTACGCTCCAAGAGATACCCTTGGAAATGAAATTGTAAGTCCGATGTCTACATAGAAATTTGAAATGGCGTGCGTCACGTGAGCGATGTAAAGTTTCTTCATTTCTGGAAATGGAAATAGGTCTATGCAAGCAAATGCGAAATTTTTACGCAACATTAATTTTGCTGTGCTGCGAATTTTGCTGCCTTACGGTCGTTAGATAAAAACTAAACATCGGTCGATTGAAATTGAAAAACATAATATATATATATGATATATTTCCTTTAAAAGCATAAAGCATACACGGTTCTCAATCCCTCACTTCGCGAACTTCATTGGCTTCCAGTCCAGTCGCGGATACAACACAAACTATGCACGCTGATGTTCTGTGGACGGAATGGTCTTAGTCCGACTCCGACCTATCTGGCCGATCTGCTCCAGCCAACATCAACCGCCAGCGGTAGACCGGGCCTACGATCAGCCTCTATCAGCCAATACCAGAAACCTCGTCTTCGGACAGTCATGGGGCAACGAGCCTTCTCGTACTCTGGACCCCATGCCTGGAACGCCCTTCCAAGTTCCACCAGCGCTACGGAACATTAAGTCGCCCGTCGCTTTTCGCAAACTGTTTCATCGTTCTGATAATCATTGACATTGTAATGCGCTCGTTAACACTAATTGATTATGCGCAATATAAATAGCTATTTACATTACACTACTCCTGGTAAAAAAAGGAAATTGCCGAAAAGTGCCTAGAGTTTCCAAGTCCTGTGACACATATTTGTAGGAAAATGGCAAACCAGCAGCGCATGCAATTGATGAGTCGCCTTAATGTGCTAGAAACTGTTATTTTATGGCGTCTTCCGTGTCCTTAGTATGGACTTATTTCTAATGCTTCGATGCATGGGCGTGCTCTAATTAGTAAAAGGCTCGCTTCGACTAACTCCACAGTATAATTAGTATAATTACAGGTAATACGTTATACAACCACCGGTCCGCCAGCTTAGGAAATTTATCTTTCTTACATTACCTCTTAGCAGATTGTACATTTACGTTAGCCTTTAATACGTTGTCGTTTGTGGTTCGCCAAGTTTAAGTTGTAAACCCATGAAGGAGGTTACTGTTTGAAAACACGCCAGACGCTTTTCATAAATTTAATAATAATTTTTTAAATAAGTTGCTCAGTGGTAAACGAACAACTATCTGGACAATCCAGAATATCTTTTAAATTAAGTCATAGAAACTAGGGGGCGAGGCGAAATTGCTGCCCTAATCCAACGGTGGGGCCAGTTGGCCCCGGGGTTTTTCGCCCTCGGGAGGTTCAGCGGAGCTTCCGTTGTTGTTGGGCTGAACGACCGCTTTGTGTTTTGCTCTTGCAGCCGAGGGCCGCCATGATGCTCCCGACACTGGAGTGACTTTCTCTTGAAATTCTTCAATCAGCACACTGTCCAAAATGTTTTCCTCCGGTTCCCAGGAATTATATTTGCTGCTCCAACCTTTCCATTTCACCAGGTATTCAATTTTCGTTTTTTCGCGTTCTGCGCTTCAGAATGCATTGCGCCTCGAAGACCTTCTCCCCAATCTCGAGAGTTCCATTCGGTGCCCAAAAATCCGACCAATTTGCTTGATTTCTGGCGAAAATGGTTGAAACTAATTCCGTGTTGTTGTAGCTGCTGCTGCTGCTGTTGCTGTAGCACCAGCTGTTGCTGTTGCTCCGGTTGTTGATGCTGCTCGCGTGATGAAATTAGCCTTGCTGAGCGTCTCCGTTGAGTTGTCCCCGCTTCTTCCTTGAGTCCCATAGACTTCCGGTCTCGATGACCTCGGAACACCGATTGATTTTTGACGGCCGATCTGTTCTGTATCATCTCCTGTGTAATCTTTCTAGAGCAATTCAGACTGTAATTGGTTTGGATTTTGAGGGCGACAGCTTCGTTGTCTGAACTCGACTGCGCTTCCGGTTTCGCTCTCTTAATAGCGCTACTGTTGTATGTGTAATTCTTTTCTTTTGCGCCGACTTCAACGGAATTGTAACCACTTTCTGCTCTGATCTGCAGTGAACAGTCGAAGTAAATGGATCTGTAGGCAAAGATGTCGTTTGACTGATCTCGGAGAACCTTGCGAGCAAATCCTTCGATAATGATTCGAAATCCGGCAGGAAATCGAAGCTTTGTATTAGAGAATGGAACTGCCATTGGAACTGACTTTTTTGAGAAAAGCGGAAAACTTTGTGACGAACTCGCGATGATCGACGTCGTTTACGCTGACTCAACCACTGCGTTCGAAATTTTCTCATTCGTGTCGTTTTCAACAAATAGTTTGCGTGTTGATATTGGCAAACAGCCATGTTGACTCTGGGCTAGATTTAAGACTGACAAGACGGTCGCCGATTCGAGCCCCTCTGGGTAATTTTGGGCAATTACTTCTGCTCTCTTTTTATTTTCAGTAGTAATTTCAGATGAGAAATCCAGACTGTTCTCTTGTCCCTAATACAGTATATATATATATATATATATATATATATATATATATATATATTATATCGTACAGCGCTTAGCATTTCACGTCCGCCCAAATATTTCATTTTGCCAAATCAATTGTCATAATTTGGAGCGAGCTTTCTAACGTGCATATTGATTGCTTACTTCTTTCGTTTTATTCAACTCCCTCGACTGAGTCGACTCTATATCTCTCTTTAATCTTTATCCTTCCGCCCGTCCCTTGATTCATTCGTACGTCTATTATTATTATTATTATTATTATTATTATTATTATTATTATTATTATTATTATTATTATTATTATTATTACTAGAAAGATGCTCGCTTCGCTCGCGCTCGCTTCGCTCGCAGTGCAGGATAATACTAATCCAACACCTATACCTAATACCCAATCATTGAATTCATGCTGAACAACATTTCAATGATCGCCACCTAGCCAAGCTCTGCGCCACGTAATAATTAGGCCTATGTACGTTAAAATCACGCAACTGTGGCCATCTGTGATGCTGTACACGTATTTTTTGTGTACGTTAAAATGTACGTGTAACTACCTCAGGCTGCGAACAATTGTTACCAAATAGCAACGTCGTCGCACGCCCACCCCTCTGACGCTGCAATGACTCGACTAAACCGTGTTAAACTACGATTCTACGAACAATTGTTACCAATAGCAACGTCGTCTTCGAACATCGTCCACCAACGCATCGCGACGTAAGGACTAAACGGTCTAAACCGTCTACCAATAGTCAACCAATCAGAACGTTTGAAGGTAACAGACAGAGAGACATACAGATAAGGATCTTAATATGATAGATTATTATTATTATTATTATTATTATTATTATTATTATTATTATTATTATTATTATTATTATTATTATTATTATTATTATTATTATTATTAGAGTGACGACTTTTATAGCGCTATCTTAAAGCTCGGGCGGTAGTCGAGAGCACTTTACCTATCTATCTATCCATCTATCTACCAATCTCATGTATCTCTGCCCTCGTCTTTTAATTCTTTCAACCCTCCTTCCTTTTAAATTTCCTTGGTTTATATCGGTTTGTTCTGTGAACATCGTTGAGTCTCAGCTGGTTCACGGAACCTTGCAACGATTTTGGTTCGCCTATCGTTCGTGCAGCACACCCCCACCCCCACGCCGCCGCCGCCGCCGCCGCCACGAAAAAATCGACCCCTTTTCTCGTCTCCGCCCGTGGCACGTCAGCCGGGGGCGCCACTCTTGTCGCGTCGAGATCAAAAGGGGTCGTAATTATAGAGGCCCTAATGACTGGTTCCGGAATCGTCTTGACGGCGGCCCGGGTCAAATATACGGCGACCTGGCACGCCATTCGGCGCGCCATCAAACTCGGAACGGAAGCCGTATTAATATCGCCGCGGCGTCTCATAACTGCAGTCATTACGGCGCTTTCATCATCGTCGACTTCGCCCGTGGACCCTTCTGTTCGCCGAACTAATCACCTCATAATAATGCGACCGATGCCGAAGAAATTCATTAGGCCCACTTGTCCTCTGCCCTCCCTCCCGCTTTCCCCCGCCCTCCCTCTACCCCCACCCCGTTCCTTCGCTTTTCTTTAATATTTAACCACACATCTCTCTTTTCCCGTTATTTTATTGGTTTTTGTAGCTTATTTATAATAGCGAATAGGCAGTTATTAACTTATTACGGATATACTGCATGTTTTCTTTTCTCTGCATGCCCGGGCGTGAACATTGATTGTGTCTCCAATATGAATTGTCGTTAAATTCACGATTTTATGCATAAAAGAAAATGCGCAAACCGTATAGTTTTACGACCGGACACCGCGACTGTTTGTCCACAGATTGGGCGAAATCTGTTACGATTTTTGCGCCGAGTTTATCGACGATTTTCGCAATTTTATCGACGAATCTAATAGCGCAGATGGGACTTTGTTGCTCCACGCACCTTCTATTCGCAAATACTGCTGATAAAATCAGCATATGGTACGCCTTTAGTGATTTCAATCGACAGTTAACCGTACCGTCGGGACAGCCTTTAATCGCTGACACAATCGTTGAACGATTTTCGAATTAAATAATCTTTTGTGTCGTTCGGTTTTGTCAGGTTTTTATGGTGCGCAATGTATACGACGTTTTAGCGTATCGTCGATAAAACGCCATTGCAAAAACGATGTTAACAGCGCGGGTAAAAACATTGACCGTACAATGCAAATCTACGCGTGATTTTCTTCAACTTCGTTCAATGACGCTGTCAAAAGCTTGACGAGGACGTACTGGAGTTTTTGTCCGGTTGCTTATACTCAGTCCATTGCGTGACCGAAATTACTTATTTAGGTCCAAGTTATCATCGAAACACTTATATGATGAAATAACCCAGCTGTGATCTAAATTTTAAATGCTTTCCTCCTAATTCGTATACATTACTATAGGAAATAACTGTTCAAGATCATGCGCTATATAAAATAATAAGTTTATTAATATTCGTCAGTGAAACTGCTGCCATATATAGATATCATATTTCTATGCATTAAGCCATAGAGTCATAGACGGTCCTTTTATACTTGGCAGCCTCGCTGACCGTTTACTTGTCTGTCTTAGTGTCCTTTAATTGACGTGCGACCGTTTTTGCGTGTATCAAGTCATATCTTCCTTTCACAAGCTATCCGTCGCCATGACTACCTCTGTCGCCATGGCTACCGCTGGCGCCATGATTGAAGTCCTTTCCTCGAGATGATTTATGGCCAGCCAAAGTCGCACGACCTCTTTTCACCCCTTCCCTTTTGCCTTTCCAGGCCGATTCTTCGCTCTTCAACCCCCCGCCCGCAAAGTTCGCCACTTTGCTTCGGCGATGCGTCACGTATGAGTGACTGAGTGACATAAAGTTGTCACGGAGGGCTTTCGCTGGTGCATATTTTATAAGCTGGAGGTCGTTACGTATGCTAATCTGTCGCCCTCGACTTCTAAGTAATCTGTTTCTCGCATGCCTTGGGCTGCGGACGGCACAACAGATTCCCGGTCGGAGCTATATACCGGCGCCTGTGCGTGGGACACCCTCCCTTTACGGGGTAAACCGCATCGGATCTGGTAAGAAACACACGCGCGCGATTACCGAACTCCAAATTGATTAACTGTTCAATATAGCATTTTAATCAACTCCAAATTGATTAACATTTTAATCAACCGATTATAGTAGTATCTTGGTTTTCCGAAGCATAGCCGCTTGTCGTTGTCGCTATCGTAGTTGTCGTAACCTCTGTTCTAAAGTCTAGGATTGTGACTGGACAGTATCACCGAACCACCTTATCGCACCCGATGCGATGGATTCCAGCTTTCTGACGACGGCACTAGGCAACCGCGTTTCTGTAACGCCGACGACTTCCGGCTGTTTGGAGACCGGATGTGATGAATCTGCTCGATGACGTCACATCGACGCGGTTCAGAGGTACGGGCGGCAAACAAAAATGGCGGAGACGAAGCAGGAGGAGGAGGAGGAGGAGGAGGAGGAGGAGGAGACGGGGTTTTTATGATAGATAGAAAAAATGGCGCTCTTTCTGCAGCGCGTGCAGACGGCGTTCTTTAATTCATCGATCAATTAATTGATCGCTCGCTCGTTCAATCAGTCATTCCTTTCTGGCGTTGTCACGTTGACTGATCGTGCGGCGAGAGAACGGATGACTCCGCCATCCGTCATGACGATGACAGGCGCGGTTGTCATTAGAAATGTCCATCGATCATCAGGAAACACCAATCAATTGAAGAGCCGCTCCGTGCGTCGTCATGCATGCACTCGAGCGGTTCTCTTGCTCACTCGCGAGTCCATTCAGTTATTCGTGCTCGCTAATCTGCTCACTTGTTTGCTGTCGTGAGAGCACCGTTCCGTAATAATCGTCCGAGCTCTTCTGCGGTAAATGCCCCAGTTATTTTAAACGCTGTTTACTACAGCATGCGCGTCGCAGGAACTCGGTAGTAGAAATCGCTCCCGCCGAAGCGACGCGTGTCGCTGTATATAGCTGCCATGTTGTTTTAATTCTGTCGCATCATTTCTGTCTGCTGACAAATTCAGTTTTGTTCGGTCTATTAGACGTCATTCGTCGTTTATTAATTATTATTATTACAGGTTCATGACTTGTCGAAGGTTTTAAAATCCAATTTTGCTATTTTTGTGGAGAATTATTATTTGTATATTTGGGAACGTTCTTGCCTGCAAAAATAGGTTCAACCTTCACGGCAGCAGCTGAGTATGCATTGTAAGACACACCTAGTACAGGTAAAGGTAAAATCGAGTTTTCTATTACTCGAAGTTAATATGTCGATGACGTTGTCTATGGATATATCCATATCTTTGTGAATTTACATCAAGGCTAATCCGTTTAGACGATCATGTTCCATTGAAAACGCATCTTTGGTGGGCCGGTGGGGGTGTATCACCGGTCATCCCCAGCATGGAACCGCCCCTGCACACATTCATACTTATTAATCTAAAGTTCTAAACAATTATGAGTTAACTACTGATTGGAGGGTGATCTAAATGACTGTTGACGAAACATGTTAAGAAAAGTCTGTACTGATGATCTGCTGTGCTTCGTCTTCGGGTATTATTTGTTCGATTTGATGAATAATTGCTGAATGAGATTTTGTGATAGTAACGATCGATCTCCACTATCTATCCGTCTTTCTGTCCGTCCGCCTGTCTGTCCGATTGTCTGTCTGTCTGTCAGTCTTTCTGCATGGCTGGAGTTGCCGAGGGATTTGGGAGGTTGGGGTTGACCCCCCCCCCCCCAGCTAACTTTGCAACCCTCCCAAAATTCGCATATCGGGTACAAGCAGTTTCTGTCATTCATTTAATTTCAGTCCTCAACCCCCTCCCCCCCCCAGCTCAAATTTCACAACTCCAACACCGTCTGTCTGTATAAATACGAATAGACACAAAATATTACTGCAACGGGTGTCTTTGTCCCGTGTCTTCGGCTCCAGTGAGTTTCCCATCCTCAGAGGCGAGACATGTCTCGCATCTGGTGCCGTGCGTCTAATAGACGCGTCAACGTAAAAGACGCGTAAATCTGACGCCGAGCAGGGCACCAGCGCCGAGATAATACGTCCCAGCGTCGCCCCCTCGCGACCGGCGGCGGCGGCGGCGGTCGTAGAGGAGGGTCGCCCTTTGCGCCGTCGGATTCGGCATCGGACCGGATAAATCACTTGATCAAGTAATTACGACGACGGACGGTGGGAACAGACAGCGGCGGCGGCCCTGGCTGCAGGGGGGCTGACTGCGCGGTCGGTCGCCGGTCGAGGCGCGGCGGATGCGTAAGAGAGGAAAACGGAGCAGCAGCGGCGGCGGAGAGGGGGTCGAAGACTCGAAGGAGAGGCAACGGAACTTGTAAAACGAAAGAGACGAAAATGCTAACGAAAAAGGAAATAATAAATGAAAGGAGAAGACCTACTGACTACAGTCAAGAAAAGAGTCGGACGAAGGAATAATTATACAGAAGAAGCTTTCTATTGAAAATGAGTTAAGTTAAAGTGTACAAACAGCTAGATTCTCTGATACTAGGCCTACAGTGGTAGACAGTGTGGAGAAAAGAGGGCATTTTAAGAGAAAGTTTTTGAATATACAGTATATGAAGAGATTTTGCATGCAGACAGCGCCAGACTCAACTGGAAGTATGGAACAATACTGATACAGTAACTTGTTAGGTGTTGCAGCGAATCTGAGACACAATGAATTTATTGGAAAAGTTGATTGGCAGGTCCTGGAAAATGAAAACATGACAAGAGCATATTATTCACATGTACGCAAAGGTGACAACTGTAGATTTGTGTTCAGTGGAATGAAATAGCCAAATGTATAGTGACACGTACAGTAAAATCGTAAGTTATCGATATGACGCATCAATCAATGTAAGCAAAACGGTGCCAATGCAAAGCAAACATACAATCATGCAGAATAACTGTAAATATAGCAGTAACGGCGAATTAATTAGATGAAATCCAAAAAACGGGTTTGCTATTCAAACATCGAACAGAAGAGTTGTATAGGGTGTATGCATGCCACAGAGTTGATACTGTTTCACTGTTGCACGACGTTGCGGCGTCCTAGATTTGCCGGAAATGTGTTGCCACTGTATCTGTCACAAAACGTGCATGCGTGACAAAGTGCAATGTGCAATTGCAGTTTAGTGACGTCAAGCAACAAGACAGACATCTCAGTATGCCTCAGGTGTAATGATCTTTCTGGTAGAACTGCTGCCGGATCAGCAGGATTGCCCAAAGCAGTATAGGACAAACTCCTGTTCATGTATCATTCTATCTAACTTTTTCTGCCTAAATTTCCCATATACGCCGACAGTGTATTTGCATTTTAAATAATTATTTTCTCTCCCACCCTCACCCCAGGGGCGTCTTTAACCAGTGCGGGGCCCCGGACACCTGGCGGCCTGCGGGGCCCTAAACGTGAAGATCAATGATGACAAGCAAAAAGGTAAGCTCCAACGTTTTTGAATGTTGACAAGCAAAAAAAATAGCAGGTAATCCTACGTTAAAAAAGTAGTTTGCGCGCGGCGCGGGGCCTCTAAGATGCGCGGGGTCCCGAGCACTGCGCCCGAATTTTGACATGTAAAGACGCCCCTGCCCATCCCCACGCATATGTACTCTGTGGTTATTCGCCAGTATTTGCTCTCTCTCTCTCGTCGGCAGAACACGCGTGCATGTTCTGTAGGCAGTAAAAACTTTGTATTTCTGTGAGGCGACGACGGTGAAAACGACCGAATAAGGATTTCACGTTTTTGCAGCGTTAGACTAAAAGCCACGAAACTCGGAGACGCCGTTCACTTAAGACGGTCGTCGTGAATTAGTGTCGTCGTCGTCGTCGTCGTCGTCGGAATTCTAAACATCGTTTCGAGTTGTCCGTCGACTTCGATGCCGCCAATTAACCTTGGCGTCTTCGGTCGACGCAGAGACTTCCCGTTTTGTCGGACGAAGAAGAAGAAGGCGGCAGGCAAGCGACGTCGGTTCGTGCAAAGTACGAGATGGATCGGCGGCGACGGCGGCGACGGCACCAGACTTCTTCTTCGTCTTCCTCCTTCTCCTCCTTCTTCTCCTCCTTCTCCTCCTCCTCCTCCTTCTTCTTCAGACAGGACTGCACTTGATGACGGGCGCGTGCCGAACGGGTGACGACGACGCTCAGCTCCTCGTTCGCTGTCATCCTTAGCCGACAGTTCCGACCGGAAGATGGCGAGAAGAAGGAGAAGGAGGAGGAGGAAGAGGACTGACGTAACCTCCAGACGAAGACGACGACGACGACCGCCATTTTGACGAGTTGAGTGCTCCACCTGGCGCCAAGTTCTGTCGCATTGACAGGCGCTTTGTCTCTTCGCGTCCGGTTGGCAGCAGCGACAGGATGCGTCTCAGCAATTAAATGACGGCGATGATGACGACGACGACGACGAAGATTCGTGTGGTTCGGTGATAATGATGATGATAATGATGAGGATGATGATGATGATGATCTTCAGGAGCAGGGAAATCACAGATGAACCGATTTTGATAAAAGAACTGCAGCGTTTCTTCTATAAAAGGAAGTTGTACTTTTGATGATGTCACGTGATCCCCGAGCTCCTTTCGCGATCATCGTCGTATATTTTTCATCAGCTCACGTTTGACATGTAGACCACGATTTGCTATATGCAAGTTACGCTCAAAATATTACAGAACGTAAGCTATTACATCGTAGCAATTGATTAATTACCTTGCCTTGATGCTTTGCACTCATTGACTATAATATAGTATTTGTAATGTATAATTAATACGTAATGAACATTAACATCCATTCAGTTAATATTTGTCATTTTTTTCATTTTGTTTTCAAGTTATTCCCAGCGAACTGCAGTCCTGTCTGAAGAAGACTGAGAATTTCTTGCGGACCAATCCTCACTCGAACCACAAAACATTTATTGCAGTCTAACGTCAACTCCCCGTAGCGTCGTCATCTGAATCAGCGCTATATGAAAAATCCCAAAATCCCTTGCACGGCGACGAACGCCATTAATAATAATGAATCTGTTTTGCAGGAATTCGAAAAATAAAAAAATATAGATTAAGACTCAAAATTCATCGATTACAGATCCGAGACCAGATGATCGTCGTTATTATATAACAGTGAATTATAATTACAACAACGACGACGACGACAACGACCAGAGTTATCAACATCGTATAGAAACCGCAGTAATCAATGCCAACGATGAAAGCGGAGGAAAGAGACAGGCGACGACACTAATGAAGTCGATGATAGATGACGACACCCAACGACTATAAATAATGATGAAACTGTTGCACTGCAAGTAGTAGTTGTTCAGTCTATCACTTTAATCTCACTAATTGTAAACATCGTTGAACTTTTTGCATCGACATAATTTTCAATTGCGCCAGTACGCAATTTGACTCAAATTTTACATTATTATTATTATTATTATTATTATTATTATTATTATTATTATTATTATTATTACCATCGTCATCATAGTTATAAAAATTACAGAAGCTTATATTACCGATAGGCCTATACAAAGAAGGTCTGTCGACCCTTATATAATATTCAACACATATGTATGCCTATGTATATTTATTGATAAAGAGCTATGTCAAACACGGCTGCAAATCGGTTTTCCCACGCATACACACAAAGCATGATGTATAGGCCTATATTCAATAATGTTTTTGCTTTTATCATTTACACTGTAGTTTCTGTACAAACTTAAAATATTGCCCTTAACGGGCCCCCATCGAATTATGTGGGCCCCGGAACAAAGTCGCAATATAGGCCCTAAATATTTTTAGATAATTCTGAATTACATGCATGGAACGCGCCATGCGTGCTCATTGCCTGTATACGCTACCCGTTCATTTCGACCGTAAAGTAAATTAATGTCTTGCCATGCCGTCATGCCTTCGGATGTATCCAGTCACTGATTTCTCCAGGACATCCTTCCACTGTACTCGGTCTCTGGCTATCTCGCAATCTCTGTCTTGCCTTCGCCTTCACGTTGAATGTTCCATGCACTTCATGGTTCTGAGGCCTTCCTTCGTCAATGCAGTCTATCGATCTTCCTACTGCTCTGTTCCAGTCTGGTTTGTGCCTGGTGATTATTCCAGCGGGGTTTCTGCATGCTGTCATCCGTCCTCAGTGCGTGGCTCGTCTATTTCGTTCTTCTCATGAGCGTCCGCAGAAATTTCTCCAGTGGGTGCAAAACAGGGTCTTGTGACGAAAGAACAAGTCATTTTACTTTTTCCAAAACTTCACAATTTTTCCAGAGGATGCAATTGCACCCCCTTGCAACCCCCTCCGGAAGCCCATGCTTCTTCTCTTGATGGTGTAACTGTTGAAAATTTTCTGTCGTGTTCTAAAGGCGGATCCGGCCAAGACAATTTCTTATGATTTCTGAGTCTGACTTTCCTTCTGCTTCCATTTCACTTCCAATGTATACTAACTTATCCACTGCAGCTTCGATCTCTTTACCTGCGTGATAAAATTGTTGGTCAATTGAGTTTCTTCTTTGCAATTGGCATAATTTTGCATTTAATCCAAATGTTCCACATTCTTCTGCTAGTGCGTCTAGCACTCTAGTATAGTACTATAGTAGTATACTGCACTCGTATCCTAAGTCCTAACCATGCATTCCGCAATCAGGCAAGCGTCTTGCGCGAATTCAGTGTCTTCTATATGTCGTTCGGTTAATTAACAGCTGTTTGTTCCTAAATTATGTAATTTGCCTATGCATCTCTTGATGTAATCCAGTACTTTGTTAAATATGATGGGCGATAAGACGCAGTCTTGTATGAATGCTGTCTCTATATGAACCAGTTTCCTTCTCCCTCTATAAAGTCTAATCGAATACGCGCTGGTATTGTGCATGTACAGATATTCTGTGCCTAACTCTATAATCGACTTGGCGGATATGGCATACTTTTTCAGAACCTTCAATATCCATGACCTCTATATTAAATCATATGCCAGTATGCCTATGGAAAAGCAATAAAACACACGTCACCGTTTATTCCTCAATGTACCCTTCAACCCTTCAACGAACTTTCTAATCAGCAAACAGCTGGTCCGAGCATCGTTTTTCTTTTCTCAATACATTCCGGGGTTTTCTCTCAGGTCTTCTTCTTCCAATTTCTCTCTAAATAGAATTACCGCTAAATTAGACGAGGCTAGAAAAAAGTATGCGCTATTACCAACGGTGTCGATGTTCTATATCTGAATGTCGGAACTTGTCCCCCCCCCACACCATAATTCAGCTACCACGGAGCCAGTGAGGGTGTCAGCAGAGGCAGTAGAGTGCGGCGGCGGCGGCTTAGCCGGACGGGTAGCATACGGTTGCGTCTTAGTTTCGAGAGGTTACGTCAACTGTCACCGCGAGGCTGTCGTCACGTGACGCGAGACTCGGCGCTGTTAATGATCGAACGGCGCAGTAGTCAAGCGGCGGCGCTTCTTACGGCGCATTGCCTCCCTGTCAACCGAAAGGATGACAAATTGACATAAACAATACGGCCGACAACACAAGCTAGAATCTCTCTCTCTCTCTCTCTCTCCCTCTCTCCCTCTCTCTCTCTCTCTCTCTCTCTCTCTCTCTCTCTCTCTCTCTCCGAACGATCGAATCGAAGGAGAAGACGTCGGCGGTGGTAACCTCGGGCGCGCCTAGGGGGGTTGGGTGTCGGGGAGAGGGGAGTGCTGGCGATTCTCCACCGCTCGAGGGCGTAGCGAGGTGGGTGATGTCGGCGCCTTGCACTCGCGGAGAGCAGTGAACTAACGACCGACACACGCGATTATTAGCGGGCGCTAGCTGCGCGGCAGAGACGTTTGAACAGAGCGAGGACGACGGACAAAACTACTATTTATGGCCAACATTTATTCCAGACAGGCCGCATACGACGATAATTTATGTAATTTTTACTGTCAAAACATGTCATGTCGGAGGTGGTTGGAGGTGAGGAGGGGGGTTGGAGAGAGAAAAGAGAGAAAGATCGAGATAGATAGTGAGTGAGATGTAAATGTATACAACAGCTAGATAGATAGATAGAACAAGAGAGAGAGAGAGAGAGAGAGAGAGAGAGAGAGAGAGAGAGAGAGATCACGAAGCAGATGCAAAACTATGTGTGATAAATGCGTCGGACGCATGAACAGGAGAAGAGAAAGCGACAAGGCGTGCAAAAGAGTGATAAATATTAGCCGAGAGGTGACGGCTGCGAGAAACCTGCGAGAAACTCTCTGCGCAACGTCAATGAAAAGACGACGACGACGGAGAAGAAGAAGAAGTCGATCGAAAGAAAAGCAGTTCACGGAGTCAAAAGATGTTTTGACTATTTCATTTCCTATTTCAGTATAGATGCCTATCAATTATTCCTGCCCCGTCTTTGTATCGACCTCCACAAGCCGATCTGAACGACAGAAGTGTCAGACTATACGCGGTTCGTCGCTGCGTGTTGCATGTCGTGCAGCATTCATCAACCCCGCTATAGACGCGTTGAATTTTTACTCGGATAAACGATATTTCCCACCGTTGCGCTGATCCTAGTCTCAATGTCTCTCGCAAAAAGACTTTTAAAAAATACAACTCCGATACTTGTGAAAACAACTGTCTTGTATAACAGCCTTACTTGACAAAGCTTTTGAATTAGATAATTAAGTCAGATTATATTATAGAAAGACAAACAAATATATTTGTGAAAACAAGGCTAAAGCCAGTGATGGGCAACTAACTACAAAATATTAGTTAAACTATAACTAAATTTCAACTAAAAATAAGTAGTTAAACTTTTAGTTACTAACTAACTTTCTAAAATAGTTAACTAAACAAAAAAAATCTAGTTAAACTTTTTGCAACTAATTTTACAACCCCATTTTTCATGTATCAAATATGTGTTCATGAAAACTATTCAAAACATAGACGATGCTGGCAGCATCAACACGTCAGTCAATGAAGCATTGAATTAATTAATCATTGATTGTCTATTTAAGTCTTAGTCTAGACTGCAGGAACACAAGTTTGTCAAGAGTCTCATCGCTTTACTTTTGGTCGGCAAAAGCGGCACGTGGCACTGAAATTCTTGCAGTCATTATGAGCTTGGTTTGAGTCCTTTAACTTCAATTTGACTTCTTCGCAACACATGTTTACTAATTCATTTTCACTTTTCCGTTACTAGAAAACGCTACTTATGTTGTAATTCAATATTGTATATAATTCCAACTAAAGATAAACGACTTCATCTAAAAGCATTTCCCGCTTACCAACGAGATCAAGGATCGTAAGTAAGTAAAAATACACTGGTCTCTGACCAAGATCAGTGATATATGGTGTTTTCGTTGTCATGAAAAAAATTACCCAGAAAGGAATAGATAAAAAGGTACTGTAATTTCGGATCACCAACTAAAATTTTTTAGTTAAATTATTTAGTTATTAACTAAATTTTTTTAGTTAAACTATCATTTTAACTAAACTATTTATATTTAATTAAACTATGAAGCTAACTAAAAAAGTAGTTAAACTTTTAGTTAGCAACTAATTAGTTAACTAGTTGCCCATCACTGGCTAAAGCTATATAACACACTGATCAAGATCAAATTAATACTAGTAGATAGATCAGAATGTCGAACCATAAAGAAGAACAACGAAAGAGGAATAGCAGGAGTAGGCAGAAGACAAAGAATAAGAAACAAAGCGATACGAGTAAAGACAGAGCAAAAATAAACGAAACTTGGATCACTATAAAGAAGACTGAAATGTTTTAGTTTTGGTCATGTTGAAAGAATGAAGGAAGAAAGACTAGAAAAGAAAGCACTATACAGCTATATGTTGAAGGGAAAAGGAGAAAAGGAAGACCAAGAAAAAAAACTTAGATAGAAAACTTAAAAGCGGATGTATATAAGAAATGCAAATGAACTTCATCCAAATGACCAGTGTAGAAAGAGGCAGGCAAAGTGGAAGGAACTCATCAGATCCATCGTCCAACAAAATAACGAACGACGGAAGAAAAGAAAAGAAAGAAAGAAGAATCTGGGTCACAAACCATTCGCTTGACTTTTCAGGCAGACTCTTACAAAACAGATGAATTCCAAACGTCAGTCTGTGACGGATATGAATAAAACTATCAGACGGCATAACAGGTCTCCGACGAATTTTGCTCACCCACAATAATAATAATAATAAATAATAATAATAATAATAATAATTATTATTATTATTATTATACCTTAACGGCGACAGGTATATATCATCGTGAGCCATGCGCAAATTTCATAGACACTAAAAAGTTGAGTTCAACATTATTGTTGTTTGACAAAAGACCAAAAGACGCAGACTTCAAGATACCATGACTTGACAGCTTCAACTGCTCTCTCTTTTTCCTTGTCTGTCTCTGTCTCTGTCTCTGTCTCTGTCTCTGTCTCTCTCTCTCTTCTTAACTCCCAAATATTATGATGAGAGAGAGAGAGAGAGAGAGAGAGAGAGAGAGAGAGAGAGAGAGAAGAGAGAGAAAGAGAGAGAGAGAGAGAGAGAAGGGTGCTGCGGGCCGCGTATAGCCCGACAAATGAGCTGCCAATAATATCCTCACTCGGTTACAGAAAACAGACAGTCTCTTATCGTCAGGCGAGAGTGATTTACAACGCGGCTCCAACCTTTGCAGCCGTTCCGACAGGCCCGTGTTGGTCGGTGGAGTTTGATGTCCGCTCTAATTTCGTCGCCCCCGAACTCCGAACACTCTCCGCTGGTGCAGAGGAGGGAGAGAGAGAGAGAGATAGATAGATAGAGACAGACTGACAGACAGACGTACAGAACATTGACGAAACACACACGTAGAGGGCGAGATAACTGCGTTGCAACTGACGGGTCTCGCCTTCGAACCGAGCCCTCGCCAGATCGGACGTCGTTGGCAGTTGACTGCAGCGACGGGTGAGATGAGTTTAGCCGGAGCTGGCCGGTACAGAGGGCTGGAGGCGGTGATGACTCTTTCCTGACACTGTGCATAATAAACAATTTGGCGTGAGCGTGTCAGATCGGGGAGCTGAGGAGCCTGACATGTGAATGTCTTATGCCGATAGAGCCACGACTGATGGGAGCAAACAGTGAAGGCAAGCCGCCAGGTAGTAGCGCATTTGCTGCTTTGCGATTATTTGCGCTATAGAAATGTTCGTAATAATAATAATAATAATAATAATAATAATAATAAGTAGGCTGCATACCTCAAGACACAAGACGAGGAGCTTTCGAGATGCTGCTGTACAGGGCAGTGGCGACTCCACCGGAAGGCCCGTGCCCCCTATTGAGTGCCTGGCTCCCCTGTTGGGACCCTATACTTAATGCTACATACATTAAACAACAAATGGTTGGCTCCCCATGATTAGAAGTTGCCACCCCCAACGGTCTCCCACTTGCCAAATCCTGGAGCCGCCACTGGTACTGGGTGCTAATGAGGCGACTCTAGTAGAACAACTCTACTCGGAGGCCGAGCTCAATTCTCATGGTTCGGACTTCGGAAGCGACTGTGGAAATCAAATGAGACAGACAAATCTGCAAGGCATGAATCGAAACCTCTAGACTTGAGAAAAGTCGATTTGGCAGTGGTGTAGCCAGGGCACGAGACAGGAAGGGCAAATGCCCTGGGCGACACGAGATCTTGCACTATATATTCGTTCGGCGCAGAAAGAGAAGAAACTGCGAGAGGACTGTGACCAATCACACGAGAGACCAGTTCGCACCAATGAAAGCAAGAAAAGTGCATCTGTAGCTTTAATCTTGTGCTACCAAAATGCCATGATATCGTAATTAAAGATTTTTAACCTGCTATTTTAAATGTCTGACCTCCCTGCTATGAGGGAGGGGGCAAATGCCCTATGTACGCCCTTGTACTCGCCTGGTACAAGCATCTCCATATGAATAACGTAACCAGTAAATTGCTTTGAAAGCCCAGCAGACAGGCATTTTCTCAACGGAGTTGTTTCGGAATTGGCTTACAAGTAATAGATTCTCGACAAGCAAGATGGCAACACGTGTCACGTACGGCTCAGCTTTTTCACACACGCTGTCAACTGTCATTCCTTCGGACGACAAAGAAGTTTTACGGAAATCGCCGAACAACATCTATGCCTAAAATCCCTCGACTCTGCCAGGGTTAATTAATATGATGATATACTGCTGGCGGAGTGGCGTACATGAAAAGCAGAAGCCGCGCTCACATTAAGAAATTCAATCAGTAATTTAATCATCCGTTCAGTTTTCTGACTTTCTGAAGTGAAGGCGTGGATCAAGACGGCAACACCCCCTCCCCCCTCAGTCCCCCCCGCCAACGGTTGATCTTCTCTCGGAGCTAATAAAGGCGTTCAGACAGGCCTATCGGGGTGTAAATTATTATGCCGATAAGTTAAATTTATATGCGAACGGAACTCATATCACATGCCGACCGTCATTTGTAGTTTGTACTCTTTGCATCTCATAAATTATGATAAAACCCACAATGTGTCTTATAATCGATCATACAACGTGGGCCTCCAACGGACAGTTTCTAATGCAAATCTGACACCTAACGTCAAGTCGTCAACATGATAGAGTTCTGCAGAGCCTACTACAGTAGACCAAGCCCCTAACCATCTCCCTAAAGTGCCTAAAGTTGCTCTAAACATTGCACAGAGACAAAAATTGCGGAAAATATATGAGATTTAAACAGAATTTAATTCGACAAAATTAAAATGTATAATACACATTCAATACATGAAAATTATCTGAAATCAGACGAATAAATAGTAGGCTAACCGAACGCAAGCGACAGTAAGAGAAACAATCCAGAGAAAAATAAGGCTCCTGTACAAACTCCATTAAATCGAAACTGTTCAAGTTTGAAATTATATGTATAATATATAAAGTAAAATCACAACATCCAGATTTTTTGCGCAGAATCTTAACGTGTTCTATAAACGCGATTTCTATTCCTTATTTTGCAGACAGTTCGTAATTTTAAAACATCGTTAGGTTTCTGTCCATGCATCCCGCCATTCGCAAGGTACAGTGTGTAGACGGTATAGCCATGAGTGATAGGGGGGGGGGGTCAATAGAATATTTAGCGAGGCACTATGTAAAACTAAAAATGTTATGACAATCATGATAATAACGAAAATGTTGTAAATGTTAAGCGTCATAAATTTTATAATGTGCATCGGTAGAACTTATAGCCAACTGAGTTCATTGCAGGCCAAAATGACAAACTGAATAGATTAATTCAAAATACAGCTGCGGCGTCTAAACCGAAGATTAGAAATTCTAGAAAATTAATCAAAATATAAGCGAGTCTATATTTGATTTTAAAGTTTAATCAGTCTTCTCCCGTCAACAAACTCGATCACTTGTGGCGAGCTGTCGATGTCGACGACATTAATAAATTTTGAAACCATTTTTCATTCATCGCGTCCGCGGAATAATTTTGATCTTCACCCCACAATAGAAATTAAATCGATTTGATTTTCGCCAATAATTTTGCCTCGAAGAAGAGAAAGAGACGGCGACGGACAGGAGGGGTGCGCGTGCAGTTGTGTTTCGCTGGCCGTTATACGGAGGACAAGACCGACAACAGAACCTCAATCCGTCAAGGTCCGGCCGCAGCTCCTATCCGCTGACCGTAGAACGCGTAGGGAGAGTAGAAAGCGGCTAGCGAGGGAAACGCCCCGGCGGGAGGCAGACCGGGTGGACCGGAACCGGGCAGGACCGACAACGAAGGCGGCTTGTAGGGGTGATAGCGAACGGCAGACAGAAGCGAATTCGGACTGAGGCTGCGCGGGTAGGAGGACGGGACGCTGAGCAGTCCGGGACTCAGGGTGGGACACCCGAGGAATCCACCCAGAGGAAAGCCCATGGCTGCAGAGAGGGACAGCCCGGCGGCGGCGGCGTTGAAGGGCGAGACGAGGGCGTCGGTCGCGGCGGTCGAAGTGTGCGAACGAAGGTGCTGGAGGAGTTCGTCGGAACCGGTGAACCGCTTTCCGCAGTAGTCGCTGCCCTGAACCCAGTTGCAGACGTAGGGGGTGACGAGAGTTGCGCCGCTGTGAGACGCGCCCTGGAGGGACGGCGGGCTCGAGAAGGCCGCGTGGCTGCAGAGGGCCGACGACAGACCGCTGGCGACGACGGCAGAGGCACCGGCCGCCACTCCCCCGGGGAAGAAGGACAGTCCGGCGGGGGCGGGAGAGGCCAGGCTGGTCGGCGAGCCCTTGTCGGGGGCCTGGGCGCACTGACCGCACCCGGGGCCGGTACAGGCCGTCTGAGCCAACTGAGCTCCGCGAAGAGCCACTTGACAGTGAGTACAGTACGGGTCTTTGCAGACGGGCACGAGGGTCGTGCCCCCAGTCACCGTTTTCACGCAGGCGTAGGATACGAACGGGGGCAGAGCGGTGGCTGCGCTGCACGACGTGCTGCCGATCCCCGTGACCCCCGACGCCGCTGCCGAGACGGGCGACTTCTGCGACGACAGACCCCCGAACCCGGCGAAGCCGCTGCAGTGCGCCGCCAGGCTGGCAGAATAGGCGGTCAGGGGGTCGAGCGAGAGGGGATACCCGAGGAACGGAAGGGCGCCGAGGGGGGACGGACCCAGCGATCCGTGAAGCGCCTGATGGTGACCGTCCTTGAGGGCGCTGCTGCTGCTGCTGCTGTACATCGGATGCAGCGAGCCGTGGTGGAGAGAGCTCTTGTTCAGCGCCTCCTGGTTCAGTTCGAGCAGCATGCTGCTGCAGCTGCTTCCGCCGGATGGTTTTCCGGAAGCGGCGATCGCAGAACCGCCCCCGAGTCCCGTCGTCCTTCCGCCGACCGACGACGACGACATGATGTGCGAATGAAGTCCGTCTTTGGAGCAGCTCCGGCCCGATGTGTCGCCGACCGAATCGACGCCGTTCAAGCGTTCGCCGCCCGACGTGGAGCACTCCTTCGACGGAGCGGGCGGTACTCGAAATCCAGGCTTCGGAGTGGTACCTTTACCGCCGGCGGCGGCGGCGGAGGATCGCTGCTGCCCTTGTCCGGAATCCTTCTTGTCGTTGAAGGAGGTCCGAGATCTGTTCCTTTCTTCCGCCCCTCCTCCTGCTCCTGCTCCGTGTCTTCCGGTCGGCGGTGACTCGGACTTCGCCCGTGTTCCGCCGCCGGACTCTTTGCCTGTGTTGTGCGACGACGATTTCCTGTCGGAGTCGACGCTGCCTCCTCCTCCCTGCGCCGTCTTCGATCCCGGCTCCTTGCCGATGCTGCTACACGTCTGTGCCAACAACGCCAGCGGACTGTTGTTGATGTCCAACTGAAATAAAAACACAGGCCGTACATACAGTTTATATATATATATATGTATATATATATAAAATTATATATATATACTTTGAGCGAATGCATCGACTGATAAACAGTATTTTTCGCGTCATCAATTACCATAAAATTGATGGTTAAATCACATTTTTGTACTCAAGTGTTTTCTTAATACAAGCCTGATGGGGGAGGGAGGGAAATTTCCCCAAACCACAAAATCCCCCTCCCAAATCCCAGAACTGACACAACCTTGACATTTTATATTATCAAAGTTTAAACCTCCAGCCAAGTAAAGTTCCCCTCCCCATGCAGGCCTGGAGTCTGGATAAAAAACACTGCCTGCACTTCCTAATCTGTCTATAGCAGTTTCCCCACTCTGAACGACCTCTGCATGCTGACCACTGACTTTCGGCTGTATATCTATTTCAACGGTATAGATTAAGCGCCTCTGTATAGGAATAATCAGCCTCTATAAACGGTATACCTGCCTTCAACAGAGCCACAGAGTACGAGTAAATTAAAATCATAACGTTTATCGTAATCGCTCACGCGAGATCTTACTTACTGATATCAACACGTCAGTTAAAACGCCATGCGCTAATGCGTACATTCTGTTATCTCGATCCCAGGTCTACTATAATACCACGCACTCTGTTCCCTCCATGCTAAATACTACGGTAAGTACTGGATTCCTTTTATGTCAGACTGCAAGGCGCGAACCACCGACTTCAAGCGCACCTCATATTCAGTCACGTAGGAAGGGAGACGGGGCACCGGTCCGCCTCGGGCGACAGGTGCCAAGGGCGGTGGCACATTGAGGGGGAAATTCCGAAATTTTATACCAACGAGGTGTTTTTAACCCGGTAACACACGAGAAGCGCTTTAACTCCATTTTAAAAAAACAACGCAGAGAGTAGTGGAATAAGTGAATCTGGGGTCGAGGACCTTTCTCTCGGTCCGATGCCTTGCCTAGCTGTCCAGGCATGGACATGGGTTTGGTCCACCCATGGGTTGGATTGGGTTGGGTCTGAACCATAATGGGTTGGGTTGCGTTTAAAAAAATTGACCTACGCCCATGTCTGTAGCCGCCTGCGTGGGTGCCGACAATCCACGCCACTGCATTGTCATATTTTCAGCGCAAAAACGTGATCTGAATTACACGAACGACGATCATATTTTGTCAGCTGTAAATTCTCCTTTTCGCCACAAATTTATTACAGAGATACTCGATAGACAGCCGCATTGTCACCGTGCATCAATGCATCTCAATAAGTGTAACACAGAGTACCAGGGTTTAACCTAGGCCGTGTCCGGAGGAGAAAATTGCCTTTTCCCCCGGAAATTTCAAATTCCTCCCCGAAAATGTTGGCATGCTACATCAACTAACAGCAGCCCCATAGCAGAATTCCCCCCGGCTTGTTCAGTTCCCCCCCCCGGAGTCCAGGAGTCTAGATTAAACACTGCAGAGTACCATAAAACACGCTTATACCTTGTTCCGCTAAAATTATACAAAATAAAGATCATATATGATCATTTCTAGAGACATATCTGTACATATGTGTGTACATGTATGTTGTATGTACTGAGTTTTTTGAAGAAAACAATTATTTTCCGGTATGTAATACATGCAAACGTTTATTTAACTTTCGACGCGGGCGGTCATACTATAAGCCGATATACAGCCACGTTTGGTCCATACATAAAAATAAGATGTATCAAAGTCGAATGGAAAGAGAGAGAGGTATTGCGAAAGATGCAGGCGAGAAAATATAAACTATAGTACTATGTACTGAGTCTTTTGAAGAAAACAATTATTTTCCGGTATGTAATACATGCAAACGTTTATTTAACTTTCGACGCGGGCGGTCGTACTATAAGCCGATATACAGGTTTTAAGGTTTTCCAGTACGCCGTATACGTACTCGTACCGTGAAACCCACTTAGTACGTACGGACGTAGATGTATGTATGTATGTATGTATGTATGCATGCATGTATACATAAAATAAATCCGAGATCTTGTATCTTTGGGTGCTCTTGGGAGGCAATGACCCACGGAAGTTCCAACACTTAGGCCAACGTTACCCTCAACGAGGCTCAACCCCCTCTCGTCTTCGCGGCTTTCAATAATAAAGGCGCTATATAGATTTCCTCGTCGTTACGCTTTGATTTGACGATCACTTGGCGTGATTCCCCCAGCCCCTCCCCAAGGCCCCGGTCATTTGACGGCGCCGCGCTAAGAGCATAAGGGCTCCTATCTCGAAGCGGGCGGAAATGGAGGAGGGCACTGAGAGTAGGGGGGTGGGGGGTGGGGTGAGGGCTCGGAGGAAGCACCCGAACCACGACGATCGCCTTTTATCTCGACGTCTTCGAAGGGCCGTAAAATGGTCGTCAAATCGCCATCAAATTCGGATTTACTTCGGAGCTAAACGTACGACCGACCGACCGACCGCCGGCCGCACGCCTGAACCGGGGGCCTCTCTGCCGCAGCTCTGTCCCTGTCCCTGTCTATGAACTCGTCCCGACTCCTGGCACTGGTAACAACAGCACACAGCTACACAGTCAGGCGAAAGCACGTAACGAACCGTCCGCTACTAAAAACGCAGCAGCAGCAGCAGCAGCAGCAGCAGCAACAGCAAGGAAACGAATGCCTCACACTCCAGCGCCATGCAGGCAAAAAACTCAGAACTTTACTTACTTTAAAAAACAGACACTGACATACATCCTCTACATCTGAGAGAGAGAGAGAGAGAGAGAGAGAGAGAGAGAGAGAGAGAGAGAGAGAGAGAGAGAGAGAGAGAGAGAGGATGCAACTGCATACACATACATGTACATATCGGAATGAACGAAATATTGGCAGACAGCTCTTGCCTCAAGGCATGCGCGTACACTCGTACAGTGTATATCTTCATATATATATTGGACATATCGCATTTGGAACTCACTCTTCTACTTCCATCGCAAACATCTAAGTCCTGGGACGTGGCTATCGATAGCAATTTGTCTTATAAACACATTTAAACATTAAATTTAAAATTTAAAATTATTTGTACGGAATTCGCCTACAGTTTCGATTTCTACGAAATAAATGCGCAATTGCGCGCAATCAATTATACTTCTGTATCGCATATTCTGGTAGAATATAGAAACACTGTCCCAGAAGGCAAACATAACATAATTTGTCTTTCTCGCTGTGTGTAACTGAAGCAAATGATGATCAACTATATCCTGATATTCAAATCTCTGCACAAGAGAGATTATGATCTGGTGCATTGCCTAACCATTCAGCAAAACAATTTCTTTCACATTCTTCTTCTTCATCATCATAATCATAATCATCTTCTTCTTCATCTTCATCATCTTCATCATAATCTTCATCATAATCTTCATCATAATCTTCATCATCATCATCATCATCATCATCATCATCATCATCATCATCATGTGAAATGTATTGCTACGTCGGCGACCATGGATTTTGCACTCTTCTCTGTTGCTGGCTTTCCTTATCAGTTCGATGTTGTCTATACTCGTATATAGTTCTTGTTGCTTCTCGTATATAGGCTGTCTGTATACTTTATTCCGTGTCTTCCTCTTGCTCTTTTCCCCTCTATTTTTCCTGTTATGACTAGATGCTCGAGAAATTCCGACTGTTGCTTTCTTATGGTTTTTTGGCAATTTTCTTTTATACCAAAATCACTTAGTACTTCCTCATTGGTTATTATTTTTCTTTCCATGAAATTCACGTGATCCTAAATACAGTATATAATATATAGACGGCGGGCAAGACGTGCTTTGGAACGGTCTTTTTAAGTTCGTAGGTTGGACCATTAAACCAGACATCAAAGACCCGAGAACCGTCAATTAACATCTACCAAGTGAGCCCTGCTCCGTACGCCGGCGTTATGCTCAAGTACAGTGTCACGAAAACACCGACGCCTTATAACTTAAGTACCCGGTGAACCTGCACGAGCAACAAGTTGCGTAGCCACCTGTTGGCAGGAAAATGAACGGCGATATAGCGTATAAACCATTCGTTTATGGACAGCGAACGTTTACAGATTGCATGTGAAAATCAGTAGCGAGTTATTAAAATAGCTTGACTATACAAAAGGAATTGAGGTTGTCGATGAGATTTATCACAACGCCTTTATACAGTCCGTAAAGTCAGTTTTGCATCTGGGAAAGTTATATTAACTATTATTAATTTACTAATTGTATTAGGTTATCAACTATTAGGTCCGATATTATATAAAAGTTACATTAACTGCCCCGTAGACTAAAATGAGTAAAATCGTTGCAAGGGTTTCTTCATACTTATCAAAAGCCTGTCTATATGTTGGACTATATATATATATATATATATATATATATATATATATATATATATATATATATATATATATATATATATGTATGTATGCGAATGATTAGACCTAAACAATTTGCATGGGGACCTCATGTTCGTATTTCGTCATTACTGTTTTATTAAATAAGTAAAAACGGTTCGCGTTGTGATAATTCTTTTAAATTTGCCGTCTGACTTGGAAATCTGCGAACCGACTGACCGACCGACCGACCGACTAAGCACGCAACGCCTGACTTCGTATCCGACTGATCATAAATAATAGGCAATGCAAAAACTGTCGCATGCACGGTTACCCTGGTACATTAATTCCGTGTACAGAACATTTGAATGATTTGATATTCCAAGTAAACTGTATTTGGGTATAGTTGTGGTTTGCAGCATGGCCTGGGTTAATCGTAGATACGAAAAGCAAGGCAGATACGTGCAGGGCAACACACAGTCCGTGCATGAGGACACAAGTACAGAGGAATGCTGTAAAGGAATCGCGGATGTAAAGGCAAATTTGTCGTTCTAAAATGCTGTGTGATAAAGCAAGTTTCACTGCGTAGGCGTAAGATACTGTACCGTGGAAGGTTACCAATGAGACTGTGAAGTGACAATCCACAATAACAAGAAGGAACTCTGGTTAAAATGTATTATGTATTACTGTATATGTAACACCCAGAGTTTTTTTGAGCCGGAACGAGGCGGAACGGCGTTCCGGAAAATCGGAAGACTGGTATTTTTAAAAAATTAGCTGTGACGACAAAAAAAATTTCATCGCCCGGAAAATAGAGTGTTTTATACGGATTTATAAACTAAAAACTTCAAAACTTCTCTGACGACTAAAAAAGATCATCACCGAAATTTATAAATTCAGAGACGCAAAATGGAAATCTTGCCCCGTTCCGGAAAATAATTTTCTACAAAAAGCCCTGGTAACACCGGATAAGAACACGCGCTGCTATTATGCTAGGATCGGACATGGAATCATAAATTAATTATTAGCATTCCATGGATCGGACTAAGAACTGAAATGCCTCTTGAGATTCAGTTCACCTGTGCGGTTCTTTTAGCGCAGACGTGAGCGAGAACGGCGTAATGTATCAGTACGTATCACAATGGGTTAGGGTTTCGGTGGGGTTTAAGGTTAGGATTATAAGTTAGAGTTAACCATAACCAAAACCCAGACCATTAACCCCCCCCCCCAACCCTAACCCTTTCAACGTAACTTCTTTCAGTGTTTACGGACTACTTTCGGTTACGCCGTTCTCGCTCACGTCTACCGTTTTTAGTGTTAACGGAGATACAGCACAGATAATTAACGTGCCCTTCTGACGTTCGGATCGTCAGGTTTGGAAGCAGAATTTCATCTAATAAGGGCGTACTCACCGACGAAGGCAGAGGCTGGATGTACTCCGGCTGCAGGTACTGAGAGGTCGACGTAGACAGCATCTCGGCAGCAGACGATCCGGTACAGTACTTCCTTCGTACTCAGTACTACTACAGTTTCGACGAAGGGGAAACAACGCAGCACGCAACTTCCGGTAACGGAGTTCGTCGGAATCGTCGTTCTTGGGAAAACGTAACAACTAAATACTCCCGACGACTGTTAGGCCTAACGACGGATATCGAACCGTTTCACAACTTCTAATCTAATCTGACTTCTTCTTTCCAACGTAGAGAAATTCCCGCATCAATCGTTTTCGCTGTTGACTCATCGACTGACTGACTGACTGAAAATCGGAAGAACAACTCGCCCGAAGCATCAACTTAGTAAGCCCCTCTCTCTCTCTCAAGCCAGAGCAGCAACTGTCAGCAACGCGCTCACGCCGCTCTGCCTACTGACAAGCCTTAGAGAAAGAGAGAGGGGGAGAGGGGAGAGAGGGGAGGGAGGGAAGGAGGGAGAGAAGGCCGTTCGTTGTAATCTATGTACTCGACGCGGTAGGTGGTACCGGTCGGCGGAGGCCAGCTGCCATTGGACACCACCGCCTCTCCTGTGTAAAATGATTTATGGTTGACGCAACGCCGTTCGCTTTGTCGGCGAACCGCGTCAGAATAGTCTCCGGGTGTGTCGGGAGTAAAGTCCCCGGTAAAATTGGACCCCCCCCCGCCCAATGGCCGTGTTGTCAATGTAAAGATTCGGCCATACTCGTGAATCAGAGCGTTCAATAAATAAATTAATCAGTCAGTCAATCAATTAATCGATCAATCAATCAATTAACAACCTCTTGATGGCATCAATATCATAATGCCTATGTCGCCAGCCGATGGCGCACCAAATCAAATCCAAAGCAGAGATAGATCAAGTCGAAACGCGCTGGGTCCGGCGCTGATCTCCGGTCTAAGGCAAGCAGCTACGCGTGGGCATTTCGTCATTTATCTTGAGTAGTTTGCTATTTTCTTCTCCAGACTCCTGTTTACCTTCGTGACCTAAGTAATTTCTCAGCTATCACCGACCTCTGGCGGGTGAAGGCCGACTCGACCTTAGTGCTCCTACAAGACACTCAATCCCGTTCTGGCTATTTCCCAGGAATTTGCGTTCCGGTGGGGATGGGGGTGTCTCATAATTGCAGGAGGTGTCAATGTCCATGTTTCATCTATAGACTCCTTGGACCAGTCGCCCAGGAGGGAATAGAATTGAGCGGTGAGGCGGCGAAGGTTCGATGCTTGGCCCCTGGAAAAGGAAAGTACAGGTCAAAAATATGATTTCCGTTGTCACGTCTTCCGTTTCCGTAAAGTCCATTCTAATTTTTGTGGAGCAGTTATAGTGGCTCTAGAGGTGAACAGGGTTGTCTGTCACAAACTGGGGGTTTGGTGTGACCCCTCCCCGCTGGGAGGTGTAGGAAAATCCCTGACCCCGTTCCGTCAGCGTTATGTTCTATCGTGTGACCAAGCTGCCATCTTCCCGCCCGTGTTGTGGGTGACAATAAAATTGTCTTTTTCTCTTCTGTGCTGCAAAACGTTATAAGCATTAAGCAGTCACAGCACGTTACGGAATTTCCTTGTTTCTAGACATTAGCAACTTACAAAGTTTCCAAACAACATTTAATTAGCATAAACGATTAAAACTTACCGGTAATAGCGGACTGTGCGCAAAGACAAGAAGAGTTAATTCCCTTCTACTTTTAAGTTATTTTAAGTCTCTGCTATAGCGCACTCACAACTTAATCTTCAACTCTGACTCGCCCACTAATCATCTTCTGTGTCTGTCGTAAGGAAATTGTGCTTCAAAATGGCCAGTGGCGTAGCCAGGATTCTAGACTTGGGGCACTTCAACAGTTTTCGGTTTAAAAAGTCATGACAGACAAAACAGTCGTTTCAAACGACACGTGCAACCCCTACCACCAAAACCACTCACCGGTTTTGGACGAATCTGAAGGCCGGTCCCGATCCGAATAGGGGGACCGGGCCCACGTACCCCCCCGCGGATACGCCAATAAAAATGGTCATTTATCAGCGGTTGTTTGTTTGGCGTCTTTTGATATGAATTAAATGACCGGTTGCTACTGTATGTTACAACCGGAATCTTTGGAACTTTCTTGCTTGCATTTTCCTTCAAGTGTAGGCCTAACGTTTAGGTTTCAGTCGACTTTGCACCACAAACTTCGTCAAATACAACAAATTGTAGATATGTTGAACTTCTGATGCAAATACACGAACGTTGAGCGCTTAATCGCTTTGTTTCATTTTGGAACTTGGTTTTGTAAATGTAGAAGCTAAGGCTAGTAAGGCACCTCCACCTGTTTTCAGTGGCGGCTCCAGGATTTGGCAAGTGGGGGGCAAGGGGAGGGGCGTTGGAGTGGCGACTTCTAAGCAGCCATTTGTTGATAGGTATGCAATAGTAAGTTTAAGGTCTCAACATGGGGTCGCTGGGGACCAGGCATTCAATAGGGGGCACGGGCCCCCTGGCCCCTCACGTGGAGCCGCCACTGCCTGCTTTATAACTTACTTCAAATTGTAATAAATAGCACTGTTAAGTCTGAAACAACTTATTAGGGATGCGGAAATCACAGATTAACGCATGCATAGTTCAATCGTTAATTTGCTTTAGCGATAAATTACTAATTAACGTTTAATAAGAATTTTCGCCCATCACTAACAAGTGTATACCGGAAGTCTGGAAGCCATGGCGACAGCAAACAACGTGATGTGCTATTAAATACAAATCTACCTCGATTACATGAACATTTGGACTTATTACAGTGTTGGCTGACGGAAATATCGAAAATGCTGATAACATTTATCGCACTCATTGCGATGAACCATGTGCATATCACGCATCTAATAATAGAAATTATTTAAAAATTAAGTCGTTAATTTTTAAAAGGCTTAGTAGCTATTAAAATTAAACCATAATCGTAACCACCCCTACCACTTATATTTGATTATAAATGGTGCCCGGTAATTAATAGCAACATTAATCATCAGGGATACCAGATCAGTTGGAAAGAATTTCAGGAACACAAACCACATTGGGTTGTCAGACTTCAAAAACACAAAAAACTACAGTGATGGTCTTTTTTGCTTGTCGGACATTTTAGGACATTAAATGTGCAAAATAGCTTTTTAAAAAGGAAAAAACCTATATGGTGATGACCTTTTTTCTTGTCGGACATTTTTTAGGACGTTAAAGATGCAAAATAGCACAAAAAACTAATGATGACCTTTTTAGCAATCAATATCAACCAATTACAAAGTCCTTTTAATCTAGAATAATGTCTGAAATCGGTAATCGCTATTTTAACTGAAATATAAGGACATTTTGTGTCCCTATTAAGGACAAACGCCCTTAAGGACGGGTCCACTGAATTTAAGGACTGTCCTTATCATTTAAGGACGTCTGTTAACCCTACTAATCGTTAATAAATTAATATTCTTCAGTAACTACGACCACACATCCATTTGACTAAAGATAATTTACATTTTTTCAGTGTCTTCTCTAGTTAAATGCCCTGTATAACTACGTTGACGACCATGGACCTCCACGCTTCCCTGTCGTTTGTAGATTGTATTAGCTCCACTGCTTGTGCTATATCTTTCATGTCACATAGCAAGCTTTTGATGAAAGTAATTCTTTGCTTCCATCTTGCTCTTTTTCCGTCCATTGTAACGAGGTTTTCCGGCCTTTTTTCTCTATGTGTCCGAAAATTTCGAGTTGCCTTCTTCTTACGGTTTGCATCAGTTTTCGTCATGTATTTGCCATGATAAGAATTTATTGGTTAGTTTTTTCTCTGTCCAAGGTATCCTCAACATACTCCCCAAAAACCACATTTTCCCCACTTTCAATTTTTCTTCGTCTATTTAGAAATGTTCCATAGCTCGGCTTCATATAACAAGATTGACCAGACATCTGTTTCCAAGACTCGTATCTTAGTATCCATCGAGAATCGCCTGCCCGTTAATATGTGTTTTAGCTCTGCAAACGCTGATCTGGCCATTTTCTTCAGCAACGCAGCGCAAAAACAGAGGGGCGAAATTTAACGCGTGAGTCGTTGCGACCGCCACACCCAGCAGAAGGTGGAGGTCCGGATCCCGGCATCGGTTGCGCTGGAGGCGGCGGCGGCGGCGGCGACTGTTGCAGATAGGTGCGATCAATCATCCACGGTCTCGACGAGTCAGACGTATTTAACGCGGCGTGCTGATGTATTCACTGTCTTGCAAGCGACGTGTAAATAACAAACGCCGTCAGGATGATGCTATCGGCCTCGTCAAACAGACAAGCGACTGATGGATATGCCAGACTGCATCATCTAATGGCCGACCGACCGACCGACCGACCGACCGACCGGCCGGCCGGCCGGCCGCATACGGGCTAGGAGCAGGCGACGAGAGGAGAGAGAGAGAGAGAGGGCCGACCGACCGACCGACCGGTCGGTCAACCGTGCCACTACGGCGGCGGCGGCGGCGGGCGCGCCGGCGCGGAGTTTAGCTCCGGCTGAGCAGAGCCGGCTCCGATGAGAGAGCAGTCGACGCGTATCTGACGAGCGTTGTTCTGTCGCGCCGACAGGACGACAACAAAAGGCTTACAACCGCGGCGGCGGCGGCGGCGGCGGGCGACGGCGTCCGCCAAAGAATAACGACTTTTGAAAAATCAATTTCGAAACGAAGCATTCACTCCGCCTATTGACGGTTTGATTAATCAAATTCTGGCGCGCGAATGTCTCGCTTGTTTTATGTCTCTCGCAGCAGCAGCTGCCGCCTGCTCTCTCTCTGTCTCTCACTGTCTCTCACTGTCTCTCTGTCTTTCTGCCTCTCTCTCTCTGTCTTTCTGTCTGTCTCTGTCTCTGTCTGTCTCTCAGTCTGTCTGTCTGTCTCTGTCTCTGTCTGTCTATCTCTGTCTGTCTGTCTCTGTCTGTCTGTCTCTGTCTGTCTGTCTGTCTGTCTGTCTGTCTGTCTGTCTGTCTGTCTCTCTCTCTCTCTCTCTCTCTCTCTCTCTCTCTCTCTTTCTGAGCATCGCAATTCAACTGTCGCGTCTATCGTCAAATCAATGAGTGGATGTTCTACCCCGGACAAAGGTCTCTTCTTTTCTCCTCTAAGATTCACACTTGACTTCCGGGAGGTTTATCATGCAGATATCGTCGTCTTGCAGGCAAGACCTGACTCGAATCCACGACAGTTCTTCTTAACCAAGGACGAGAATATAGGCGCTATATCAACACAGGGGCATGTGTCAACAGTTGTTCTGTGTCAGTGGAACTTTTATCGGTGATAATTTTTATTCTGGAAATACAGAATTGATAATTCAATCTACATTATCCACGCGCGCAACGCGCAACGTCGCTTTGTTGCCGGCGTGCTTAAGATTTTTCAATGATTTTACTAGAAGATCGCCAAGTGTGGAGGTTGAGCTCCATTACTTCGGTTAGCTTACTTTGTCTTAGTCTAGCGTGGTCGGGGCGGCGTCGAACGAAGCGTGGGCAGCCGATTGATTAAGACCGCGAGGATCTCTGTAAACGAGTCCTTAGTCACCCATCCAGGCCACTAGAGGACTCGCTTGCTAAGTAGGCTTCTGCCAAATTTTCGAATTAATTTATCTAAATTAATAAAAATCTTCTTGACCGTCTATAGGGCCAACATGCGGTTTTTTGTCCTCTGCGTGGAAATAAGGTGTGGTAGAAAAGTAAGAAAACAGAACGTCCGCCTCTTTAACCCCTTAACTGGGGATCCCGGATTATATCTGTTCATTTTACATTGAGTTAAAGTTAAATACACGGTTAAGGGGTTAACAGAGGTGAAAGAAACGTGAAGTCGTTCCATTTGTTATGGGTCTGATCTGCTTACTTACTTATTTTGTATCTAGATTTAGAGTCTTTGGTTTAGATCTGTCTCTTCCGTTGATATTTTGGACTGTTATGTTACTAAAGAATATACTTTTATACAAAATCAACCGAAATCTCATTTATTTTACAACATCGCGCTCCGAGACTCCAACACATTCCATGTTTCTCATTTGACGATGCAAGCAGTGGCGTAGCCAAGGGGGGGTTTGGGGGTTAAAACCCTCCTTGGCTGCCGACGAAATTTTTTATTGTGATTCCATGCATTTTTATTTTTTCGGACGCGGTTTTGGGGTCAAACCCCCTTGGCCGCCGACCCTAAGCGCTACAGAATATGAAGATGTAAGGTGACGACCTTTTTTCCTTGTCACCACATCTGTAAAGGAAAAAAGCACAAGAGGAAAGATGAGTATGACCTTTTTTTCGCTTGTCAAGATTTTTTGAGGTTGGTTATGATCAAAATCAACCCCCCTTCTGGAAATCCTGGCTACGCCACTGGATGCAAGCGTCTCGTGCTATCAGCGTAGGCCTATGGCTATAATTATAGAAAGTCTTGTTGTTTTGTACGCCTATCGCGGTCTCCAAGAAAGCCTCGAATTTCCGGGGTCGTATACATTTCGTCCTCCACGCTTCATTAATCGACGATTCCTCCTAGCAGTGTTTAATCTCGGCCGTTTTTCCCTTTTCTCCCCGGAAATTTCAAATTCGGGGAAAATTTTGAATACTACATGGACGGAAAGATTAAACACTGCCTCGGCCTAGATCGGCGCAGTTTCCGGAGTCAGCGATTAAAACGTTCGATCAGCGCAAATCTTTGCACAACGTTCGAAAAATGAAAATCTTGTAAGATTTGCGCCGTATTGATTAATTTATTCGTGAGATGACACCATCAACACCAATGATGACTTCTGCATCGAATCATCCGATCGAGGTTCCTCTCTCTGTCTCTCTCTCTCTCTCTCTCTCTCTCTCTCTCTCTCTCTCTCTCTCTCTCTCTCTCTCTCTCTCTCTCTCTCTCTCTCTCTCTCTCTCTCTCTCTCTCTGCCACTCACTCCGAGGGCCTCCGTCAGTTTCTTTTGAAATGTCACCGGCAATATATTACAATATTATAGCCTATATATAATTGTTGGTTTCGTCGAAGCTGTCGAGAATTTACGATGAATTGAACGTTACAGCCATCGCTTGCTGATGTAACGAGAAAGACGCGTCGCTTTAAATCGCATCTGGAAAATCGTACCGGGTCTGATAAGGATGACGATCATTGGCCAAGTCAAGGACCGTATAATATCGGTGCTCTGGTTACGATAATCAAAAACAGAATCGGTGATTAATTTATTGATTTCTATAAAAAAAATCGAAATAAATAATGTTACTCGTGAACATAAGATTGCGCTAGCTTCTTTTTTGAAATACGAAACGACGTTGTAACTTGCGACAAATTTTTACGACGTATTTTAAAGTTTTAAACAAGTTATTACAATTATTACAGTGTAATGTAAGCTTGTAGCATAGGCTATAAGAGCTATATGACGCAAAATCAATAGATAGCCTGGCGAGAACAAGAACCAGATTTTTAACAATAATTATTATTCGGAATAACTGAGCGTGAAAGTTTAAAACTTAGTAGTAACTACTAACAAGACTCGAATAGCTGTAGCCGTGAAAAGTCGTTATGCGAAATACAGTTCGAGTTATTCGAACCCTTACAGGCTTATATACGGTATCGATTTCCGTGTACACTTTTTGGCAATTGGGGTTGGGTTGGTATTGGGTAAAAACACCTAATCAATACCCTCCTCAGGTTAACTTGAAAGGGTTCAAGAAGTTGAACTCAGAAATAGACAGAACGAGAAATGACAAAGAAAGTATATTCCACGACATCTATCTTCTAACTCTATTAGGACATTTGAAATAGCCTAAGAGTATAATAATAATAATAATAATAATAATAATAATAATAATAATAATAATTATCCGACGTATTTTAAAGTTTTAACTACGGTTATAATAATAATAATAATAATAATAATAATAATTATCCGACGTATTTTAAAGTTTTAAACGGTTATAATAATAATAATAATAATAATAATAATAATAATTATTATTATTATTATTATTATTATTATTATTGGGAGTAGGTTGATACACATTTTTGATCACAAACAAGGACCTTCTTCAACTAGTGAAGGCTAAACTGCCAACCACCGGCAGTTCGGAAACTCTACCATTCCCTTCTTGTCTGGTTCAGTGAGTTCTTTTCGCTATTATGGTTTTACAGTGAAAGAGCTAATAGTTTACGAATTACTCTGCAGTTAGTGCAATTTGTGTCATGTTTGTTACCTTATTGCCGAGGAAGAGGAACAGACTCAAGCAGTGGCGTAGCCAGCATTTCCGGAAGGGAGGGGTTGGTTTTTGGTTTTGACCGTGACCAACTTTTGAAAGATCCTGACAAGCAAATAAACCGTTATCGCCTCTCACTCACTCTTACTTAAATCTTTTCAGGTCTAGCCAACGGGGGTTGGGGGTTGGGGATTGACCCTGAAAATCGCGTAAAAATTTGAAAATGCATGGAAACTCAGTAAAATATTTTGTTTTCGGCAGCCAACGGGGGGCTTAACCCCAGACCATCCTTGGCTACGCCACTGGACTCGACGTCTAAAGATGCTTGACACAGTTATATTCCTAATTGATCGATTGTCTTCCACCAACGGGAGAGAATTGCCGTTGTCTTAAAGTCTCTGCTATGAGATATAACGCCCTGATACATTGGGACAAGGTTTGTAAAGAATCCCTTTTGCCGTGAACGTACCGGCTGTTGTCACGGGCGGTCTATAGACAAGACGTGACCTGTCCGTGACCACCATGGTTTTTGCAACCCACTCAACCGTACCGGATTTTTGACAGCTGAAATAATTCTCTCGTTCGCAGTCGATAAATAGCGACGTGGATTTCCAGATGACGAGGGAGAGAAAGAGAGAGAGAGAGAGAGAGAGAGAGAGAGAGAGAGAGAGAGAGAGAGAGAGAGAGAGAGAGAGGAGACGAAGAATTGTGAATTCAGAGGACGAACGACTGTATACGATTGTTAAACGCTAAATGACTTTGACAAGCCGTCGGTCATTTTAACAACAGAGATTCCACAAAGAAGACGAATCTGCTGTCAGTCTACTAGAGGCAGTTGTTAATCAAGCTTTCGCTCGCGCTGACAGCAACTCAACGCAGTATAGACTTTTTCTCGACATCTTAACTCCAGGCTATTTCCCAGGAATTTGCGTTCGGGGGGGGGGTGTCCCATAATTGCAGGGGGTGTCTGTCACTGTCCAATGTTTCATCTAGACTCCTTGGACCCAGGAAAAAATAGAATTGGGAAGGGGGGGGGTAGGTGGCGGGGGTTCGATGCCTGGCCCTCGCGAAAAGAAAAAGGAAATACAAGTCAGAAATATGATTTCAATTGTCATCTCTTCCGTTTTCTTACGGTCCATTCTAATTTTTGTGGAGTCAGTTTTAGTGGCTGTGGTTTCAGTTTCCAGAGGTAATAACCAGAGTTGAATTTCCCACTTTAGAAATTTAAATGAATAGTTTTAACATCAGTCTGTCTTGGTGATAGCCAACATCATCAAGACAACAATAGTGTGGTTTCAAGTGATTTAGGAGGCTCCGAAAGACAGGCATCTTCTTGTCCCTACACCTCTTCTCAGGTGTAGGGACAAGGGGATGCCTGTCGCAAACTTAGCCTCCTAAATCACTTGAAACCACAACAGCAACTCAACGCAGTATAGACTTTTTCTCGACATCTTAACTCCAGGCTATTCCGCTATTATTAGAGAAATTAACTTATTACTTAGGTGCCATCAGCAAAATAAAAAATTTTTTATAACACCGAAGGGGATTCATTCATATATGATCTCCATTGACCTACTGCATAACAACACACCGATAAGTCATGAAATCTCGCTGCTAAGATCATGATCTCAGCAAGTGGCGTAACCAGGACTCCGGAATCTGAGTGGGACAAATCGACGTTTTCAGGCAGAATGTCTCCGATGAGGTCGTCAAGGAGTTCATCACGAAATCGCATATTCTCTTCGATCATAATTGCATCGACCCCACAAATTCTCAACACTCTTGTGCAAACCCCCTACCGGTCCCAGCCAGAATGGGGAACTCGGTTCCCGTGCCACCCCCCGCCCCCACTCCCCGAGGACACGCCAGTGGATCGCAGCATCCTTTATGGGCGACAACCTAAGAGACTATAGGAATAAAGAGCCACTTCTGCGTTGCTTTTGAAAGCGCTATAGAAATTAACGAGATTGTACTTACTTGCTTAGGCCTATCTAACGGACACTTAAAGCTCGAAATTGATTGTGAAAAATACCTCATCTTTTATTTCGCACTTAGAGGATTGTGTGAATTTGTGTCATCAAAACCGGTCAATGATTGAACCTTTGAAATAGCCACATCCCTTCGCTTGCCACTTAATACGCTTATTAAGATAGGCTTTCCTTCAATCCACGAAAAGACGACGGTAGATTCTAGCTCGGAATATGCATAGGCCGACTTTAGGCCTATACGTGTAATAATTTTTGATCCTCGATTCTGCTGTTCATCTGTATTCGCTAGGTGGCGGTAGAGTAGTGGTAGAGGCTTCTGCCAAGCAATTTGAAGATCGCGGGTTCGAATCTGACCATAGCCACTGTGTAGTGACCGCGGACAAGCTGTTCACAAAGTTGTTTTTGAGGAAGGGAAAGGAAAATCACATCGCTCATCTCATCAATGAGTGGCGAAAGTCAAGTGGACCTTCATTATGAGACAGAGAACTCATTATCATTCGCTAGATGGCACTCTCGTAGTAAATCAAAAGCAGAAGCTGAAAGCGGCTAATAATGGTTATTAATTAAATCGTTCGCTAGGTTTAATGGTTAGTTATTAAGTCAGACAAAAAGTTTAATGGCTATTAAGTCAGTCGCTAGTCAGTAAGTTTATAATAAGTTAATAATAATAATAATAATAATAATAATAATAATAATAATAATAATAATATGATGATAACAATAATGATAATGATAATGATAATGATAATGATAATGATGATGATGATGATAATAATAATAATAATAATAATAATAATAATAATAATAATAATAATAATAATAATAATAATAATAATAATAATAATAATACGCAGATTCAAACTATATTTCCAAAAGACTCAGACATAAGAAAAATTGTCTTAGCTTCAGGCTCTGGCAAACGATATATATATATATATATATATATATATATATATATATATATATATATATATATATATATATATACGCACAGTATATCAAAGGCGTCGAAACTGTGAGGGTCTTTAGGTCCGGACCCTCACTAAAATTTGGTTGTGAGGGTCCACAATGCATTGGACCCTCGCGAAAATCTGAATAAATCTATATTGTACCGTTGTACGATTATTTAATAAATTGATGTGTTGGTATAGATAATACACGTAGATATTATCAGCAAATGGTATATTTTTGGAACATTAATAAGTAGTACACTGTAAGAAATATATATATATATATATATATATATATATATATATATATATATATATATATACTAGGCCTATCGACTTCCGTTTGCCCTGTATTTCAGACGTGAGCGATGGGGCATTTCGGGTTCGAGGAGTCTTTGCGATCCATCTCCAGCGAGACTTTGATCGTAATCGCATTCGTCTTCGACGCGCGCAGACTGGACCGCAGCCACCTGCAGGGCATGACCTCTTGACCCTCACAGCGCGACGACGGCCAATTGGAGGGGGACGGCGTGCCCGTGACGGTGGCGCGTCTCGGAAGCTGGATGGGGAGGAGAAGATGGGTCCTCTTGGGGGACTGGTGGACGGGAGGTCTCGAACTGCTTCTCGTCCTTCTTCCGCTGCTGTCGTCGTCGTCGCCGCCGCCGCCGCCGCCGCCGCCGCCGCCGACGCCGGAGCAGTTGCACCTCAGCAGCGACGGAAGAAACGAACAGAGCAACCATCGCAGGTCGTTCTGAAATTCACCAAACACCCGGAGGTTCAGAGTCTTACCTTACACGATCTATCAATCAATCCAGGTTCCACTACCAACACGTCGGAGAGTTGTTTTCACTGCCAGCGTAGCTACGGGGAGAGGAACGGAGGAACGGTAGGGGGGGGGGCAGTCCCCTATTTGGACAGGAACCTGTATTGTGATCCGTCCAAAACCGGTAGGTTGTTAGGGGGGTTAGGGGTAGTATTAGATTAGGTAACCAGACTATATGAAGCGTTTGAGACGACGACTTTTTGTCCGTCAAGCCTTTTGGGCCGACATTTGTCGAGGTGGCCCCTGTTCTTGAATCTTGGCTACGCCACTGGTTAGTTACATTGACTTAACTAGCAAAATTTTGGTCAAACGACAGAAATAATCTTTCGGAGATTGCACTAGATTGGAGTCGGAAGTCCTGTCGTTGATATGGCATATTGTTTTTTTTGAAAGACTTTCATAAAATCTTGGTTATATCGACACCTTGCGAGACAAATTGTAAAACTCTGAGTTTCGAGGAGATATTCCCATTGTAGTGGGGAGGGGAAGGGGGAGGGGAGTGTAAATTTTAAAACCAGGTTTGCGCTCAGGTGTCTTCTCTATTCCAACTGGCACTGACCTGACATTTTACGGGTGAATTTTGGAGCAGCATAGATTTATACGCTTCGTACTAGAGCTGGCGCTATAGACGCGCCATTGACTCGTTTAATGATCACGCCAGCCCATCTGAATTCACAATTTTAATACGCCCCAGTCACTTCGTTTAATAGCGCCTTGAATTATAAATTCTTTTGCAGTGAGACATCTCAAAGCACTAAGAAAGAATTGACGAAAAATTCCAGAAAGTTTGCGAAAGTATTGCAAAAATGCAATAACAATGGCTGACAATAAATATTGGGACAGACAAGCAGTTCACCGGCTTATTCCGTACGCGCGCACGCTATTTTATGCCACGTCATTAAAATATAGAAACTGAAGTAGGCCCTATCTCATGAATAAACGTTCAGGAATATAAAAATATGACTCCAAAATGTCCGCCGAAGCAGTCGGGAAACGAGAAGCAATCGCGAAAATTTACTGCACTTGCGAATGCTGCCGTAGTGTGTCTCTCTTTGCCCCCCCCTCTCCCCCATTCGTCTTCTGATCTCTTCCTAGCAAAAGTCTGCTCGGCTTTTGAAAACGAAAGAGACAGTTATTGCTATATATATATATAGATTGGCAGTACCGAAGTCAATACCTATATATTCCTATAATAAGTGTTGCTAACGTTACTGCAAGAGAGCTGGGACAATTTAAACTGAATAATTGTGCGATGCAATGCTTTTAAGGCTCGTAATATTTCTTTATTGATCGTCTGTCCCAATATTTATTGTAAGCCATTGTTATTGCATTTTTGCAATACTTTCGCAAACTTTCTGGAATTTTTCGTCAATTCTTTCTTAGTGTGCTTTGAGATGTCTCACGGCAAAAGAATTTATAATTCAAGGCGGACATTAGGTTCAATCGTATACGTCTGTCTGTTCGCTTCTTTGTCTATCTATATTTTCTAGGTCTGTTTGTTTGGTTGTCAGTGATTTTTGTCTGTGCTCGTCCGTTGCCATTTATTTTTTCTGTCTCGCCTCTGTCGAAAACCAATCAAACGGGCGCTTATCGCAAAGTTTGCCTTCTAAACTCCTAAAACTTCAACGCGTTCAAAATTGACGCTCATATTTAATACGAACATTAAAAAATTCAAGATTAATTATCGGTCGCCTACTTCTATAGCATGATTTTCCACATAGGCATGGCGTATCTATATAAAGATACATTAACAGAGGTGTATTAGAGTGGGCACGGACAGAAGACAACGGCGTTTTCTTACTTTTTTCAGATAGGGGACTCCGTCCCATAATATTTTTCTTCTATATATATATAATTTATTTATTATTGTTGTAAATCAAATTAAATAAATATTCTTAGTATTACGCATTTGCTTACTTGCTTAACTTAATGGCCCATGCATCCAACTGCTCCGAAAGTTATGGCTTTGCTTTCGGTGTCATTTACCTTTAGCCCCTTCTTTTAATTTTTTCTGCCATCCCCTTATTCTTTTTTAGGACTACAGCCCTGCACACTGAGTGGCGTTGCTTAACATCGCGCGTTAATTCTGTTAAAATTTTCTAAAGAAACATTTTCCTTCCATAAACTGTAAGTAAAATCTCGGGAACTTATATAGCGCCGCTTTCGAATGTAGGTACCGTAGTATAGCCCTATTTGCCTGTTAAAAAACAGGCGGACGACTCGTGGACAGTAAATAAACCAATCAACCTCCTCGGTTCCGGACAATGCTGATCCAATAGGGATACTTCTGGTGACGGACGTCAGAGGCGGCAGCAGCAGCAACAGCAGCAGCAGCAGCAGCAGCAGCAGCAGCAGCAGCTTAAGTGCTGCAGTCGTCGGCAGTTTTCGATCGCAGTTGATTTAATTTATGATGCGCAGCGTTTGCCCTGTTGAACGCCATTAACCTCAACAGCAAGACTGTTTGCCTGTCGGGAACAGGGGCGTAGCGACGGGGGTTTATCGGTATATATAGGCTACCCCCAAAATCAATCTGTACCTTAAAGATTTTTATGTGATTTACATTAGTTATATGTGGTTTATACATGGTTTATGTGGTTTATAGCTAAGATTTATACCCACCCAAAATATTTATACCCTCCCAAATCAAATTCCTGGCTACGCCCCTGGTCGGGAAGCTTTTGCATTCGAAGGATCATGATAAGTAAGTAAGTAAAATCTCTAGGATTTCTATAGCGCCTTGGAATGCAGCACAACAGTAGCTGCTTATTCTTATAGGCGCTCAGCCTTTCTTAAAATAGCTATGGGAAAGGTAGGCTATATGATCAGCCAGGCAATGGTCAACATCCGAAAGGCAGTGAGGCTAGGTTGTTACAGCTATTGAGGAAATGATGACCAGAAAAAGGAAGGATTTAAGCTTACACCTGAAGACTTGAGGAGATAATGCAGGAATTATAGGAAATGAGGATTCAGATTTTATTGTTTGAAAGTGTCCAAGTCTGCGGAGGGAAGCTGGGATCGAGTTCCAAAGTTCAGGTGCGGCGTATGAGAAGGCACGGTTGTAAGTTTTCAGGGATGACTGATTCAGCGGGCGTGACAGAGTGAGATGAGATGATGAACGTGTTGGTCGAGGAGGCTGAGGGGTTAATTAATAGTGATGCAAACGGGATTCAACATTTGACTGTAAATATAAAGTATAGTAACCGCGCGGTGGCGTAGGAAGAAGGTGCGGGGGGGGGGCGGTCCGCCCCGAGCATCACGTTCCTAGGGGCGGCATTTTGACGGATTATAAATTTTTTCAGGGGCGGAAAATGTGAAAATTGTAAGCGAAAGAGCAACAGACCTCCCACAGTGTTGGCAAATATATGTTTTGCTCGTCAGAATTTTTAATCGATGAACGAAACTGACAAAAATTTCCACAAATTTCCGTCCCACCCCGGGCGGCGCCAACCTATGCTGCACCACTGTAACCGCACTGTTATGTCAACGCATCTATATACTATCATCGCATAATTTATTTTACGGATTGCGAATTGATTTAAATCTACGCTTCGACCACAATAATTTAATTGTCTACTCAGGCAGAAGTTGTCGTCGACAATTCCCGTGTTCAAGACTTTTCGCATCAACACTGTTTCGACATTTCTTCCAACTGACTGGATTCGACAATTGAAGATGGAATACGACTTAATTAAGGAGCGAGCATCCAGAGGCGTCATTGGGGTTGGGGGCACGGCCCCCAAGGAAATGAAAATATTAATTTATAATGTATTAATGTACATAATGTGCAAAAAACAGGGACGTCATTTGGATTGGGGGGGGGGGCATGTTTGTGTGTTATGTGCTTGTGATGTCGAGCAATCTGAAGTAACTAATCGTAAAAAAGGACTGACAAGCAAAAAAAAAGGTCGTCAACTTTTTTTGCAAACTCAAACTCGTCAGGTCGAAAAATCGCAAAAAAATAAAAAAATTGAAAAATTAGAAAATTTGGAAAAAAATTTTCTCGCCCCCCCCCAAGAAAAGTGTGAAATGACGCCACTGCGAGCATCGACTGATGTCAAGAATATGATTAAAATGGCGCTATAGAAATTTGATGATGATGATGATGATGATGATGATGATGATGATGATGATGATGATGATGATGATGATGATGATGATGGTGATGATGATTCATTATGTAGCATTGCGTTTCGAAAGGTTGAAGGTCTTCGTTCGAGTGTCTTTGCTGAGGCGAAAAATTCATATTTCAAGTGACATTATTTCTTCTCAGCGACAGAAACCTCGAGATGATAATAATAATCGCTTTCCTCCTCTCCGGCAGTGGAGCAATCAACGTCGACGCCATTTGACCACAGATATCATTGTATCGTTGCATCGCGAAAGCCGACTTCGCTCTCGGACCACCACTTGAGTCGACCACTTGTTCTCGATTAGCCCAGCAGCGTTGGCGCCGGCGGCATCGTCGTCGCGGGTGCCCGGTCCCGGGGGCAAACTCCCCAGGCGTCCGTCAGCACCAAATATCCATCGCAAATTTGACTAGTTACCATATAGATGGGAAGATTCTGAGGTGGTCTCTCTCTCCCTCCCTCCCTCCCTCTCTCTCCCCTATCTCTTTCTCCCTCCCTCTCTCTCCCTCTCCCTCCTCTCTCTCTCTCTCTCTCTCTCTCTCTCTCTCTCTCTCTCTCTCTCTCTCTCTCTCTCTCGTACGCAACGCACATCTGGTCGGTCAGATGGCGGCGAAGTAACCTACCGATGATAGTCTGTACTCATGAAGCCAAAAAACGAACTGCTGAGGGGCGGAAGATGGCAGAGTGGGTCATGCGCAGAAGCGGTAGGCTGACGGAACGGGTTCAAGTCCTCCCGTTAGCGACGATCCCCAGTGGCTTTCCAGTTCCACACAGGCAGTGACGCCTCCTAAGCCACTTTAAATCACGCCAGGTTAACCGGTGGCGTTGTGAACAGGGCCGCACGGATCCAAATCGGGAGGCAAAATACAAGTAGGCCTATATAGCAGTCACATGCGAACCATGCTCGAGGCGGCCTTCGGGGGGCCATACGGGTAACGGATCCCCGTTACAGGACGGACGATCTCCCGTGGAAGCTCGCCCATGTGTAGAAACTAATCGTGATATAGACATCGCTGCGGTTCTTCGAATGGCAAATGAAAGAGAGTCTCTTAGAAAGCATTGCTTTCGTCTGCATGCGGCCTCGAGGCCAAATGGACATGGGTCGAAATAAGAAAGTTATCTCGTTGCGCGAGTGGTTTCTACATTTATATCTTTACTTAATTGATTGCATGCATTTGAAGAGGACATCGTTTAAAATTCGCGTCGGAAGCAGATAGGCATATACGAGACACGTCAATAAACTAACGAGTTTCACCTGTAGTCTGTGAGGAGGGGGCGCTTCGCTGTTTATTATTTTTGTTATTTTATTCGACTGGGGGACGGACGGAGTAGTGATATGATTTTTGCCACGCAATCTCAGGGCAGCGAGTTCGAATCTGACCCTATAGCTACTGCGTAGCGAACTTGGGGGTAAGTCGTTCGCCCCTTATTTTGCTACGCCCTAACGATTCTTTACTTTGGGTATAACTTAATGCGTGTTAACAACCATGTAATAATAATAATATTAATAATAAAAAAATAAAAATAGTAATAATAATAATAATAAGGTGATAATGACAGCAACGATTAGAGAGTGACACGGTAACCGCGGTAATGGGGACAATTTGGCCAAAATGTGCGATATATTATATTGCCGCGGTAATACCGCATGGGCGGGGAAGTTTGTCATAGCGGTAGTAGTAGTATTGTCATGGGCGGGGAAGTTTAATAATAATAATAATAATAATGTTATCAAGTTAATAATAATAATAATAATATCGATGACGCTGTGTAGGTGTTCTTGTTTTCCTGTATGAATGCATGTAAGTATGTAGAGCATTTAGTAACCCAGTAAGTTATTCGTTGTGTAGGCACGGGGGTGCACTGAAACGCGGCGCTAGAGCAGCAGCCAACAGTGTACCGGATGTGCTGTCTGGTATTTCCTTTACCTGTGTCCTTTTCAACCTGTATTGTTTTGAGCAGGAGGCGGAGTGTTGTTTCTCGTTGATCACAGTTAAGAACGGAAAAAAGCAACATCGACAAATTGACTGAAAGTAAAAGTGAACGAATATATCGTTCACAAAAAGTATAACGCGGAGTTAGTGATGTTTGGCCACAATACGAGAAGGTTCAATTTGACGGCAATTTCAGCTTCCACTTGCGGTGTGTGGGACTGCGCCTCTCCAGGGACTACACCAGCGGCGGACTTAAACTTTAATTTTGTTGCCATTAAACAGTCGATACCTGGACTCTATAACATATAAACGAGACTTAGTAGTAAATTGCTACGGAAATGGCTGGGGAAATAGCGGGGATGCGACAAATGTGACGGGGGTGGGGTAGGGGAGAAGAAATGTTTTGTGCGGGGTGGAAGGATGGGGATAAAAGGTTGTCCCCGTGTGTGTGTATATGTAGATTATAATTTATTTACATGTCACTGTACTACGTCACTCTATACGCGACTCTCGATTCGCTATAAATACACCACGGACCTGTTGCAAAACAGGAGGAGAAAAAGTAAGCATCCGTTTTTACGACGACGTCCAAACAAGCTGTGCCTACCTATATACCGTCGGTCGAATCAGACGACGACTGACGATCTTGAAATGCTTCGTTCAACCAATATGCCGGTACAAAACTGCAACCACCGGGGAATGGAACCGATTTTCCGTAGACACGAATTGCGAGAAATCTTAGAACTAGGAAAGGGATGCCACCGCAGCCTTTGAGGCCGACGACCGCATTGAACATTCTCAGATTACTCGCGGACCGCAATCTCGAAATGCATGCTCTATAGTTGATTATATTCGGGGGTCGTCCATAAAGTACGTCACGTTCCGAGGGGCCTCTAAGAAAGCGTGACAGGGAAGGAGGGAGGCAGGGAGGGAGGGAGGGAGGGACAAAGATCACGGTGACGTCATACTTTCCGTACATATTCGGTCGAATAATTATGTTTCATTATTCATCACAAAAGCAAAAGGCGCTATAAAATCGGTCCCGATCGTTAGACGCAGAGTCCGTAGCGACGACGACTGAAAGAGACAAAGAGAGGGACAGGCGAGCCGGTCTTCCAGTGGTACACGTCATGGGCTTGACCACTACAAGCGTATTCGTTTGCTTGAAGCTGCTAAGAAGAATTTTCGGAGATTTGCGATTGATTTTTAAAATAATTCAAATACGTCTTTTCTCAGATCGGAGTACAAAATTCTTTGCGTTTTAAAGGTCCTAGACATCGATCATGCTTACGCAATGCGACCGAAGAATCTTTCCAGTGCATGGAAAGCGTCAATATATATTTAATGAATTTCCGACTAGCGTGCTTTGTGGTCTGTCGTCAAATTGCGATTTCTCTCTTTCGAAAGCGGAACACAAACTGACATGAAGGCGGTGTTTCAGCAGTGTAATAATGCTCCTCTTTGGTCTCACGAGTCACAACGCTGCTGATCGTCCAAGAGAACTACTACTACTACTACTACTACTACTACTACTACTACTACTACTACTACTACTACTACAACTACTACTACTACTACTACTACTACTACTACTACTACTACTACTACTACTACTACTACTACTACTACTACTACTACTACTACTACTACTACTACTACTACTACTACTACTACTACTACTACTACTACTACTACTACTACTACTACTACTACTACTACTACTACTAATAATAACAATAACAATAACAATAATAATAATAATAATAATAATAATAATAATTACTACTACTACTACCAGAGCTCGAATTGCTGGGGGGTTGGGGGTTCAGCCCCCCTTTAAAATGGCAGACCCTCTCTAGAGAAATGCAAAAATGACAAAAGTGTAAATTCTTAAAACACCACGCTCGCCATGACCCCCCTTTCATTTTCTCACAATTCGAGCACTGACTACTACTACTACTTCTACTACTACTACTACTACTACTACTACTACTACTACTACTACTACTATTATTATTATTATTATTATTATTATTATTATTATTATTATTATTATTATTTGGATTTTAAGAGGTTTCGTAGGAATTCTACTGTGTTGTTAGGCCTAACCACTGTTACTTAAACAGACACTTCAACTTTCGTTTGTCCGCTACAGTTGCTAACTTGTTATAGGCTTAATTGATTCCACAAAAACGAACACATTAATTGTACTCTGTATACAATGCCAAACAGCGCACATATGAAATTTCAGTTCTTTATAGTTTTTTGTGCTATTGTCACAGCGTGTAAATCAAACTAACACGGTGGTTCTCAATTCCTTCTCGTAGGCAGTCTACATGGGTGTTTCTCTGCCTTCCTCTTGCTCTTTTCCCTCCACTTTTCCGGTTTTTGCCAGATTCTCCATGCCTTCCTTCCTTCCTCATTATGTTTTCGAAGAAGGAAAGCTGCCTTTTTGATCGTTGCCATCAGACTTCTTTCGGTTGCAATTTCATTCAAGATCTCTTCATTGGTTTTCTTTTCTGTCCACGCAATCTTCAGCATTCTTCATAAAAACCACATTTCTGTGGCTTTCAATTTCTTCTGCATTTGGCCTTGGATATATAGCCCAATTAGTCTCCGCTCCAAACGCGAGAACTGACCAAACATAGCTTTTGAGCACTCTTAATTAATCGTGTCTCGCAAGAGATGCGCCTATATTTGTGAGTATCATCGATTTCAGTTCCCAGAAAGCTCTTTGGCGCAACTGCACGATTAATTGACTCTACTGTCCACTAGAGCCTTCCCAAGAGAACCAGTCTTTGTTCACCACATGTCGTTCAGCCACAAACTTAAGTATTTCTTCTGACGCTGCCCTGCCAATCAGCGTCGACGACGGTACTATCTACAAATTAGTATGCACCATAAGGGACACAAACAGCGCAAATGTTCTGTAATCTCTGGTTACGTAGACAATCCTGATTCGTATCTTTTGTTGGACTGTGGAACAGGTCACAGAGACAAAGATATATATATACTCAATGCTTTGGTACCTGCGTGTCTATAAATAACTGTCAGCCTGGCATTGTCCGACAACTAGGAGCTTCATCAGTCAAAGCCAAGACTGTTTAATACTAATTGCCTTGAGTCAAAGCGAATTAGGGACTGCCCAGTCATGCAGTCGGCCATGTCCTTGAGTCGGCTGTCCAGTCGTTGACCCATTCGTTATTTACGACCTTGTGGTCGATCGACCTCCTGTTGACAGAATGATCGGAACAGAGGGGTTTGTGCGATAAGATTCGCTCGATTAGATCTCCAAACGCTTCGATTAGATCGGTCAGAGGTCAGACGACCTAAACGGGGAAACGAGTAAACGGATCTGTTGCAGTCTTCCTGAGTTTGCAGCGGGTCAGAGAGACCGTCGTCCCCCTCGACGAGATTCCAAAGCCCCTCCCCGCTTCGACGTCTGCTGCTATTATACGCCTAATGTTACCGCCTTCTTGTTTGCCACAAACGAAAGTCAGTATTTTCGAGGCAGTGTTCGATTTTCCTGGGGTTGAGGATTTTACTCCCCCAGTGTTTATTCTAGGCCTTCTCTGGGGGAAATCCCCAAAGTTTTAAAATCCCCAAATTTTTTATATGTTGGCTGGGGGACAGAAATCCCCCCCAAGTGTGGAGACTCAGACCTTGTCCCCCAAACATTTCAAAATCCCCCCATGTCAAGATGGCTAGAATAAACAGTGGACTCCCCCTCCCCACTGGTCGACGACGACCTTCCCTCACTGCTACGGGAACCAAAATTATGCTTATGCGTACAATTTGAGTTCCTCTTATAAAATAGAGTCCCTATCAGGCCTAAGTATGGTCGTACATTTATATCCTGTCGGTCAATCATAGGCCTAAATATACGACCGATAGGTGTAAACAGGGTTGGAGTTGCCGGGGGCAGGGGTTGGGGAGGGGGGTTGAACCCCCAGCTAACTTTGCAACCCTCCCAAAAATCGCATATCTGCTACATGCAGTTTCTGCCATGCATTGAATTTCAGTCCTCAACCCCCCCCCCCCCCCAACTCAAATTTCACAACTCCAACACTGGGTATAAATGTACGACCTAAATCCATATGGACTATATTTATAAGAGGAACGCCCGAACAGAATATAAATTTACGACCGATTACGACATAAATTTACGACTGATAGGACATCCTATCGGTCATAAATTAATAATCGATAGGGCATACATTTATAACCGATCGGTCATAAATTTACGACCTGCATTCGGTACGTATTTTTACGGCTATGGTTACTATTGGTAGGCGTAGCTTATAAGTAATTGACAAATTCGAATGAACCAATCATAATTCGTCGTGGAACTTATTTTATATCGAAACATTATTTATACGACACTGGCGTCTGCACCAAATCAATTTTCATATCAGGTAAGTGCTTGATGAATTGGGTTCCCAGAGAGGGGAGGGAGAGGGGGACGCTAGTCTCACCGTCGGTTTCGCTGTTTTGGTCGCCGGAAGACAATAATCCAGCAAATAATCGTCAGTGGCCGTAAGACATGCCACTTCCGAAGGATAATATCACGATCGATTGCACTTTACCACTTCCGCTAAAATCCGACTGCAAGCTTTCAAGATATATTGTCTGTTGATTTACTGATAATCATTCATTTGGACTCAATTGTATCCGCACAGGCGGCACAGCCACACACACACACACACACACACACACACACACACACACACACACACACACACACACACACACACAAACACACACACACACACACACACATGCACACGAACGCAGACATGAGCGCAGACATGCACGCTTGCCCACGTGTATGCAAGTGACGAAGAGTCTGCATGCATTATACAGTATATACAGTACATAATCCAGACAGGCAGGTAGAAACGATCGCTAAGATGAAAATTTGATCGTATCTTTGGCTTCGAGCCACTTTCAAAGGTAATTAGGGGACCTGGAATGAATATCCCCATCATTTCCATTTCGTTCTAATGACTTGTGTCATTGTGACGAGCGTCATTCTCTGTCGTCGTCGTCATGTTGAATTTCGTAGCTATATGTATACATCATTTGGTCCAAAAGGAATGCGTTTCATGGCGCTGCTCGGCAGACGTTCGACGGAAAATTGGTGCATGCGTAAAATGCGAAATAGAATAACGAACGAGAACTGAAGACAGGAAAGAAAGAGGAATGAAAAACAAGAAACATAAAAGAGATAAAAGGGCGTTCGTTACGTAACTGAAAACAAGAAGGGAAAAGTGGAGAAGTGGAGAGGAGAGGGATTCCAGGACAAGAGAGGAAAGGAGAGAGAGAGAGAGAGAGAGAGAGAGAGAGAGAGAGAGAGAGAGAGAGAGAGAGAGAATAAGACAGACGATTACAGAAACAGGAGAGTTCAACACTGGAAAGCAGAGGAGAGGAAGAAAGAGAAGATAGAAAGAACAGAGGACGATCATGAGACGAGGGGAGAGGAACAACGCGGATAGGAAATAAGAAGAGAGGTCATGAAAGAAGAGAACAGGAGAGAAGAAGAGAAGACAACGAAAAAGGACAGGAGAGGACAAGACATGTAAAGAGATTACACGAGAGAAGAGGACACGAGAGGACAGGAGAGGAGGCGAGACAGAAAGCGAGAAGAAGAAGAAGAAGAAGAAGAAGAAGAAGAAGAGGAAGAAGAAGAGAGGAGAGGAAATTTGCTCTAACCCGAAAGCTGTCGTTAAGAAATCCGTATATGATGGGGTTGACGAAGCTGTTGGACATGGCGAGCCAATGGACAGAGTAATAGACGGCTACAAAGAATTCCTTCTGCGCCGACGTTTTGTAGATGAGTAATTCAGGATGGAAGTCGATGACGAGCATGAAGGCGTGCAGGGGGAGCCAGCACACCCCGAACAGACTCACCACCGTCACCAGCATCTTTATCACCTAAAGGACAAAATAATAACAATCAATTAAACGTACATACTGTGTTCGGTTTTCGTTTAGGAAACCGTAATGAAAATGTACGCATTCGTTGCAAAATATAACCCATACTGGATGCAGTTTAAATAGCGAACGTCCGTAAATATGCGCAGAAATATCCGGGGTTCTTTCTTGTCAGTAGTTGCGTGCAACAATAGCGGGCACTTCTATTAATGTAAATTACTTCAAGTGTGAGTTTACAGGAGTTACAATAACTGGAGTTAGTAAAATTGGTCGGTTAATTAATTTACTGGAATGGACAATATTATTATAGACGCATTATCATTCAATTATGTAGCATTTTGACAGCGCTTTTAAAAAGTTCAACTTATTTATAGTATTAGTTCGTAAAAACTGCTGCTGCTGCGTGTGTGTGTCAAAAGACATCAAGACAAGACAGACCAACAAGACGAGACGGGTTTGTGCGTTGGCAGTGTCTCGCCGTAGGCAGACAATAATTAGAATGTTTTTATGCGATACGAAAGAGCAAAAAATCATTCATTAATCATGTCTTTGGGTAGATACTTGTCCACTGTCGAGAAATACACCATGCATCGTTCATTCAAACTGCTGCTTGTTCTCAGTAGCATTGGGGTGGGGTGAGGGTGGGGGGGGGGCGCATGGTCACCGGGTCCCGCCTTGTCACGGAGTGGGAGAGCTCATCAACCCACAACCTGGAATTTATCGAAAGTTGAAATCTATCGGTTTTCTGAGAGTTGGATCAGGATTTAAAATCACTAAGAAATATAAAAGCGCTTATATACAGTATAATATACAGATATTGCAGTTCTATTAGAACACTTTAATAAAAGTCTACCTAGGCTGACATTACTAATATGATAGAAAAATTTCACGAAATTACTGCGTCAGGAATCTGGCTCCATAGAGCGAAACGCAAGCTTGCCTCTCCCCGTAACTGAATATTCGTCGTGTTGAACAAATTCCGACTGCAAATTCTCCGTGAAAATTTAAAACTGCTTCTCCAAGTATAGGCCTAACGAATACACACCGTGACTTCCAACTTCGAAAAAATTAACACTTATTATGAACCGAAATTTCCGTTTTTGACTCTATCGGATAAAAAAACTCTTTAGTCTGTACCGTTGCTAATATTAAGTGATTCAAAAGCGAGCGAGGAATTTCAGAAGAAAGACCTAATTGATTTTTTTGGAGGCCACAGCCCACGCACAGGACGTGATTATTTGCACACTGCTTTCGAAGTAACTGCATGCAAGCGAGAATTTAACTCCATTTTCTAATCCAATCAACCGCTGCCGTTTTGTAACCGTTCATGCAGTAGCAGAATTCGATTTTCCAGAAATACCAGCGGAGCTAGGAGTCAACCTTAACCGGAGAGAGGGAGTGGAGACAAAAAGGCAAAATCTCGCCGACAATAGGGCATCGAAAGCTTGTCTATATAGTTGCAAGGTTGTTATTCCGTCATTCGTACTCCTATTTTCCCGTCTGCTCTCTCTCTCTTCCTCTGTCTGCCTGTCTGTCTGTATGTCTGTCTGTCTCTCTTTCTCTGTCTGTCTGTCTGTCTGTCTCTCTCTATGTCTCTGTCTATCTCTCTCTGTCTGTCTGTCTGTCTGTCTGTCTCCCTCCTCCCTCCTCCCCCCTCCCCTCCCTCCTCCTCCCTCCCTCCCTCCCCTCCCTCCCTCCCTCCTCTCTCTCTCTCTCTCTCTCTCTCTCTCTCTCTCTCTCTATATATATATATATATATATATATGTCTCTCTGCCTTTCTGTCTCTGTCTCTGTCTCCGTCTTCTCTCTCTGTCTCTCTTTTTCAGTCTGTGTCTATCTCTCTCTTCTGTCTCTCTTTTCTAGTCTGTGTCTCTCTTTCTATAATTTCCTGTCTCCCTTTCTCTGTCTCTTTTTCTCTGTCTCTTTTTCTATCCCTCTGTCTCTCCCTCTGTCTCTCTCCCTCTTCTCTCTTCCCTCCACTCTCCCCTCCTTCTCTTTCACTTCTTTCTTTCCTATTCAAACAATCCTGTTTCTTTTGCCGTTCTTTTCGTCGTTGGGAAAAACAATTAATTCTCTGCTCCTGAACACACACACACAATCATGATGCAAACGACCGACGACGTAATACAACTGTAGCAACAGCAGCAGCAGCAGCCGTTCAACAATTCCATGCTGGACATGTGCGCTGCATCGGTCATCGTGTTTGTAGATCGACGGACGGATGGATGGCAAGCAGCCAGCCGCGCGAACAACAGATGTCGCTTCTTTTGTGCAGACGACAGGAAGGAAGCCAAACGCAATGCTTCCGATCCGAAAATTCCGTCTTAGCAGGACTTTGTACGGTGCTTATCTCCCGCCAATCGGCTTAAACTGGAGTGCAACCTGCATGTTCCTCTCACGATGATGATGACGACGACGACGACGACGACGACGACGAAGAAGAAGAAGAATAGAACGCGTGATACGATGCAACCGGATTATACGGTATTAATAGAAAGACGCGAACGCCAACAAGTCCAACCGACAACGACAACGACAACGACAACGACGACAACGAGCAGCGATAGCTCATAGTCTTCTTATCGCATTGTCGCGTCTTAAAATGTCTTATTAAGAAAATACAAACAACAGAATATATACCCACACAGTGTTTATTCTAGGCCTTCTCTGGGGGCGGGGGGAATTCGCCCCCCCAGGTTTTAAAATTCCCCCCGAAACTTTTTTTAATGTTGGCTGGGGGAATGGAAATTCCCCCTCCTCCCAAAAAGTGTGGAGACTCAGACCTTGTCCCCCCCAAACATTTCAAAATCTCCCCAATGTCAAGGTGGCTATAGAAAAAACACTGATACACACATACAGTATATGTACACGCTGTGTCCGGAGAAAAAGGGGTTCAACTCTATTTTCGCTATAACTTTAAGAAAACTTTACTGATTTCCTTAAGGAAATTTCCTTAAGGAAATTTCCTTAAGGTTTTGCAGTTTGAAGCAGGAATAAATTGTTTTCAGATAAATACAAATATTATCTGAAAAAGGTCACGATACGTATTTATTGCTGCTGCTGCTGCAATGATTAAAATTGTTGTGATCGCATTTTGCCCACCGCTCACTAATCTCTGCTTCACTTCTTTCAAACTGGAAATGCGTGAACCGTATATAGACACTTTCCTGTAGAAAGCCCCACACAGAGTAGTAGTCCACCGGGTTCAAATCTGATGACTTTGGGCGGAGCACCATCCTGTTTGAAGATGTACCAATCGCCAGAAACAAAGCGAATATACGGTAGTCGCATCTTCTTTAGCACTGCATGTTTCACGGCAATAGCCTGCATTGATTTTCACACCAAGAAGTGCAAATCAGTAAAGCCCAACGGCATTTTGAGTGAAGTCATACATTACGTCAAAAAATAACTAGGGGATGCATGGGTAGATATATGGGTGCGTTGTTATAGCCCGTGATTTTGAATTCAGAACCCCACATAAACCGTTCAAATTGTTATAGAAATCGGTCAAGTTTTCCTGAAGTCATAGTGAAAATAGAGTTGGCCCTTTTTATCCGGACTCAGGGTATATATGGCGTTTGCCATGCATTAATTATCATAGCATATTTAACTTTTACGTTAATTCCCAGTTCTAAATATCTCGCGACTCGTTCGAATACTTTCTGAATTTCATGAGCTGATACTGAGATCTCATTTGCATGACGCAAAGTTTTCCTATAGGCTCATGGCACGAATATAAGAGAATTCTTAATAGAATCCATCGAAATGCTATAGACATAATAGGCATACAGTAAGTACATTCAGGTAACCAAGCTGACTGTTGCTCTAAAGGTAAATTGCCAGCATAGCAGAATATACGCACCGCAGCATAGAAGTGATCGGGTTACACTTGTCAAGAGTAAGTGGAAACTAAGTCATTAGAGGAAATGGGACTTCAGAGGAAAGTTAATGTCAGAGTATAGGAATGACGAATTATATTATAGGCGACATATCGAGTACTGGTGAGTATTCGGTACTCGGCAAAACACCCTTCACCCTGCGTTTATTCTTCATCTGCACCACAGGTTCATACTCTATGCATAGAAAACTTTATATAATTCACCTTAGGTCTCTAGGTATTTCTGTAATCATTCCATCATTATTGTATGAAATTGGTCAATATATATATATATATATATATATATATATATATATATATGCTACAAGAAAATAAGAATAAATGCGCTACATACTCTGTTGTTCCGAAACCGTATTTTCAATCTAATCTTAAACTTCTATAGCGCCACTCCATAATGCACAGAAACATCCGCCGATGGCACGCCAAATCATAATAATTCAAGATCCATGCAGATTACACGAAATACTCGCCAACAACTGTTAAGTATACGGTCAGCTAATGCGATGACCCAGGAGACGCTGTCCGCTTCTTTATGCGTCTTCCTCTCGGTCTGACGATCATTCTGTCTTCGTTTTTCTCTCGAAACGGACCCCGTCGTATACATTTCCTTTCGAACTCCACACTCTTTGCCGGCGAATTCGCTTGCTTTCCGGAGAGAATTCCTGTCGATTTAGACGACAAAGACAGCGTCCGTTCGCTCTGACTTTGTCCATACAAAGCGTGACAGACGCGAAGCGGCCATTTTACAACTGCAGCGTCGACGGCTTTACGGCCGCGTGCTGCTTTTCACTTTGATGCAGTCGTCGTCGTCGTCGTCGGGAGTTTTCAGATCACGTGACTTCCAGCGTGCGGATACTTCGTTCCCCTAAGTAGTCGCCGAAGTTTTCTCCGTGTTATATAGTGTTTTCTGCGATATCTCCGGAAATTTCGTGTTTACTTACTTACTTACTTACTTACTTACTTACTTACTTACTTACTTACTTACTTACTTACTTACTTACTTACTTACTTATATCCCCCAGTGTTTATTCTAGCCACCTTGACATTGGGAGGGGGAATTTTGAAATGTTGGGGGTGGGGGTGTGGGGCAAGGTCTGAGTCTCCAAAACCTTGACAAGCAAAAAAGGTTATCTTCCTTTTCAAATGTAAAAAAGGTCATCTTTCCAACCTCCCTAATATTTTGTACCTTTCTCAACTGACCTGGCAAGGAAAAAATTGGCATCCTTACATTTTTCCCCTCTTCAACAAAAATAAAAGCCCCCGTCGTCACACTTTTTTTGGGGAGGGGGAATTTCCATTCCCACATGCAACATATAAAATTTTTGGGTGAATTTTAAAACTTGGGGAGGAATTCTCCCCTCAAAGAAGGCCTAGAATAAACACTGCCCCCGTCCGTTCAACACAACAGATTTCTACCGTCCATGCACGCCCGCTTCGTCTTCGATTTTTTGCTCTCCGATGTAATCAAATCTGTCGGATGTAAATACTTAGCTGGCAATTCACAGTGTGGAATTGAGTATTCATTGGAATTGCGGCAACAGCTGGACTCAGCTGTGATAATACTGCATCTTCGAGGGTCCAAAGTCTTGCATTTAAAACAGTCGTCTGCCAATTCGAGTCCAATATATAATCTACCGCCCAATTGGCTGTCTAGTTTGCATAAAGCAATCACTGCATGCAACCATGCAACTGCTTTCAGCATGACTACATCAGAGCTCTTTGATTGCAAATGAGACTGACGCTGCTGCTGCTTCAAAGATGTCTTCTTTCACTGACGCGTATTCGTTCAAATTATTCAAATTGTTTCCATGGGAACAAGGCCTCACCTGCGACGTCAAGTGAAGGTAAGGGCGTCAAGGTGGATGACCACCAGTGTTTAATCTAGGCCGTTTCCGGGGGAGAGGAATTGCCCCTTTTCCCCCGAAAATTTCAAATTCCCCCCGGAAATTTTGGAATACTACATGGACTAACACTAACAGCGGCCCCTATAGCAGAATTCCCCTCGGCTTTGTCCGTTTTCCCCCGGCTTTTTCAGTTTCCCCGCCGGAGTCCAGGAGTCTAGATTAAACACTGATGACCACCAATCGTCGATATTGACGAACGATGTTCGTGAGTATGAATTTTACACTCACATCCACACATATACGCAACCACACAAACAAGACGGCAACTGGCAAGCTATACAAAAAAACTCCAAAACACCAAATTCCGAAACAGATAAATTTCAAATGTTATTCTATATTGCGCAGTTTTGAGCTCTTTACAGATTGGGGGCTGTCCATTAATTACTGTATGTCAACAATTTTCGGTCAATTTTTGACCCCCTCCCCTTGTCAACAACTGTCAACTTTCAATGACCCCCTATAATAGTATAAATATGTCAAAAACTTTTGACTCCCCCCCAATAAGACCAGTGACGGGTCCCCCTAGAAGGTTTAGAAGGTTATTATTTTTGCAGCGATGAGACCTTTTCCCCTTTCTTTTGTTCATTAAGCGTCATAATGTGGTGGTGGTGACCTTTTTTTGCTTGTCAGGCTTTTTTCCGTTGCAATCAATAGTATTCCATGAAATTTCCTATTTTTATCATTTGTAAAAAAATGAAATTGTTGACGTCAACTTCTCTTGACCCCCTCCATCCTGTCAACAACTGTCAAACTTTTTCAAACCCCCTACCCCTATTTTGTTGACGTAATTAATGGACAGCCCCTTGGCTACTCTCTTGCTATATATATATATATATATATATATATATATATAGTGAATATATATATAGTATATATATATATAGTATATATATATAGTATATATATATATAGTGAATATATATATAGTGAATATATATATATATATATATATATATATATATATATATATATATATATATGGATCACACAGGACCGTAACACGGGACTCGTTGTCACCGAGTCTGTTTCAACGAAGTTCTATTATATATATATATATATATATATATATATATCGATATATACTATATATATACAGTATATCGATATACATTGCTTGATGGGTAGTTTTTACCTTTCTTTTCGACCGCAGCTGTTGATTGTCTCTCGATTCGTCGGCGTTTCCAGGCGCCGTTCTGTGCCAGAGTTTTCCACTGACGAAGCCATAGGTGAGTGCCAGGATGACCAGCGGAAGGACATACGTCGAGACGAGAATGAAGAACGTATAGGCGCGTCTCCAGACGAGCCTCGGCTCCGGCCAGACCTCGTTGCAGTCCATGACCGTAACGCCCGGCCGGACCTCGAAGCTGTTCGACCGGCCGACGACCAGCTGGACCGACGACATCGACCCGGCAACGACCCAGACGACCGCAACGACCGCCTTCGACGACCGCGGCCCCCGGGCGAAGCGGCGCGCCCGCAGCGGGAAGAGAACGACCCAGAACCGGTCGACGCCGATGGCGACGATCGTGCAGACGCTGACGGTGACCGAAACCGTCTGCATGAACAGCACCAGCGGACACATGAACGCGGCGAACAACCAGTGGCCGTACATGGTGACGGTGAACGTGAACGGCATGCAGAAGACGGCCATGATGAGGTCGGCGGCGGCGAGGTTGACGAGGAACCAGCGAAGGTCCGTTCTCGACGCCCGGCCGACGGCGAACACGACGATGGCGAAGACGTTGCCGACGACCGACAGCAGCGTGGCGGCGCTGTAGATGACGATGAGGACGACGCGCGAACGAAGCGGAAGGCCGAGTTCCGTCATCCACGAAGCGACGACGACGACGCTGCTCGACTCGTTGTTACGTGACGACCACGACTGGCGACTGACGTCGTCGCCGTCAAGCCGAGGCGTCGAGAGTCGTGACGTCGCCGGTTCGTTGCAGTCCATCGTCGATTTCTTTCGTTCGTGTCACTTTCTCGGCCACCAGCCTCCGCCGTTAATTCGCCCCGCACCGGAAATTGGCGACATTTTCCGGTTATCACGTTTTATCGATCCGAAAGATTTCAGACGAAGATTTGCTTTCGAGTTTTATACAGCGTAACCTCCTCTAATACATTGTCGTTCGAAAGTAGTCGACTATTACCCCCACCCTCTTCAATCCCTACTTCATGATTGCTGGCAATGCCATGTATAGGTATGTTGAGAGGACGCGCGGCTGATAAGGAACCGGGGAAGCCAAAATAAGGGTTATTTCTAGGATTATTAATTTGCGAAGTGTCCGTAAATTCTGGGGTCCCCTGCCAAAAAGTCTGACAAGCAAAAAATTTCATCCCATAGCTGAGATTGGGGAGGGGGCGTTGGGGGTGTCGGTCTCAAATTTTGGGTGTTGGGGCGAGGTTAGGGTGTGTGTGTGTGTAAAAATATCCCTGGCCAAAATCTTCACAAAACCACGTCGACGAAAGATGCTTTTAAGATGATGGAAGCCACCTAATTGAAAACTCCATTAGCACTCGGCGCCATCCCTTTATTTCTATAATCCGGTCTTTGCCGAAGCTCTGCTATCAGTAATAATAGGACGAGTGCCAAAATTACGACAGGACAGTAAGTCTACAGACGCGCTAATAAGTCGTAGAATCTCCGTCGTCGTCTGCTCGGAATGCGCTCCGTACATGGCAGACGACCAGAGTCACTGTCGTCGTCGCTTCGGCGTTCCAAGACGTCTGCCGTCGTTCACACAAACGGCGCGATCATCGTCTGCGGAGAATGCGCCCGGATATGTAGCCGTGCATATAGGCGCACACGCATGCAGTGTGTCGGAGCCATTCAACGAGACGCACGCACGCGGACACGAAGACGGACGAAAACGGATTCTGTCGCCGCAGACGTTACGATCGACGCTCTAAATGCATATACACTTCGCTCTACTGATCGTCTGTGCAGGTTCTCTTAACATTCTTCAGATAAATTAATTATAGATCTTTTAAAGTGGGCATTCCTCAAAGAGAAACTACTTGCTGACGTTAAATAATGTATTCGCGACCGATCTAGCAGAGCAAAAGATGACGGTAAAGATGAGGCCGAGATCGAAATCTTTGTAGAAGGGAAAAAAGCCGACGGAAGGGATAGCGTGATATTACCGGCATTTACACTGTAAGAACTCAACTGCCGATAGAAAACGCGTCCAGGTTGTTTCACGCAAAGATTTAGATTCGTTTCAGTTAATTACTGCAAGCGCAACTTAAACTGAAGTAGGCGTATATTTGCGAACAAATTCACGTAGGCCTTCTGTAACACAAATAAGTATACTGATTCCGTTGACCGACACCCCCCCGAAAATTGTCTCATCGCTTTTGCACAAATCACAAGATTGGGCTAAGCCGGAAAGGGGGTTAGGGTGGGCAGTTGCCCGCGTCTCTTGTGGTCACGCTAGTGCTCCACAAACCCTTTAGTCGGGCTGGAAAAGTAGGTTTCTAGAAGCCCTGGTGCTCCTATTCTGGCTACGCCAGTATTTAAGAGAAAACGAAGACGATTAGGCCTATACTCGGTCGGATGAATTTACAGTAAACTTTGCCCGATGAGGCAATTTGTGCGGTAAATCCCTGCGTGCAATTCTTATTAATCTTTCCGGTTCTCAGAAAGACCAATTAAATAATGCAGTTTAAAAAAAAGATCTCTACAAGATTGCTGCACGTTCGAGGCGTAGGCTATAGCACATCGAAACCGTCCTGTATTACGGTTGTCATCGAAACTGCGCAGCGCTTAGTACTAGTCTTTGGACATGACATTAGTATCACGTGGTTGTTAACCCCTTAACCGGCCATTTATTTGTAACGTAATGTAAAATGGACGAGTATTCTCGGGGCAACCGGTTAAGGGGTTAAGGAACATTGCGTCACTCACTAAGTGAAGAATCATTCCATGCTTTAGTGGAGTTGACCGCGTCTTTTGATTCTACGAAGCTGGTCTGCGAGATACAGTAAAGATGTGGTGTTTACAGTGGTTTCCAATAATAATAATAATAATAATAATAATAATAATAATAATAATAATAATAATAATAATAATAATAATAATAATAATAATAATAATAATAATAGCAGTGGCGTAAACCTAGCGTAAAAATGGGGAGGATAGAATAACTTTTTAAAAGTTGACCCCAGAAATATAAAAATTCCCCTCCATTATGGGTGATATTGCATATTATGGTGGGGACTTTAAATCGCCTATGAAATACGTTAAGACGTTAAGGGGTCGTCGATGATAAAGTCATGACCCGCTTTCGTCTCCGAAAAAGTATTGACAAGCAAAAAAAGTCATCCTTATATTTTCTATTTTTCCCTCTCCAAATACCCTGACAAGCAAAAAATGAGTGAATGCGGATTTGGCTCAATTCTGGCATCAACATCATGGGGTAGGATAGAATTTTTTACGATATAGCGCACAGCATTGGGGGGATAATTGATACTCTGTCCCCCGCCAACTAATTATTGGGGGGGCCGTCCCCTGCCGTCCCCCCGTGTTTTACGCCTCTGAGTAATAGCGTGATTTAAAGTGGCTTAGGAGGCGTTACTGACTGTGTGAAAGCCAGTAGGGGCGCTAACGGACTTCGAACCCTCTCCGTCTGCAGCCTACCTAGCTCTCCAGCGCGTAACCCATTCTGGCATCTTCCGACTCGTTGACGCGTCTGTGACGGATTGAATCGCCAGTCTATCGGCGCTCGCAGGAAACCTTCGTTGATCTGATTTAATTCCAAGGGCGTTAGCGGCAACACGCCGCTTATTCCTAGATTAATTCCGCGCGGAGACTGCGACGTATGCGGCAGGTTGTTGCCGTCAGCGCACTGACAGACTGACAGTCTTGATGGTTTATTAGCCAGTGACGCAGTCAAGGGAGGGGGTTGGGTGGTTAAAACCCCCTTTGCTGTTCGACAATTTTTTTATTGTGTATCAATATAGGCCTAGTTGTAACTTTTTGAAGCAAAATAACAGTTGACGCTCTTTATTTTTGATTGTCAGAATTTTCCGAAGTTGGGAATCATGGGAGCCAAAACCCCCTTATGAAAATCCTGGCTACGCCACTGTTATTAACAATAATGATTATTTACTTTATTATTTATCACCCATAACTATCTACTTTATTATTTATTAGCCATTGTGATAATTTTCTTTAATATTTTTAACCATCAATAATTGTTTACTTTATTACGCATTAACTATGGCATTAACCACAGAACTTTATTATTTACTAACCAGAATCGTCTCGATTCATTTGGGATTCTCTGTTAGTATCCAGAATCATACTAAAGTTAGAACTATATTTGATATCTAGTATTCCGAAGTCCAACTTGCATTCCAAAACTGCGACAGCACAGACAATCCTGTAAAATAATAGGCCTACTGATTGTAAAGATAGAACTGAACACAAAATAGCACATTAACCCCTTAACTGGGTATTTAACTGTAACTCAATGTAAAATGGACGGATATATCCGGAATCCCCAGTTAAGGGGTTAATAGAGCCTCGGTGCTGTCTTCGTCAACCTGGACTCGATTCGGGCACAGTCACATCATGTCCAGTGTAGACATTAATATGGACTGCACATCACTTTCTGCCGGTCGACGAATAACGCAATTAATGTAACAGCACAAGTCAATCTACGCCTATGCATGTTCTACGGAGGCTTAGATTTCTCAGATGCTGTTAGCATTTACAGTCAGCGGAGAAGCAGCTTAAAAACCGGACAAAAAACAGCAATCGCTTCGAATTGGGCGCACATACACGAAGCTGGAAGCTTCTCGAAGCTGCTGGAACATTAACACAACGAAGCACGTACCGGACTCCGCGTGGTATTTCCACCTGGCAGTACTGTAGACGAGTTTCGAGAAACGGGCGCTAATGAAATTACGTCACAGTATCCCTCCCTATAAATATATATTAGAAGAGGCGGTCGGCGATTAATTGGGACGCTTCACTCTGTGACCCGTCAATGAAAGCGGTCAGCTTTGCGCCGTCGATCTTCCGCACTTGGTCGATACAGAAAGATTGTTGTTATCCGTAGCACATAGAGCCTACCGGGCGGTTTCTTTCGGATCTTGTCGCGATATGCTCTTCTGGTCACACTCCGGCAAAACCGAATACTACTACTACTACTACTACTACTACTACTACTACTACTACTACTACTACTACTACTACTACTACTACTACTACTACTACTACTACTACTACTACTACTACTACTACTACTACTACTACTACTACTACTACTACTACTACTACTACTACTACTACTACTACTACTAATAATAATAATAATAATGCACTTCTATAGCACCAGTTCTAATACCTAAGGGTATCAATCCAAATCCGAAGCAACAATATCGACGCATACTTGAATTGCCCTTACACACCAACACCAGGTGCCATCCAGCACGCGACAGACCTGGTGTTGATGGAAAAAAACAATACAATACAAAAACATACAATTTTTTTTGTTTTGGTGGG
>CM030833.1:24963503-25011003 GCA_018105865.1 Metaphire vulgaris
ATCCTGTAGATTCAACAGATTGGACGAAGTCTTTGCTAATCAAGATGAAACATCGAAATTCAGTCTCTGGTCGTTTCTATCGTTAAAAAACTGCTGTTTCTCCGCGTATTTGCGCAGCTGTCTGCATGCTAGAATGTCTTTTTGGGCAAGACATGGCAAATCAGACTGGCAGAGACAGGGAAAATTACAGGCAGACAGATGAACAGGCAGACAGATGAACAGGCAGACAGATTTTTAGACGGATAGACAGACAGTTCGAATTGCGTAGCCTGCGAATAAACCCACGGCGAAGTCGACGGCTGCAGTCAGTGGCGGTTCCAGGAATTCTTGGCAGGGGTGGTGGTGAAAAAACGTCATTCGCAGTATCTTTCAGTAGATTCTTGTATAAACCTGCCGAAAAATAGGCCGACAAGCAAAAAGAGGGTCATCCGCGGTATCTAAAAGCTCACGAAAAATATAAAAATATGTTGACAAGCAAAAAAATCCCCGGTGTCGGGATGCATCATCAGTCATCAACATGGTGGAAACGCCACTGGTTCAGTGGCGGCTCTAGGATTTGGCAAGTGGGGGGCCGTTGGGGTGGCAACTTCTAATCATGGGGGGCCAACCATTTGCTGTTTAATGTATGTAGCATTAAGTATAGGGTCCCAACTGGGGGCAGGCACTCAATAGGGGGCACGGGCCACTGGGGGCAGGCACTCAATAGGGGGCACGGACCCCCTGCCCCCGGTGGAGCCGCCACTGCACTGGTTGCAGGAGAAATTCCCTGGAGACAAATTATAATTACGCGTGGTCAATTGCACGGGCCCATGCAGCGCACGAGTGTTTTGCTCGGTAGCCTATAAGGTTATAGGCAGCATTGTGACCCTATATTTCCGCAGAACATAGCCTATCGGTCGCATCGGGTCCGAGTCGTTACGCCGCTACATGTATTTGTAAGTTTTATTTACATTTGCCGGGCAAAACACTGTTAATGACCTTTTTTGCTTGTCAACCCTTTTCGGGATTTAACGTCACCCCCCCCACCAACTTCCTAGAAATTCACTGAATTTGCATCCCCCACCAACTTCCAAAAATTCCTTGCACCCTCCACCAAGAATAATTCTCGGAACCGCCACTGATGGCAACCCTACTAGCATTTAAAGATAGGCTAATCGTTCTTCCTCCCTCCATGTCTCTTTTAATGGTCCATTGTATTTATCACCACAGGCGCAAACTTGGACGTCGTAGGCCTAAATGTGAGAGGGCTCAAATCATCTTTGCCCAGCCTCTCGAAAAGTGGGGCGAGCTGGGGAGCCTAGCACCCTAATAAATGTTTGCGTCTGTCTATTTCATGTCTATTCTGAATATAGCAGCTGATTTTATTTATCTCCTAGGTAAAGAAAAAAGTAGGCCTATCTTGTTATTTGTCATTTAGTAAAACGAGATTTGATACATTTCCCATACCCACTGCATTTCCAAGCCAATACCTAGCCGGCAGTCAGTGGCTGGAAGCTTCAGCAGTTACTGTATTTGGTCCGGCAGTCAAATGTTGTTAAAGCCATGCACAATTTTCCACATTCTCTATATTAGGGCCTAAAAGGCAGTGGCGCAGCGTGACTTTTTTGGGGCCCGGGAGCATCAGTGTTTAATCTAGACTCCTGAGGGGGGAACTGACAAAGCCGGGGGAATTCTGCTAGGGGCCGCTGTTAGTCCATGTAGTATTCCTAAATTTCCGGGGAGAATTTGAAATTTCCGGGGGAAAAGGGCAATTTTCCCCCGGAAACGGCCTAGATTAAACACTGGGGAGCATCCTTGATATGGGGCCCCCAGTGGCTGAAAAGGGGAAAAAAGGTCGTCACATCGCACTCCATACAGCGCTGACGAGCAAAAAACCACTCTTCGGGGGTCCCCCTCTCCCGTGGGGCTTTGTGCAAAGTGCCCCCGCCCCCACGTTACGCCACTGCTAATAGGTTTGGAATGGTCCGGTAGGATCTGCTCTGCGTAAGCACCACTGTTTCTTCTCCATCTACCCTTCCTTCCATACACAGGGCGGGCCAATAAGATAGGTACCACCCCGTTTCACTATGAATATTTCCACAACCACTGGGTCAAAATGCATAACATTTGACACATCTCTGCAGTATTACTGCATATTCGGAATGCAGCCATGCAGTTTTTTTTAAAAATTCAAATCCCAAAACTAGGCGAAGGGCGCCACCTAGCGAAAACCAGATTAGACACATTCATCAAGGAACGCACAGCCAGGGTCCCGGAATGTGTGTGGGGGCGGCGCACCAAGGCTTACTACAAACCGATATTTCCGGTGTACTAACCTTTCATATCGGGGAAATGACTAGACAATGATCTACAGTGTACAGTCTTTTAGATTGTGCCAAGACGACCAGGGCCAAACTGTTTCTGGGATCAAATAACCTACAGAGTTTAACAGAGATACAAATACAAAAGCTGAAAGTCTGATTTAGTTATTTTGAAAAATAGTTTCTTAGATGACATCCAGAATTGAGTTTCAGAAATACACAGCATCTCCAGTGGGGATTTTGTAGATCTTACTTGTACATAGGCTTACTTGCCATATCTGCACTGCGTCATGACGATAACAGTACTACTACTACTACTACTACTACTCAGTGCTCGAATTGTGAGAAAATGAAAGGGGGGTCATGGCGAGCGTGGTGTTTTAAGAATTTACACTTTTGTCATTTTTGCATTTCTCTAGGGAGGGTCTGCCATTTTAAAGGGGGGCTGAACCCCCCAGCAATTCGAGCTCTGCTACTACTACTACTACTACTGCTAAAGTGGTACTCTAAATTTCCAAAAGCATCCATAATAGAAATCAGACAGAATGAAAACAGCAGAGAAGACATGCTTTAAAAAATAAAAATACTCTTTCATCATAATTAAAAGTACAGATGTTCTTTCTGTCATAGCTGCTAATTAAAATATATAAGATTTCACATACAAGAACGTGCATTAGAAAACAAGAGTTAACTACGACAGCAAGAGACACTGATGCAGGTTCCGAGTGGTAGTCGAGCAAACACGTTAACGTTGCCGGCAAAGTTGAACAGGTTATCAATGTTAATCTCGTGTGTTAAGCTAATTACCCAATAAATGTCAATTGTTCAGCAGTAAAAATAAAATTTTCTCACCGGATTATCTACTTAAATTCAAGTCTACTTCCTTGCAGATATGCCTTCAAATAACTGACTATTTTCCCCCCGAGTAATTCTTGATTTGCGATAAAAGACCCAACGTTGAATTTCTCGCCATCAATCTGCAAATTCTCAATTACACAAAAAATAATAGACACGAAAAAAGCAAACAAGTTAACATTACACGAACAATAATATTTGCAATGGATAAAAGTAATGTAAAATATCAACACGCGTTATAATTTCGATGTGGTCCGTGTTACAGAAAAAACAGTATTGTTTGAAGATCATTCATATCGCACATTTGCAAAGTAAAAGCACATTGCTGAAAACTTAATTTAAACAGTAAATATGTTAACATATCCAATACAAAGAAAACAAATAACACGAGAATAGAAGTTCACAAAACTGAAAAGGTCAAAACTTCAGGCGGCTTGATGTTTCATAGCACTCGTTTCACATTTATCACATCATGGTTAGGAAAAACTTTAAATCAGTGCCTCTTGCCAATCCTATTATGAAGTTAAGACTGCATACATAACATAGGAGACACCATAATAGGCTGCCTGAAATAAGACTCTAACAGCAACATTTACTACCTGTAGGTACAATCTTTTAATTAGCATTCACATTTAACTCTTGCCTATGATGCATCTACCAGAGGCATGCCATTTAAATAATAATAATAATAATAATAATAATAATAATAATAATAATAATAATAATAATACATTAACCAAACTGTCTTAAATAAGCCAGAAAGCCTTTCAACAATAGACTGAGACCAGGTCAAAAATCTTTCACACAAATTGCAAATCTTTTGCAGTTTGTCCAGGTACAAATTAACAAGAAACTGCTGAATGAATGAATTCAGCACAAAAAGAGGCAAATGGTTTGTTTGTTCATAAGCATTGTCTTTAATGCGATGCACAGAGCAAGGCATATGGCCATGTAAGCAGTTGCTTAAAGAAAAAAGAAACGTAAAGCAGACGACACAAATACAAGTATGCAACTACAAAACTACTAAATTTTTAAGTGTTGAAAACTGCTTTTTGCTAGGTAATAGGTGCCTAGGTAACTAGGTAATTTTGAAAAATTTCCTGGTAAATAAACTGGCAAGACAGGCATTGTAACGATACTGCGTCCTAAGATTCTGGATTCTCTAAGATTCTCCATTCGTTTTTATAGAACTTGTGCTCATCCCCAAATAATACAGGATTTTTTCCCACTTAAACAGTTATAATTTTAAAAAAACAACCAACCAAAAAACACACATCTTGATAATATGATAATACAGGCTTTAGAAATAGCAGCTTCTGGCCTAAACAATACAAACAATTTGTAAATAACCCTGCACACCTATTAGGGATCAAGTATCTTAATAAAAGCTTATATATTTTAATAGTACTATACTCATGTACTGCATAATTCATCACATATTAATGCTGTGCTGAATTCTGTGGTCAAACAAAACCATCAAAACAAATGCTAACCATTCAGAAAGTCTGAGACCATGGATTCCAGAGGATCAGTCAGTTTGTTAAACAGCTCGTCGCTTTCACGTTCTAGCAAGCGACCAAAATGTCAAGCATTTCTAGACCAGCAACTATATGTCAGTCGATCATACAAGTTCGAGTACGAGTTACAAGTACGAGTTACAAGTACGAGTTCAAATTTTTGGGGAGGTTGGTGGGTCTAATCTCCCATTGGTTGACCTCGACTCTCCAGCGAGGGTAAAAAATCTTGGCTTCTACACGCCCGACCCTCACTGAAAGTAGAAAACTATTCCCGGTGCTTTTCGGTTTTTGGAAAATTGACCGCCGCATACAAGAATACACCCAATTCACTGTAAATATCATTCCAGCAATAGTTTTTCTTCTGATTCACCAGAATATCTACAAAACTTTCGAGCTTCCGTGTCTGCACCAGCTAGTCTGACACACTCGATTACCATGCTCGGCCCGCGCGCTCTCGATCCAGGCAATTTGTGGATTCTTACCGCGTGTCACGCAAAACTATCCAAGAATTCCACAACGGACGAATCTCTTAACTCCGTCTCTCACACACAGGCGGAGAATTACGAAGATTTCCAGTCTTCTGCGCTGTCCATTCTAATGACAAGTCTACCTGAATGATCAGATCCCTGCGAATCTGAGCCTGGAGATTCTAGTTCAGCTGCTGCCATCGGACTGTTTGTGCGGGTTTCTCCTTGTTCAGACGTTACAGCTTTCTTAAGTGCCGAGTCACCAGCGGTAGTGGGCTTTAAGGGGGGTGGGTCTGGTTGTACTGGCAGAACGGGAGTGGTTGATGATGGCGGTGGCGGTCCAAGCTGGCAACCTGCCAAAAGAATATTTGATTAATAGTTTAACTTGTGCGGCCAATGATTTGCAAAAAATTCATCCTTGTCTTAGAGAGACAGACACAGAGGTAAAGATTTGCGCACAGTAAATTCAACAAAATAAACAAATCAGACAGTTCACTTAGGTTGTCTCAATCCAAACGTACTTAAGTTTACTAGTCATTCCATTACAAAACTCGGACGCGCCATGTAGATGTACGCATTTCCGGAGTTTGTCCATAAATCCGAATCTTACGCTAAGCGGCCGATACGAACCAGATCTAGTAGAAAGTAGAGTCGACATCATCTGGTGAGTGGCAGCTATTGCAGAATGATGGTCTTCTCCGACAACGCAAGCAGCAGATGAACCCAGAGAACAATGGATATCATTTGGCAAGGATACTCCTAGTGAAAGAGCCAGCAAAGCATGCATCAACAACTGAGACACAAAATCCAAAATCTTGCAACAATGAAGTCAAAGACCCCTGATACACCAGAACTTTGGAACTCAATTCCAGCTTCCCTCTTTTGCAGCCCGGTCAAACAACAAGTCCTCAATCCTCATTTCCATTAATTCCTTCATTCTCTCCTCAAGCCTTTAGGTCTAAACATAAAGCCATCCTGTTCCAAAAGTCATGTCCTCCATAGCTATAACAACCCGTCCTGCCGCCTTATGGGTACGCTTACTTAGCAACATAATTAAGTGATCGTAGATGGAAGATCTCTCTCTTCTTGTGACCATCAAATAATTTTATTGTGAAATAATTGCTATAATATCATCAGCAGATATAACCAGGGCACGATTTGTAGGGAGGAAAGGGGGGAATCTTCCCCCACTGCCAACTGCATCCCCTACTGCTACATCCCCCCACTGCTACATTTCCCAACAACTACATCCCCCTCAAGCTTGACATATCCCCCCCACTGCTCCAGACCACAAATTGCAACCTGGATATAACTGAATAAAAATAAGATAAATTATATTTTTTACTGCAGACTACCAGGTATTCTTCTAAAAATTAGCTCGTTTTACGGTTAAATGTACATACTTGATGTTGGGTAACTAGCAGTATCTGACAGCACAAGAGAACTTCCTTCCTGATTATTCAACGGCAATAGAATTTCAGACGAAGGAGTCTGGCAAGTCTGGCTGTCGCTCAATTTTCTTCCTATTCCTGATGAATTCTGTATCGTTTGGCCTTGGTCCTCATGTTCAACCAGTTGTTTCTGCTAGAAACGTAGGTATCACATAAAAAAGGAACAAAAATCTACAGTTGAAATAGGCAAGAATTCCTTTAAAAAAATTTAGTGAGATTTTAAATATTATATCACCTCCGAATGTCGGTCTCAAATTATTTCAAAAATGTTTTAAGAAGCTTAGTCATGATGAAAAGAATAATGAAAAAATGAAGAAATACATTTTAAACATTGTTAATCCTAATTAAAACTGTTTTTACTTAAACACAACCGTTGCAATTCGCAAAAAGTGCAACTGAATACTAAATGCTGCAGCTATTGCACAACAGGCTGACAACAGCCCCAGGTAGTAATTGTCAAAAACGTGTTGTTTGTGACAGGTATCATGAGGTATGCCAATGAGGCACTGCCAAATCACCAGCAAATAGTCCACTACTGATACTGCCCTGGCAATGTATTTTGCACTTGACTTGTATCCATGAACCTTCAATAGTTTCAGCATCAATTTCTTGGCTAACAGCATCAATGCATGAACAAAAGCATCAATGCATGAACAAATAATCGCATAATCATAGATGCCATTGTCGAGTTGACAGATGTTAGTATAACCTTGCCAAGCATCAGTCACAGGTTTTGTGCTTTATTTTCATAAGTTACGAGTAAGTAATTCGTGAAAAAACTATCGAAATAATTTTGAGCCGACTTTCGGAGGAGTGTCTATTATTCTGTATGTAATACAGTATGTCACAAATACATCGTTGCAACTTTAAAGCTCTACTTAAGCATAAATAATCTACTACCTTGGAGTAATCAGCAAATCCTGCCTACCATCTAATTTAGCCACTTTTCTCTTATCATCAATCTCATAGTTAGATTTCTCCTAAAAGTTTTCTGAGAATTATATATATATTAAGAATCAAAATCATTTTTTAAACATACAAAACACCCATGCAAACATAAACTTTTAACTTGAATAAAGGCATATAAGTGAACAAAATTACATAAATGACATTATACATATTTTCAAATAATAATAATGACTTACAAAAACAATCGATGAGAAGAAATTACTTACACGTCTAATACATAGTGTTGGAGTTGGGGGGGAAGAGGGGGGGAAGAGAAGAGGTTGAACCCCCAGCTAACTTTGCAACCCTCCCAAAAAATCACATGTCGGGTACATGCAGCTTCTGTCATTCATCGAATTTCAGTCCTCAACCCCCCAGCTCAAATTTCACAACTCCAACACTGGGTACATATATCCTATATAATCTACAAAATTCAATGCCAACAAATTTTTCAAAATATCATAACTAACCACACTGTGCCTGCAAATATGACATGCTGCAAAGCATAGCGACACTTATGATAACGTAAAGTATATTATGCTTTATTTACATAACCGCACTGCACATTCTCACACTATGCACCGCGCTTTCTGTAGGTCTTACGTGTTCTTTTAAGAGCCTCATCTTCCAGTTGAATTGACGGGATGACGAACGATCGTCCTTAGACACACCTTCTTGGTTTTCTTTCGATTTAAGCTCATCTGAACTGAAGCTGTTTGCTTTATCCAGGCGTGCAAGTTGAGATGAAGAACAATCAGCACCAGACTCCTTACCCAAGTCTTCTCTCTTCTGCGGATTTACTCGCTGGGTCAAGTCAGAACCAGCAACGTAATTCCTCGTTGTATAACAAGTGTCATCGGCTGAGAGGAAATAACAAAAACACGGCCATAAAACCCCGGAAACTTCTAAATCCATTAAAGGCAAAAGTACAGTAAAGATTCTTCTAGGGAAGCAATTCTTCTGCCAGTCCATAAAAATATTTAGCCCGTCCAAAATCTACTTATCCATTGAATACCCACATGCAAAACAAGCTGCTGCATCAAAAACATATTGTCAAAAGCGATGAAGGGTAGTACTTCAGTGTAAATAAATCTTTCCCCATCACATTTACCTTTATTTGGGGCTAATTGGGTGGAAGGATGCAGTCACACTGAACCTGACTATGCCTGAGGTTAAAGCATATAAAATGACTAGTCCAACCAGCAGAACGATAACATTAACAACTGCGCCTTAACCCTATGGAAATGTAAAACCGGTATGCTGGTTTCATGACGTATCGTTTACACAAATTCCTGGGTTCAAAGGGATAGTGGTCATATAATTATCAACCAATGCAAAGAAGTTTCAAAATTTCTAATATGAGAAATGAAGGAATTACAATAAATCAAAGTGATATCAAGATAGACAAGAATAATTTTGATAAAATTCCCAATTCCTTAATGATCAATTGATGAAGCACAGTATAATCAATACAGCACAACATAATGCTCAAGACTACCTAAGTGAATAATTAGATTTCACTGGGTTTAGAGTCACAGCACTAAATACATTGATTTTAAATATATTATAAAAATATATTATAACTTAACTTTCTGGCCACAAGCACCAGAAATTTAGACCACACTGAAAAAAGCACCTACCATTAATTTATAAATAATTGGGGCAAGTGGGTAGCCCCCCCCCCCATCTCAGGTAGCCTCTACCGACCAAGCCCACCTGACAACTCCACATGGTGTAGCCCATTCCAACAGAGGCCTGGTGGATGATGGATGTTGGGCAAGGGTAACATCGTTCCAACAGATCAATGGACAGATCAATTATACCAAGTGACAATAACCTAACTCTATCAGGTGCAGAGGCCAACTGCTGAATAGGTTCAGGGAGCAGGCCAAACCCACCATGCATGTCCCAAAGGAGATCACATACCTTCAAGGTCAACCATAATTGGTCATCCCTGCGATCACAATGCCCTCGCTGGCAATGGGCAGCCGTGAGCTAGTGATTATAAATAGCCACCCATTTTTAGAATCATACTAATATTTCAGGGCTCTGTGCCAATTAAGAAATCGTCGATTTCAAGTATTTCTATTAATTTGGAAACAAATAATCAGGTGCTAATTTAATAACTGTCAAAATTCATGGAATGAAATTCTGCAGAAATCACACAGCTGCCGAAGACTACTTCATCAACGTTATGCTGAGGTTGACATGGTGGCAAATTACTTACTGAAAAACAGTTTTCTTATAATAAAATACGATAAAGAATAAAATAAAATCAAGGAGTAATGCTGGCAAAAACATGGCAATTGTATCATATTTCCTGCAGTCTGCTACAAGCTTTAATAGAAGCGACATCAAAGACGAGATGGATCTAGCCAAACAGCTTTAACTATAATTATCCCTTCACTCTGTATTTGCCCAGTATTGGTTCAATCAGTCCTCTTACAACTCTAATTTATGAACAAACCACATCTGAAGATTAAATGTATAGTAATAACACATTCGGAAAACAGAAGGACGACAGACATGGAGAGATGTGATACATAGTGTAGCCCAACCTCGCATCGAGGATGGCTAAAGAACAGAACAGAACAATAACACATCTGTATACATAAACTATTCTTCAGTGAAAGTAACATTTGATAGTATAACATGTAGTGGAAAATTTACTGAACATCACACACTGACAGCATACATGGCTACTCGTATGGTTACAGTACTTGCTAAGGAAGTTAAAACTTGAGAAAATTTAGAGTAAACTACAAATACAAGACTTCACAAACAAAATTATGCACAAAAGTGAAATTTGTATTTATTACGGTATAACTCACCAGGATTTTGACAACTGCCATGCTGCATATCATCTTCAACGACGGCACCGATGCCTTCAACAACAGTAGGTTTCTTTACTTGCCCACTGTGTAAACTCGTATCTTCAGAATTCATATTTGTCACAATAAAAGGAAATGTTCCAGTATCCTGCATTGTACCAGATGAAAGAGTTAATAGTTTATTAGAGGCCATTGTATAAGAAATACAACTTCTCTTGGGTACTGGCAACTCCATATCTCTTCTATGAATACTTATATCCGAATTAAACAGATGATCACGAGATTCAGTGCTTGGAATGGAACTCCGTTCCGCTCTGTTCCCATTAAGCTCAATCGCCTTTTCTGGAACTGCCGACTTTGAGCCTATTTCGGGAATAACACGTTCGCTCCCATTACGATTTGACTTAAGTGCCGTTGGCACGTGCGCAAATACTGAATCATCGTAGGAAGCGGGGCTTATTTCATAATCAATCTGACTCAAGATGGACGACGACTGAACCTTATTACCACCCTCCGGCCGATTGATCTGAGTATTTATAATTTCCTCGATCAGCTGAGCAGCACTAATCCTATGCAAGCCAAGCGGGTCCGGCTTGTAGAGTCGAAATGGAGCAGACGTCGCATTCGGCCTCGGATTCTTGTCGGCTTGAACAGCGGCGGAAGGAAGTCTTTCACGGCTAGTTTCCAAAGGAGAATTATTTCTGAAACTCGGTGCTACTCTGTGCCAGCCGCCGTACAACTTCTGCCCACCGCTGCTGGTCACGGTCGGTTCAGCCTGAACCGGCCCCGATGACAACTGCTGCCGAGGACAAGATCTGACATCGGAACCCGAGAAACGCTGCGCCGTTTGAGCTGCTCCTGGAGGCCGTACGGTACGAACGTCATACTGAGTGGCGTGCGACACACGCGGAGGAGGGACATCCTGGTAGGGACGGTACGACTGAAGATGCAAGGACGATCCTTGGATGGCGCGGATCCGCTGCGCGGTTAAGAAGTCGTTGTGTAGCAGCTCGGTGGGGCTCTGCGGAACAACGTGGGGATAGGAAGGACGCTGCCACGAGGGAGGTTCGCGTTGAACTTCCATGCTATGACCCACAGTTGTAGGATGAATTTCCAAATCCTCTACGTACGCACCAGCCGTCTGCTGGGAATTTTGAATCCTGTAATGGTGAGCAACTGAAGCCGGAGTTAATTGTGCAGCGGGGCCTGTGTGGCCAGATTCTTCTCTCTGCCTCCATGCTTGAGTTGGTAGGCTCAAGCAAAACAACTCTTCGGCTGCTGACGTCTCAAACTGCTTAAAGGAACCATCTCTGTCGGCAACCGCTTGCTGCCGTTCTCTTTCCAGCTGTCTCAGACGTTCATACTCTGCAGCATCTGCAAGGTCAAGAAGGGACCCGGCTCTTGGATCTCTCTGATCCGAACGATGGGCATGTGCAGGATGAGGATGACACGAAGAGTCGACTTTTGGATAATGGTATAAAGCAGCCTGCTGCACTTGAGCTTTCCCAGCAGTCGTTGAAGTAACTTTGGACGAGGAGGACGATGAAGTACAACGAGAACTACGCATTGAAAGATCTTGGACTTCAGCATTTTCCATATCTAATAAAGAGGATGAGGGTGGTTGATAAATCAAATTGCCTGTTTGTCTAATCTGCCAGGCATCTGTTCAAACAAAAAATAGAACACACCAGATTACAAAACTGTCAAAAAGCATTACCAGTCAATTAACAAAAAACCAAAAGGAGTGAATCATGAAAAGAGTTTTCATATTTCAGCAATCTGTTTAGATCTTATAATAAAATGAATCATCACGCAAGAAAACTGCTTCGAAAACAGACTACCAAGACCACTCACCATTTCGTGACGAAGCAACCACATCTGTCTTGTTACCATTTCCTTTAATATTTTTCTCGATCACGGTATTAATGAGATCACGGATCCTTGATGGTGATCGAGTGTTTCTAGAAAATAAAGCAGGCGCAGGTGCTCGCACAGTCACTTGTCCGCCACTAAAATGGTTTACCGGAGCGGGACTGTATGACACCTGACCGAGTCCCTCTGCGGCAGGTGGATTCAACGAAAGCAACTCGGGCATCGGTTTGGCTCGCCCATCGACATCTTTTGCACTCGATCTGACCAACTGAAGAGATTCATTTTTTCTTTTCAGTGCTGAAGAAGGCCGTGTAGCAGACGTCGTGTTATAGTTCTTTCTTTCATCCTGGTTAGTTGGCGGATGTCTTGGTTGCCCTTCCGAAATCACAGACATCGGCAGAAACCACTGAGAATGCGGTGCCTCGCTGCTGTTTACCTCGGCTCTAAAATGTTCCGGTCCATATTCCTGCATCTTCATCCGCAAAATATTCTCTATTTTCTCTGCAGCTAGTAAAGGTTTGAATGGTAAAGTTTTCTCAGTCAAGTTGTCATCACCTGGACAATGACTGTCCGCTTCCTCAGCACTCAGTGTAGCCGTACTTTCATTATCGTCATTTGCAGCAGCCTTGTCGGATTCTAAGAGTAAAACATTAAAAAAGAATTCAAAAACATCCATCATATCAAAGTTCTTCGATCATAAAAGAACTTGAGGGAAATAGGAGTCTATACTCGGTTATCCAATTCAGAAAACTGAAATACTCTGGTCACATAGTACGAACAGACAATCTATGTACGACGATACTGCACGGCAGAATTAACGGCAAGAGGAAGAGAGGCCAGCATAGCCTCACAGACGATGAACAGATGATATTATGGAATAGACAAGACAACCAATTGTCAATCGCATCAGAACTGCAAAAGACAGAGTCACGTGGAGAACCTTGTCATCAACCTGCATAGTCTCCGACCCTCAGTGATGAGGATGGACGATACCATACCATACTGTACCATACATGCAAACATCAAATAAATGAACTGCATCAAGGCAGTACATTCAGAACCAGAGACAAAGAAAATGATAAAGAACAATGGCTTTACTGGAATTTCTGCACAGAAAATCACTTCAAAAGTAAACTGGCAACAGAGCAAAAATGCCCCAATTGCTTCCCTTCAAACGTAGTCATAGGAGAGCCCCAAGTGAACTGAAAGACATTTCCCCCAAATGTACCCCAAGGACAGGTCATTTAATTTTTTTTTAAACATAATTCTTCAAAACAATTTTCACTTTGTAACTTGTACATTCTCTTCTTGGCAAGAAACATTTTACCATGCATTTCATCAACCCTTCCTTCTTCCTCCATCGAATGGCTATGATCAGGAATATTGCCCAACTGATCTGATGCTTTCTGAAATGCATCTGCTTCTCCAAACTAGAACAATACACAGCAAAAAATTCTTCGTGAATGCATTTACTGACTAAGGAGAAGATATAAGATAGACATCACATAATAATCCCCAAGATTCCTTGATTACCATTAGCTATTCGAGTGGATTCAGTGGAGAAAAAAATCCACAAACATGCAACAAAAAACACAGGCAACAAGTTCTACACAGATTTAACACAAGACTGCTGCAACATGCTCATGGCCAAATTTGACTAAACTCGTGGAAAAACACTTAGTTGTCAAAGAAATCAAGTCTAATCTGAAAGTTTTTTCTAACTCAATTCTGTCTGCGCGTTCTCTACCTTTCCAGGTGCCCGACTGGTTCTCGTTAAAGATGACTGAGAAGAAACGGAAGGCAGACAAGAAACAGAGTGCTCCGGTAGTGACAACGACCTGTTCACACCTGGCTCAACTGAATTCTCCATGCCAGACAAATGAGAGGTATCATCGCCCAGTTCCATTTTTGCTGCATCTATTCGTCCACTTGAAATACCCTCTCCTTTTCTGCTGTAAAATTAAAGAAGAAATGCACGGACAGTAAATAATCAAAATAAAATCTTCAAGAAAAAACAATTTTCAATTTCAAAAATAAAGTTGTACAATTCAAGTCCTCTTCAAATTACACTACAGTACGTGCAGTGAACCCTGCTACAGTACAAGACGTCTCCAACTACATCTAAGATATCTAAGTGCACAGAATGTCATTCCAAAAACTGAGTGTCTAGGAACCTTAAAAAGACAAATATTAACCCAGAAGGTTTCATAGTGAAAGTTTCATTTTCTCCTTTCTCTTCTTTCGTAACATTCTTGAAACAAAGATACGTAGAATATTAGCTATCGTGGGTTCAATGCCTTTCACAAGAACATATTTCTACGATATTAGACAAAGACACCACAGTAAATTGCTAACGTTGTAAACTCTGATGAAGCAGAAAAGGTCACCACATGTTCACACAAGGCCTTCCTAGCATAGCAAACTGCAATGAGCCTTTAATTGCTTCCTCAAGCTCACAGCATTGAGGGTCATTTACAATGATTGCCATCTCATCGCTCAGTGCCATCAAGGTCATTTGCAACATGTGTCACTCCTACTCACAAAAAGCCATCTAGCAACATGCCTACTTCTCACATCACAATTGTTACACACAAAATGGACGATATGCAGTAATGCATGCTAATGGGAGAGTCAGAATAGTTTAATGCCACAGTAAAATTACATGAAATCCAAAAGAGCATTGTTAATCACTGACTGTTGCACCAATTTTAAGCATTCCTGCATATTTTAGGCAAAGTAATTTATTTTATCCAATCTTGCATTTAGTCTAATAGCCTAACAGAATTGGACACAATCTTGAGCAGAGTATCAAATCAAATGAAAACTATGGAATAATGGTCTCACAAGCCAAGAGACATGTACAGAGACAGCAGAGATGTATAAAAGTGAAACCAAAGTGCACCATATTTTTCAAGTATCTGTATAACTGTTTAACAATTTCAAATAAAACCAGCGACACCAGTTCACGGCTTGTAACAATTCTTAGTAACACAAGGTTAGTGCAAAATCTAGAGAAAGCGGTCTAGCAATTTCTAGTCAAATTCAAATTACACGATCGCATTTTTTATTTGAATTCTTCCATTTCAACATCTGAGACAAACCTTATCCTCTAGAAGTGATGCCAAGAGTCCAAGTTTCTTTGGATTCTGGGTGTACTTTTTAATAAGCATCTCGTGTTCATGATTTGTCCAGCTATTGCACTTCAAAGTTTTTGAAGTGCTGTTAAGTCGAAAAGAATCTTCAACAGTTCCATTTTCACTGAGTAAACCCAATTGATTAACTCTAGAGTCTAAAAGTGGTGGAGGCAGAACAATCAGGCTAAGTCTCTTCATAACCTTTGAACAGAACACAAAAGACAAGCATCATCAAAAAACGATTAACCCCTTAACTGGGGACCCCGGATATATCCGTCTATTTTACATTGAGTTACAGTTAAATACCCAGTTAAGGGGTTAAATAACAAGTTAATAAGTGCAAGTAAGCAGCCACTATTAGTTCAACAGCAACACTCATCACTGCCAATACATGCATCAGCTTTATCTGAAATAGACTCTTAAAATGTTCTCCTCTGGTGTCATGCAATATACGTCAACACTAATAACTGCATTAGCGGTACTATTTTTGTGATGCATGGCCATTTTATCATGAGTATTATGCCATCTGTTGCTACAGACTTGGGATGAATATATTTTGGAAACTATTAATATTTATTTTCATATTAATCACATCACAACAAAATAAATAAATTCAATGTAATATTTGTAAAATATCTGCCATTAACGTATTAATTACAATCAATATTGGACTACCCAGCGCCTAAATGTCCTTATGTACTGCAAAACCTAAGTTTAGTTTCATAAAACAATTATCGCAGCAGAGCTTTTGGCATTTCTGCTGACTCTCAACATTCATGAAATATCTGAAGCGTAGAACACAGCATGGACTATAACTGAAATGGAAAAATATGTTTTAAAAAAACGAGAAAATACCAAATTACTTTACCTCGGCTTCCACATTCAGTGCATCCACAATGCAGTTCTGTTCAGAAGCTTTCAAACCCGATGAACAATATCTGGTCACAAAAGCAACATAAGCAAATACATATTCATAATTTCTCAAAAATACCATATTAACCTTTTTACGAGTGAAGCGCCAGAAACGTCGTTCATGGTTAACGGGTGAAGCATCAGAAATATCGCTTTTATGCCGTGAGGGTTTAGACTAAAGGCCAGGGCCAAAGAGAAATTTAAGCAAATTTATGAACAATCACACACGATTCACACTCACAATCACCACTCATCGGTATTTGAGATCTTTCTTTCTTTTTGTATCTGCACGTTGGTAACGATCTCAAATACTCACACAATTTCTCTGACCTTGACAATGGATGACAGATACTCTGAACTGATGACTTAAAATCCCGACAGTTTCTCAACATAATAACCCAAGCTGTTTCCAAAACAGATGACCGGTCTATTGAAATCGTTGCTCTTGCTATTATTGAGTTGTACAAACACTTTGCGCACAGCATGTTCAAGAGGAAATGAACTGTACTTTGCCATAGCAGATCAACTGTCACCTGCTCTACGCACTCTGTAATTCTTGAATTACTAATCAGCTCAGAGAAACGGTACTTTTATATGGAAATCATAAATTGCCGTGCAACGGTGACTATAATATAATTGGGCTTACTGCTGATTCTGATGACCTTCAACAGTTTCCATCTTCTTTTTCCATGCATGGCAAAGTCTGTTCCATTGATTGCTCAAATTCTCTGACTAAATAACATAAAACTGATAGAAATAACATTGCACAAAACTATATTATAATAATAATTATTATTATTAAACTGACAATTTCATGCGTGTCACATTAACAAATGTCAGGAGCAAGGGCACATTACATAGTCCAGCTACAGTATATACTAAAATGACACAACAGTAATCATATACAGAAAAAAAAGAATTTAATACAAAAGTACAGTACATTAACATGAGCCTTGAAAACAGACCATGTTTATAGACTGGTCAAGACTCAGATACCTTTTACCTGTTATCATGGTAATGGGATATATATACACACACACACACACACACACACACACACACACACACACACACACACACACACACACACACACACACACACACACACACACACATATATATATATATTCTATGCCATGAGACATAGTTCCCAAGGGATTTAGAGAGAAGTGTTGACAGACACACACACACACACACACACACACACACACACACACACCAGTATTTACTGTACCATTGACCATAAAATCTAGCCCAGATAAGCATACCTGCTTACATAGTCAAATTCTGGATGGGATAAATGAAGCGTGTCAATGGTGGTTTTTGCACAAATACCATGAACCAGGGGCGGGCAACCTTTTTTCATGAAGGACTGCACGAGTCCCGGCCTTAGGTCTAGTGGGCCGCATCATGATGACAGCATGCACCTCATAACAATAATTTAAAATAATTTATTTCCAAAGTTCATGTTTGTGTAGTCGAACAGTTGTACAAAACAGACTACACAATTTAAAGAAGACAAATTTTAATATTAGATTCTCAACATATATTTACTATAACATTAATGAGAATTCTGCAGCGGAGAAAAATTTCTGACAAGTTTTTTTTGTACTCAGGTTTTAAGTTACTTGTTGATAAGTGCAAAAATGACTGCAGATTAACATCCATTAACAGAGACCTAATTTTGGGTTTTTTAATGCTTAGAGCTGAAAAATGTCTGTTCACAGGTGTAAGGTGAAACAAAAAAAGAGAGACTTAATAGCAAAATTTCTTAATGTTCCAAACTTGACGATGCCAAGAGACGAATAAAATTCTGTTTCTAAGTTTTTGAAGTTCAAAAATACTCCTTCAGAGTGTTGTCACTTTGGAGATCTATCAACTCCAGTTGGAATTCATCTGCTGTTGTTTCTACATTTGCAGCAAAGTGACTAGACAATAGATTAAATTTCTCCTCTAGAATTCTAAAATCAGTTAGCTTAGTTTCAAAATTGTACATTAATGTACATACAATTTGTGTGCAAAAATTTCCTTTTCCTTGCAACTTCACATTCAATTCATTAAGTTTCTCGAACACGTCCACAGCAAATAAAGTCACAGCCAATCTGAGTCTGCCATTTTGTCTAGAAATTCACAATTTGTGCCTTTCATTTCCAAAAACAACACAATTTCTTCTTTTTGTTAGCACATTACCAATGCTTAACCACCTCACACTGTTATGATAAGCTACATCGTTGCTGTGGTTAGTTGCAAATAAGCCAAAAGCCATAATGCAATATTAATGCCCTTTTCAAAAAATTATTAAAATGTTACTTGTGCTTCACAGGGCCGCATAAAAGTCGCATGTTTGCCCACCCCTGCCAAAAGCAATTTATGCAAAATGTTAATGAGATCAAGTGATGACCAGCTTTAGCAATTCAAAAGGTAAATCAAATGCTGAAACTCACTCTAAGTTGCTGGGCTTCATCTCTGTTCTTCATATATGCCACAAGTTTCTTTTTAAAGGTCATAAATCTGTAATTAAATCAAGCTCATATTTTAACAGAGGCACAGGCATTTGTTCTACAGACTACGTCAAATTTTGATAATTCGACACCCTAGAACAATCTAAATAAAAATAAAGAAATTATTGACTTTTAATAACAAAGAAAATTCAAGCATGTTCATGCAAACTATTCACGAATATGAAATATCAGTCCCGATCAACAGCCAATACACCAAGAAAGACTCTACATTAAGCACCATGTACAACAGTGAAACAAAACATGAAAATGGCTTAAACCATTACAGAAACCGAAAAAAAGAAGGGAGCAAATATCAATAATCAATTTCTTACTTCTGCTTATTTTCATGATACACAGCGGTGTCACATGGTTGACGATAAAGAAACTACAAACAATACCAAATAGTTTAGGACAACTCCTCTAAGTTCACAGGTCACCCAATAATCAAATGAAACACAAAACATGCTGCAAAGCATAAAATTCGTTAATAAATAGAGCCACAGAAATGAGAATGTTGGACCAGGCAGACAACAAAGGAATACAAATGCAAATGAACACATAAAACAGTGCCACATATAAAACAGAGTGCCATATGGATGATACAGTATGAGCATGGTAATAAGATGAACAGAATGATCAATGGAGGAGAGTCAACAAGTGGAAAGTTACTGCCACCTAGGAAACCTTGTCACTGAAGATATAAGGCATCATACTGAAATAAACCGTGGCCGGACAAAATGGCACAGGGACAAAATGTCCGCGGTTTAGGATTAGGGTTAGTGTTAGAGTTAGGATGACATTTTGTCCCCGTGCCATTTTGTCCGCGAACATTTTGTCCGGTGACATTTTGTCCTAGCACCAAATAAACAGAAGTTCTACAAAAATAGCCCAGAAGTCCTGCCATCACTGAACTGAAGAGAAATATTGAAATGAAGTCTCAAGAAATACCTGAAGAAATGTACGACAAAACCAGTTATATAGAGAGTAAATGCCTAAGCATCAGCTACTTGGACAATGAGTTCAGACAATAGAAAGTTAGAGGCATTTGAAATTTGGATATGAAAACAAAAGCAAAACAACATCTACACATCACAAAATTTGAACAAAGAAGCTGCAGAGAAAGAAAAGATGGAAAGAGTTGCCTTATCATCACAATAAGATACAGACAACAAACCTGGATATAAACCGGATACCCAATTCTAAGAACAAAAGATGGTAACATGGAAGAAAAATGCTATGAACAAGATAGGTAAAGGTAGGTTCTGTACTCGAGTCTGAGCAATGGGTTCCAGCACCTATCTCCAGTCTAGGCAATCAGCGACATAGGTGGTATAAGCCATTAATCTGGGGTAGGTTGCCATTACTTTCCCCAGACCCTTGTTTTACCTCGCAGCCTAACACTACTCCTCAGTTTACCCCTACCCTCTAGCGAGTAAGGCTGAGTCGACCGTAGGGCTCCCTGCAGAAATCTAACCTGCGACCTTCTGCCCCATCACATAGTGTTGTCACCACTCTGCTAACTTCCCGCCCCAATCAACAAGAACAGCATCTTAAAACAAAAAGCACATGATCGAAAAGTAGTACAGGAGCAAAGAACCCATCGAAAGATAGAGCACTGTTTATGATGACCGTTAAGTAACAGCCAGTGGCAGTGCAAGTTCAATATCGTCTAGAGACTGTCAACAGTTGTGCATCATCATCTTCAGCATGTGTTGCATACATACAATAGTAATAAGAAGCAGATGTTAAATCTTCAGGTGTTTCATAACATGCTATATCAACTAGAAAGAACAGAACAGAGACAGCAGATCGAATCACGTTTACCCCAATGACTTTTTTCAAGAAATGTTCAAAATTTCGTGGTGTAAAACCAAGTCATGGATAGACAGATATATTAGGCACATTTTGCTTCATAACTTCAAAAAATGGTAAGACAGGAAGGTTTGTAAGAGCAGTGTACGTTACACATCTCAAAACCCAAGTTCAACTCAAGCCTATGTAAATGAAAATTAATTATATAATTCCTATTTTGAAATAGGATATAATAATGAAAAGTACGAAAAAAGCTAATTATATTCCAAGCAATTTCACAACTCCACACAACATGTATGGTCAGTAAAATAACAGCAAGTCTCCAGCAAAAAGTTTGTCAATTTTAGCTGCACAAAAACCTTCAAGCAATCTGTCTAAACCAAAATGCACACGGGTCATTCCATGCCATCTGGGACACCTCCAATGAAAAGTTGTGTCAAGTCTGAGATTTGCCTCCAAAAAACTTAACACAATTTATCATGTCTATATACAGATATACAAAGCATCAGATTGGGTAACTGGGGTTTGTTTGTAGGTTCAAATCCTTTATGGAGGCATATTATTAATGTTTCCATATTAAGTTCAGAGGCTCTGAGTTTCTACTGACATACTGAAAAGTATCCATAAATGTGACAAAATATCATTTACAAATCACTTTTCATGTTGGCTATTCCAGATTTTGAATCTCATAATCATAAAATATTATGCAGTAATTCAAATTTAAATTGTAATGGGCATAATAGTTGCATAAATGTATGACATACTAGCAGTACAGCTAAGACTTCAGACAAGATAAACAGTGTCAAATACAAAGTGTCTAAGATATTTTCCGGTTTCCAGCTCTAAACCATACTGCACATTTACATGTAGAAAAGTGGGCAAGGCCCCTAAGTTTGAAAGTCCATCATTTCTAATCGGGTGAAGATACTTGGAAATAATGTGGACCTTATTTCATGTCATAAGGCATATTCCTAAATATGCCCTATGACATGACATTGACAATATAATACAAAAATTACAACACTCTGGGTGATTGTCACATGATTTAGCAGCAGTAAAAAATACGCAAGAGAAAAAAGCATCGCCTCCAATCAAAGGTACTGCCAGAGGAAGCAAGCATGCAGATGCATATTACAGATAAAGAAATGTGAATGCATTGAGAAACACACGAAAAAGTCATATAATTAAAGATGCATCCCATAGCGATGCAGTGGCAGCAGCATTTTTGCAGAAAGGCACACATCTTCCCATGACCACGCTTGCTTATTAAAGCATCTGAGACACCTTCAAATTGTTTAATTCCAATAAAATTCTTCTCCACGAGAAAAAAACGACACTGTAAAAATCCAGAAAAGATAGTCCATTTCCTAAAGAAATTCCTGGCCGTGACTTTGAATCTAACAGCCACAATCCCAAATTATTTGGCAACGTGTTGCCGATCTTCCACAGTAATACCTGAACATTGGCATTAAGAACTTATGACAGCATACCGATCCAGTCACAGATTTCGTTGTATCCAGAAGTGCATGTGATGTTTCAGCTTTACGCTAAAATAAAAACAAAAGCACAACCATTCCACTTGGATGAATTGAACAGTAATCGTCAAGATCCTTTATAAAAATGCCAATCCTTTATAAAAATGCCAATATAAACTTGCAAGCAAATTCCACAATTAAACACACAGACATAAATATATAATATGGACCTTGTTGGCAATTAGAACACATAAAAGAAAGACATTCGAAACTGCCTCGTTTTATACAGACTCACATTGGCAAAAAAGTGCAAACTGGCTTTTTGCAGTATTGACAACCATGCAGTGCCATGCTATCACTGTCTTCTGCAGGACTAAATATAGGCACTGCTTATTTAGTGTTTAAGCAATCATCTGACTGCCATAATATTTCTCTAACAGCTCACTTGATTTTCAATCAGCACTTGCTCAAGGCAGTTGAAATGAGGCTTCAATTCCTCCACATTGCCTTCAACTTCAACGTCCAGTTCTCCGTTGTCCTTGCCAACAGATTCACTCAGATTTTCTTCCTAAACAGGGAAAAGCAGACCAAAGAACCTCTGTCATTCAGGATAACTGTAAATGATGTAAACATATGAAAGATATTTTAAAACTATGTTTACTATTGATTCACTCTTGTCTTCAATGCTATGAAAACTTTCAAAAATAAAGCCATACCATCAGAAATTACAATGATGCACAAACTATGCAACATTGTATTTCATTTTGTGGCGTATAATGCATATCGCAAACGCTTCAACCAAAATGTCTGCCTTCAAAACTAACCAACGGTGAATTGTAAGCCAAGATAACACCAAATGAATTAAGGTGGGATTACAAGGCAACACCAGCATGAATGAAACAGTTAAGCAGATTAAATTGCTCACTTGCAAAACAAGTGTTGTAGTATCTAATATGTAAAAAACTATAATTTCCTCCATAGCTGTAATGTCCCAACCACTGGCCCTTTGGATTAAATGACCCTGCATGAATGACCCCACCTTTGGCTATAGCCACTTCATTCTGAGATTAAGCACCCATGAATAAGAAGCTACTTCGGTGCTGCTTTTGAAAGCAAAGCGCTATAGAAATTAATGAGATTTTACTTACTTACTTACTTAGTTGCAGGATCAAGTGATAATAATTGTACCCATTTCACACAGAATAATACAAACACACAGGATTGTCCTCTTACCAGAGAGTTGTGCGGTTTGGAAAGAACCACTTCATCATGACGAATGGTAGAATCAAGACAGTTAATGTGCAGAGACAGTTCTTTCGAACCTTCTGTTACTTCTCTATGACCAGAATCTGAAGCATCCGCTAACATTTCTTTTGATCTGTGACTTAAAGCCCCTTTCTGTCAAGGCATAAAATACAAGAATAGTAGTCAATAATTGCCATCAAAGCATTGGCATAACATTTCACACTGATCAAAATGCACACAATTTGCTAAAATGTCTTTTATGATGAACAAGATTCACAAAATCAAATTCATCTCAAAGTAGTTAAAAGATTTTTTTTAAAATCAACTGCCAGTCCACCAATAATTATAACAAAGACACTAGCACTTCAAAGCATAAAACTTCAATTACCTTCCAATGTTCCTGAATAGGGTCGTTGTTGACCAAATGTTCATCTAATTTAATCTTCTTCGTCAAACTGTAAGGTGGTGTGTGAAGTATATTTGCATCATCTGCCACCCGCTTGGAACACCTGCCCTCAGGCAACATTCCCAGTGACAACGCTACCTTGTCCATCCTAAAGTGGTCCACAATAACAAAAGCAGTCTTAATTTTACAAAAATGATAATTGTCTTGACCGACATTTCTCAGCTACACATGCACAAGTTTCTAATCAATACAGTTGTGCCAGTGACCATGTATGTATGTATGTATGTATGTATGTATGCATGTATGTATGTATATATATATATATATATATATATATATATATATATATATATATATATAGCAACTAGGTGTACGGCGATAATTGAAATCGTCTTCAGTTTGACCAAAGGGAATACAGGGAAAAATGAAAGTGTACAGTAGAGAGTGACCAGAAACTGTTCAGGACATTTCACTCTGGCGGGATAGTGTGGTATTCGGCAACATCCGGATTCCCCAAACACTTATGACACGAAACTACCGAATCCGAATATTTTTGTCACATTTCATGTTTTAAAGAAGAGCAAATTAACTGAAGCCAACTAAAGCGCACGCAAAATTTTAACTTAACCAGAACAATGTCACACAAAGAAGTAGTTGAGGCTGCATACGTTAACTGAGTAGGGAGTATTAAGTGACTACTGGAAAGTGGTAACTTTAGTAAGTAGTAAGTTAGGGTCATTCTAATCCTTTGTGGTAATATTCACTTTGTATCCTGCAAATGTTGATCCAAGATATCTGGATCTGGTATCTGGCGGGTGGAAAATACACATTCGGCCATTCCCTGGTGTACAGCAGCTGCGTTTATCACTAATGGGAGGACTGGATTTGACTGTAATGGACGTTCATTAGAAAACTATTGCAGTAATAAAGATGGATTTGACTGTAATGGATGTTCATTAGAAAACTATTGCAGTAATAAAGATGTGACAGCATTAAAGCAAATGAGCTGACAATATGCAAATCGACATCAGGCGTTGAATGCTGTAACGGCCAATTGATGCTATTTGATTAACAAGCAATGAGAGACCTAGTCGATATTCAAAATGGAAGCCCAGGTTCTTGTCAGAAGAAGATGGTACAATTAAATCACTGTATTGTGAGATGGATTCAGCCATGAAGCCATAGAAATAACAGATAACCTGGATTCTGGAATCAGTGACAACTGAGTCTTCAGTGGTGGTTCTGAAAAGCTCACAGTAACCCGGCAGTAACAACTATGCAATACACATTGGAAAAAAATTGAAATTACATTTTTGAGTCAGTGTCCGTGTGGGGCATCTCAGCGCAGCCAAACTCCACATTTCCTGCTCTTTGTTCTGAATGATTCATAGTGCAATGACCCTACAAAAGGACAAATCATGCCATCAGTGAACAAACATTTAATAGACTGGTTAATGCAAGACAAGGCATACCTATTACCTATCACAAGCATGAATCAGTCTTCTGGATGATGATTACAAAGAACAGGGTGAACCAATAAAAACTAAAAATAGAACATGCTGCTATGAGACACCCTCATTCGAACACTGAAAGCATCCATCACTTTAGGGTCAGTCAGCAACTGCCCATCAATTAAGACATTTTCTGTGACAAAGCTTCACTTTTCAATTCTAAGTGCTCAATAAGTAGTAGTAGTGGCTCAATCTTAACAATGGTCATTTCACTCCACAGAAATATGCAGTAATTTCTTCAAAAAGAAACACTTTCATTGGTTCATCGGGAGCGGCTCTGCTTTAATATTTCAGAAAAATGTTGACTTGAACTTCAATATTAAACTTTCTAAAGGCTATTGGCACTCACAAATAGCACCACTGAATTCTGCATGCACGTTCCTTAAAATAAACTCGAAATGGTTCCTCGATGACTTTGCTCATTCCAAGAATGGCACTAGTTTGTCAAAGAACAGCAACCCATAATTGCCCTCCTCACCTGTGATCAAGTGAATGTCAGTGCTACAAAAGCCAAATGCTCTGGGAGAGAGCTGCTAACCGACAACCAACATTTTGCAGACATTATGCAAAGTAGCTGTCTCAACTATCGCTTAGTTACAGTGTCCATATTTTTCCATTTGTTCTAGCAGATGCTACTAGAATGCCCTTTTTTATAGATGTACTGTAGATAACATGATATTTTCTTTATATGATATCTCTATAATAGTCTACGTCAGGGGTACTCAAACCTTTTTCAAGCAGGTCCACATTCTGTCTTCCACTGTTCGTGAGGATACATTAGTTGAAAACAGAAGCCATATTATTCCTGTGCCCACAGCTGCATAGCAGGCCTAGGTAACTAGAGTAACTAAAGGGTCCTCTTAAGAGACTGTTAAAAATGCACCAAGACGACAAATGAAAATGACAAAACCCAAAATGCAAATAATAAATCTCAGATTTTATGACAGGATATTGGCAACCCCCACCTGAAAAATGTTTTTAAGGTAATTAGTTCTCATTGCACGGGGGGGGGGGGGCTGGGGCGAAGCACCAGTCACAGAAATTTTGATTAATAATAGAATTAGACAGTGAGCTCTGGTGCAAATTTTAAAGACTTTAATTATGATTCATTACTGAGTGACCAAAGGCAGTAAGGCAGGAACAGTATGAAGACAGAAACCGAAATAAGCTACATCAACGCATGATTGCAATAACAAGAGTAAGTGAGTAAGCAAGCTAATATGTATAATAACTGGGTTTTAAGTGGTTTAGTAGGGGTTTTGTTGAAAGCCACTGAAATTCAGGTTAACAATTTTGAACTTGACACATATTAAAAGAGCTCCACGGTCCACAAGAACCTGCCTTGCGGTCCGGGCTGTGGGCCGCGGGCCACGGTTTGAGTACCCCTGGTCTACATGTTGATTTGAATTGAATATCTGAACCATAATTGCTTTGTAGGGCATATTGGACTATCACAATTGTTAGACACTGTTATTCAAATGAGAAACAAATCTGAGCTGAAGAACAAGTTGCTTATAAGCATAAAAACCATGTGGAGTAATACCTAATAAATCCCTGTAATTAGCCCATCTATTTTGCTTTCTGTTCTTGTTTGGATGCTTCTAAGACATATTTCTGGGGAACATTTTCCTGCGAAGACATTAATTACTTTAATACAATGCATAGGAGACTTTCATTCAGATGTCGATTTAGTGTCACATAATCAAAAAAATCACCATGGCTTTCATGGTCTTCAACTTGAAATTACTTACTATAACTATCAGTATTTCAAATAAACCACTTTAAAATTACAAGTGAAAGTTCTTTAGGACCACTGTTACGACTCATTCATTCTTAGTATTTACAGCAAACATCATCTAATGCCATGTCATATTCGATACCTTTTTTATAATAAGCAGAAATGTCATTATAATTATTCATAGAAATAGGACAGATAGAGACTGAGCTTGTTTATTACGGCTATAAATTCTTCAGATTCTTCTGTATCAAGATGAGCAATTACGATCTCAAAATAAGGATCACGACCTTAAAATGAATGGTTTTAAGCAGGTTTGATTGTATATGTAGCCAAGAAGAGTTCTCTAGCAACACCATAAATTAAAGTCTTTAGAGATGCTGTCACCACTTAAGATCAATGAACACAAACGTTCAAATAGCCAAGGCATTGGTTTCACATTTCGCCAAACACAGGAATCCAGTTACAACACTCAAACCATAACATGTCACTGGGGCATAGTCTTAAACTGCAGCAAACACTGTCAAATAAGATCCACTCAGAAGAAAACATCCAACTGAAACAAAGTCTGAAAAAGGTCAGAGCAAGAATGGATGAATGGCCATGCAGAACTGAAGGAGCCAGCAGGGAAAATGCAGAAGACTGGTTTGGATTTTTGCAACAAATGGATCATGCAGAAACACTTTGGATTCCGATTAACAGTTCCACCTTCATGCGCACACACACACACATGCACGCGCACACACACATACACACACATACATACACAGTACACACACACACACACACACACACACACACACTTGATGGCCCATGACTAACTCCACTACTAAAACAATGTTCCTGTATCTGGGGCAGAAAAATACCACACCAGTTGCACATACGTCATGCATGAACACTGAAGGTATAGAAGCTCTCAGACTTGATAAGATCTGACCAGTCTTCACTACCCTGACCCTAGTGACACACTTAACAATCAGGGCAACAATTAGTCACCCAACAGATCACATACATATTCTGTCACAATCCATATATCACATCTGCAGATTCTGTATCTGGCACCAGCATGTTACAGCCAGCTGCAGGAATTACAAACAAAGCATGATGTTAAGCAGCAAATAACTCAACATGAACTTGAAATAGCAAAAATACAAGAAAAAGAACCTTATTGGCAACCAGGCTACACTTAATAAACACCACAAATCTCCACTACTTAAGGTCATGCTCTAAATGCAAATGAACGAAGCAAACAAGAATTCTGAACCGTATCCCATTTCCGCAACGATAATTTTTAAAAAACATTAGCGATATTTTTAGAATGCAAAACTGCTTTTCAGTGCCACATTCTTATAAAACATCATCGTACAAGAAATACAATGCAAAAACCACTGCACAACAATAGCAACTGTCTTTATTGCCCCCCCCCCCCCCGTACGTCCTTCGTTCTGTTTGCACTGCAGATGCAAATGCTCGTCTTGGGGTGTTGAAATGCTGGAGCAACATCAAGCAAAAACTGTAACTCTTAATCAGATTCTCCTTTCTACAGGGAAACATACAGCCTTTGAAAGAAATGCAGGTCAAATTTGGAATTTACGTCAAAGACAACTTCTTGGCAGCTGTAACTAAAGACCTGTCTCAACATGTACATCATCATCACAGGTAGGTACAGCAGCAAAAATACCGGTAATTATAATTTCATTCTGCTTCAGCAATGTAAGGGAAAAATCATAATCTTATCAATATGTAGAACTAGAATTCAAAAATCATTACTTAGAAGAGCATTTTCAGTTAAAAAATATTGTAAAATTTAACATTTCACAGATTCTAGCAAAGACTGACTTGACAGTAATGAGAATGTATATAATGGCAAATTACTGGAAATTACTAGGAAGTCCCTACTATCAAGTAACTAAAGATCAAAATAAATTACCTAGTACAGTCCAAATTATTACAAACAAATAGACATTATCGAACAAGTTGCTTCTCTAGCTACTTAAAGACAACATGGACTAAAGATCTATGAATTCTACAGACTGGCCCATACTAAAAACACCATAACTGCTGTGCTACAAGGAAGGTGCTACGCTGACATGTGCTATACATCAATACCACGCATGTGTCATGTAAGTGTATGCTCTCTCTGTGACTATCAGAAAATAATAAATGACAAAGTGGCAGATTAACCTGTAGTGGGGCAAAACAGATAGACCACCCCACTTATTACTATCATGCTTAAATGTCCCATCTTTTAATGCCACAAAATGCTCCTGAAGTAAAAGCATGCCTGCTTCAATGAACCAACATATTACAGTGAATACAGTACAGTACATCTGAACGCAAACTTCAAAATCATTGCAGAATTTAACAATATCTTCACAATACTATCAATAAATCCCTATCTTTGCAGTATGAAGCTAAACAGACATACATCGGATAACATAAGTAGAATCAGTTGCACATTCTTAATGCACCAGTCTGTAACGGAAGCAAATGGCTAAAGCTTCCATATATTAGCTGTATCACAAAGTTACACACGTGCTACCTAAATGATCACAAGTAGTCTCCTGATTATTATAAGTACTCCAGATAGCCAATGCAGAGCTAGGCATTGATGAACAGGCAAAACTAGGAACACTGCTCTACTGTACAGTAACAAATTTACAGGCATCCTAAAAGAATTTTTTTTTAAAGATAAAAACTTTCAAATCTGCCACAAACCACAATTTTTCTGAATAATCACCACCACTGCTGCCACCAACGTCATGCTCTTTGCCAACTCCTGAGCAGCAACAGACAGGACTTCTTGGAAATGTTTTGTGTCTAGCTAAGAGACACAAAACATTTCCAAGAAGTCCAGTCTTCTGCTAACATTCTTTCTTCTGTGGCTAAAATTCATTTCAAGTCCAAATCTTCCCTGAAGTTGTCCATCCACTTCTTCCTCAGTCTTCTGCTACCTCTACATGTATTTCCTTCCACTTGAGTGTAGAGTGTCCTGTATGGTAGGCTCCGTTCATCTATTCTATTCATAGGTCCCTACCAGGTAAGTCTTTTTCTTTCTAATTTTGTTGATGATTGTATCATTTAGGCTGATACGCTGTCTAATATCTTAATTTCTCATATTCTGCATCCTAGTTACTCCAAGGATTCCCTGCAGCCACTAGCAGCCTATGTTCGTCTGTTTATTTCATGCTCCAGGTTTCTGCACTATATATGATATGTGGGATGACCGCGGTGTCATGTATTTTTTGACCGTGGTGTTTTTATGCTCTTGTTGTTCCAGAGTCTTCTCAGTCTCCCCATAATTTGCAATCTTTTGGCTATTTTTTTGTTTAATATCCTCTTGATGGCTCCCATTATTTACAATATCTCCTCCAATATGTAGAAACTTTTTGCCTGTTCAATTGTTATATTCTCCAATGTTATATATCAATAAGAGCTTCTCCTTTTCTGCCGACTGCCATGACTATTGTTTTAAAGCATTAAGCAGTTAAGTCCAAATGTTTTGCCTGTCAGATTAACTTCATCAGTATTGTTGCAGATTTGATTTGTTGTCTATGCAAGCAGGTAATTTCTAACATCACCTGCAAACTTTAAATTGTTTAATTTTCCTCTGCAGCACATTATGCTTACATCCAGGTCTCCAATTGCTGTTTTAAAAATTGCATCCAGGATAACAGTGAAAAGAGTAGAGGCAACAGCATGCATCTTTGTCTCATCCCGACATTTATATTGAACCATTCTGACAATTCAGTATCCATCTGTACTGCAATTTCTGATACAGTGGATCCCACTTAATCGAATACCGCTTAATTGCATAACCCGCATAATCGCATAACAACATAAAAACCCGAACCAGTGTTTTGTGTATCAGACGTCCCGGCTATTTGCATAGCCCAGTTAATAGCATAAGCAAGGCTTGCACGGCACCTATGCAATTAAGCGGGTTTCACTGTATTGCGTATACCACTTGTATTTTTTAAAAAGAGTTTTTCTTCAATGCCAACACATCTCATTGTCTTCCTGTAACCCTTCCCGCCATGCAGAGCCAAACGCCTGTTTATAGTCGATACAGTCAATATAACAGCTCTTGTTAACCTCAATTGTTTTTTTCCAGTAGTTGTCCTATGACGAAAAGCTGATCAATTGTGCTCCATCCGTCACAGAAGCGTGCTACTCATTGTCCATCATTTCTTCTATGTATGTGCTTATTCTTTTTTGAAGTGCATTGGAAAAGACCTTGCTCGGTATACTCAATAGTTATTCCTCCGTAGTTGCTACAGTATTTTTATCGCCCTTCTTTTTGTAAGAGGCATGATTATTTCTTTCCCCCAATCACCTAGTACTGTTTCAGCATTGCATATTTTATTTTAAATGTCGTGGAGCAAGCTTATCATTGTTTCTCTACCTGCTTTCAAAAGTTCTGTGGGTATGTCATCTACTCCTGGCGTTTTATGTCCTCGTTTCTTTTATTACCTGTTCTATCTCTTCTTTCAGTATGTTTTCTGTGGGTTTTTGAAGGTTCATGCTTGGCACTTGAAGAGTCTTTTGTAGAGCTGTTGTAGTGTTTTTGCCTATGCAGTTCAGAATTTGTACGTACGCACATTCAAATTTATAAATAGATAGAAGGATGGTATATTCACACAATCATTTGACTTGAACAAAATTACTTTCTCATGGTCAAACAAAGGGTCCCAACTATTTTTCTCATGGTTACGTATTTAAATATTGAAAACCTTTAATTTAATAGTAAACAAATGCTTTTTGACTATGGCTAAAAATTAATTTTCACCGTGCAGGGGTTGCTAATTTGTATGTATGCGTAGGGGAGGTTAACCAAAATGTACAGTGTGCAACAGGGGGGAGGGAGGGTAAAAATATGACTTTTTTGCATATGTATGTACGTACTATATGGATGGCCTTGCAGTGATTGTCATTTAAAATTCATCACTTATTTGTTTTATTCATTTATAGGCATCCCTGGTCCTGTGCACGTTGAAATGTGTTTTGCATTTATTCACAGATTTTGTATATCCATGTTTCTCCATCATTCTTCAGTCTTCATTTTATTTCCCTTGCCAGCCAGTGCACTTGATGTTCGTCTGTTCCGTCTATTCTTAACTTTCTTATTTGATGACTTAATATTCTTACTCCTTGACTCACCCATTCCTTTTGAGGGCCTCTTTTACCTTTGCCAATGACTTGCATGGTTGTTTCTTTAATAGCTTCTTTTATTCCTTGCACTGTTCTTCTACAGAGGAACTTTGTGTTGTGATATTTATTTTTGATTTTAGTTTATATTTTATCTTTTTCTCTTCATCGTCTATTTTTGCTACATCAAAGATTACCCTATCACTTGTTTTATATTCTATTCTTAGTCTCATTTTAATTTTTGCCATAACAACATCACAAGAGTGTGGCCTGATCCTACCTGGGCTGAGCAGACTCTTGTGCACACCTGACTTACATCCTCTGTCTATTATGATGTAATCTATCAGATTCTTAGTGATCCATCTGGTGAAAACCAGGTCCATCGCTTGTTTCTCCATTTTTCAACGTGCTCATTACTGGCAATTTGTTTATTGCACAGAAGTTCAAAGATGCTCTCCTCTTTCATTTGATTCTTCCGTTCTGTATTTTCCAATTGTTACACCCCAAGTTCCATAAGTTTTACCAACGTCCACATCCCAGCCTCCAATTACAGCCAAACATCTAGGCACTGCATTTACTGTACTCTGCAAATCATCGTAGAAGCTGTCTGTAGCTTCTTCTGAAGTGGCATTTATGCTATTCTGCTACTACAGTGCTGTATAAACTGGTGGAGAGGAATTCAAGGCAATGGAATTGAACTGAATGTAATTCTATCTAAGTATCATCTACAATTTAATTCTGTCATATTTTGTAATTATTGGTTTTCTCAAAAGCAACAACTTCACATCCAATCATTAGATAATGGAATACACTTCATACAACTGTTTGTCTTAAATGTTTTTAGTTCGGACGACATGGATTCAAGCATTTCTCTGGCTGTCAGTCCATTAATTGGATGTTTGCTTTGATCACGAGTTGGCAGTCAAACTGATTGCAAAGTCATACAACATCAGCTCTAACTTGAAAATGGCAGTTAAACCTTCATGAATCTTTATATTCTTCTAATGACCTCCATATAATTTAGCAAAATTTTACCAATAGTTATGCTACTTAGCAAAATACTGCAAATCACCAGTGTTGTATGAAGTACTGAGTTTGAGTACTCAAGTAAAAGTACAAGTATTATGTCATTTTTTTACTTAAGTAAAAGTAAAAAGTACCTATAAAAATAGTTACTCAAGTAAAAGTAAAAAAGTACTCCTCAAAAAGTTACTTTTTAAGTAAAAAGTAAAAAGTACCGTGACAGACGGAATCATCAACAACTCCACATTATCATGCCAAATCAGATTTTTATTACTACTTTTAAGCAACATGCAGAAGCCTCAGCAGTCAACACGTACACATTTACACCATTAACTGCATTAGCACAAATGCTGGTTTCACAAAGCCGTAGCTAGGGGGCAGGGTCAAGCTGTCCCGGCGCGATCCTCGAAGGCGCAGTTTGCACACTAAGTCCTTAATTTTTCATACCACTTTCCTCCGGCGTGAAAATAATGTTGATAAGTTAAAAAAGGTCATCGCCGGTTTTCAGACTGTCACGGGTTAAAAATTTGTATGTTGTACGTTGCCGTGAAGACTCGGGTAAGCAAAAAAGTCCATCACCGGAATTTAGGGGCGCAGAATTTATACCTTGCCCCGGGCGCCGACTGCTCTAACTGCGGCTCTGTGATTGCATGTAGGTCTAAGAAAGATCAAGTTTTCAAACAATCTGTCAGTCATGCGTGTACGTTTGTTGGTCATTGTCAACCCTGTACGACTAAACACGGGAAGTTGTGAAGAATTAAACAGATACTCCAGTAAATGTATCGAAATTTGGCGATGAGAAATTTTACTTGTAACGAAACATGAAAGACATAATGTAACGAAGTAAAAGTACTAATATTTGAATAAAAACTTACTTCGTTACAAGTAAAAAGTACTGGGTAAGTTGTGTACTTCGTTACAGTACGAAGTACTCAGAATTGTACTTAAGTAATGTAACGCGTTACTTTTACTTCGTTACCGCGCAACACTGCAAATCACCACCAGTTAACTCAACAAGTCATGTAAAATTTGATATATGTAAATTCTTTCTAAACTATAGAGTCTGATTGAATATTCCTATCTGAAACAACACCCTGGACAGCAACAACCAAAAAAATTTGAACCCAGACATCATCACTCACAGTCTAGCTTGCACACAATTGAACCACCGTGCTAAATACACAAAATTAAGCAATATTAGTATCAAGTTTAAGTGTCGCAGCAACCTGTTTTTTAAAATTCAAAACAATATCATGGCCAGACTCGCAAATCAGTTGGTGTACTATGCCAAACCTTCAAATTGAGCAACAGAAAGTTGACTGACTTACTTGTAACGACTTAATTACCCTACATAATATGGTGAAGTGCCGCTGCCATCAACCGCAGCGTTCAAAACAAATGATAATTTCTGGTAGAAAAATAACGAAACCGCTAAACCCAGGATAGTGACATCGATCCTGTCTCGTGACGTAACTTTTACGAAAACTCTCACGAAACCACCGAAACACAGCCTATATCGGCACTCGTGACGAGAGCGCCTTTTCAGAATGTAAGGCGCTATATAAATATCACGTTATATTACAACAAACTGGTCATGACGACGAGGGGGACCGTCTGTACCACGGGCCCGTTTCGCATTTCGTATTCACCGTGACTGTCAGGTCTAAATTCGTCGATCTTCGTTCGCTCCTCGCGTCGATCTTCTACCTGGCTGAACGTCTATCGAGGATTCGTTCGATCCAAATGATCCACGACAATTAGATCCATGAAGTGAACGACTTTTCCCTATAATCGCTGACTCAAGTCCCTGCTTGCAAGGAGTTAACGTACCGCCTAGAGTCACCTCAGCCTCTCGACCTTCACAGTTCTCGCTAGCTTTGTCTCACGGTTTTTTTCTCGAATGAACTATTTCTGTGTTTGCACACATTGAAACGATAATTTCTGTTCGGATTCTTCGACTTCTGTCCGGTTAATACTGCATATTCTTGAGTGCTTACGGTAAGATTAAGTGCCTGGATAGGCAGATACAGTCTCCCTGGCAGATATAAATGGCAGCGCTATTTAATTTTATTTTCTTGCTTACTTGTCAATTACCGGTATGCATATGTTGTTTAAATTATATTGCTTTTCTTATGCAATTTGATTTAAGATCTTTGATCGCCTTGCAACGTCAGTTCAGAGCACACAACCAACCACTAATCTACAATTATAAAAATTCTATACGATTCTTCATCATAAAAACTCAGTCAAAGCATAGGTAATTTCAGTGGTTTTCACACAGGCTTACTTAGCCTCCTAAACCACTTAGAATCACATTATTATTATAATTTAGATCACAAAGATCGTTCAGTACCTCGCTAATCTGTAATGGCGATCATCTATCGGTGATATCGTCTCTTCGGGCTTCGCAGTAACAGACGTTGTACTCGTAGGCCACAGCGAATGTTTTTCGTGGTTCGTACAACGACCACGTGACGTCCTTCACCTTCACGTGACGTTGTTATTACTTCTTGTCCCGATACTTGGCTACAGCCACGACTACGCACAAACACACACACACACACGTGCACACGTGCACACAAACACACACACACAGGTGCGGGGGTGGTAATTGGCGGTGACCTAGATAAAAATACTGAGAAGGACGCGAAGTGAACGGGGGGAGGGAGGCAGGCATAGAGCAATCGCCGACACGTAAACGCTGCTGCAGCCACTTTTCCATCGTACAGCGAACTTCTATAGCGCCACTTTGCAAATGCACTTAGCATCAGTCGATGGTCGCCGTGGATTTGAATCGTAATCCGCCCCCACTGTCAAACATTCGAAAGAACAGTCCGACTATAGAGATAGAGATGAACCACTGATAAAGCTAATCCAACGTTGTCCCACTGAGCGGCCGGCCGGCTGCTATTCGTAGAAATTAGGCTGCCCTCTCTCGCTGTAATAAATTAGTTGACTTGAAGTGGTGGACAGATTAGGTGATATGCGTGGGCTCGATTCGCAGAATTGGAGTCTTTTTTTAAAAAACTAGGGTTGCCGTGTTTGCGCCGACGCCGAGTGAAAATTATAATAATTTCCATAAATTATATAAATAGAATATAAATAGAGTATAAATAGAATAAAGAATAAAAGGTTACCATGCACATTTTGGCACGCGTCAAGGTTCGATTTTGTCTGATATGGTTGCAGTGAACGGAAGTGAGACTCGGGGGCGTAGCGACGGGGGGGATATAGGTATATATACCCCCAATCAGTCTACCTTAAAATTTTTATGTTATTTACATGTGCTTTATATGGTTAATGTGGTTTATAGTTAAGATTTATACCCACCTCAAAATATTTATACCCTTTCAAATAAAAAATCCTGGCTACGCCTCTGGCAAACGACTTCATTGTTTAGCCTGACGTTCGCCAGATGGCCATAGTGTTTTCAATGTTGGTCTACAACTTTAGGTCTACGTTGATCCAACGAAACTGATAAAAGATGCTGCGTCCTGTTACGAATGGGTCTGTAATTAACAGGGAAATGACGACTACAATGTGTTATTGTCATCATCATCATCATCATCATCATCATCATCATCATCATCATCATCATCATCATCATCATCATATTCATCATCATCGTCATCATCGTCATCATCAATCATCATCGTCGTAGTCGTCGACATCTTCGTTGTCGTTGTTGCTGGCCTTAATAAGCTCTTTACCGTGGGAAACGATGTAGAATCTGTTTACGCGTAAACAACGAACCATTCGCCAGTCGACCTGTCATTTCTTCAATTAATTAGGCCCTATTTACACGCGAATTTACGATTTATATAGCGCTTTCACGGGTGCAGTGTGCACCATCCTAATGCGTTACGTAGAACATGACGATTGACAACATTTCGTGTGAACATCTCCAATCGATGAGTCGTGACCAGGAGTCGAATCCAACCGAGTCCATGAGACGCTCGCTCTGTACCACTGAGTCTGTCGTTTTCTGTTGTGTCCGTTGTTGTCCAGCTGGTCAGGCTTATGTCCAGAGTAATTTCTAGGATTATCAATTGGGGGGAGGGGATGTTCGTATTTTCTGGGTGTGCCCTGCCAAAAAGTCTGACAAACAAGAGAAAGGTAATCCGGCTCTCAGATTGAGGGCGTTGGGGGGTCGGTCTCAGATTGGGGGGGGGGAGTATTAGGGGGTGTAAAAATATTCCTGCTTATGTCAGCCGCTATGCATGGGCGCCCAGTCGCCCACAGAAATTTTTTCCCGGAGGGGCAAAACACATTTTAAGCACAATGGTCACGGTTAATATTTTAGCAAGGTTTTCAATTTTCAATATGAAATATTGGTACTTGCATTTTCCAGGGGAGGGGTGCCCCTCTTGCCCTAATGTGCGGGCGCCCATGGTGCTATGAGGCGCATGCTATGACGACGAAATTCGCCTGTTTGTCATTGTAAGGGTCGAAATCTTACCGACTGATCGACAATTCGTCAAGCAAAGAGACATCATTTTTTGAGGGGGTGGGATTTTCAAAAAAAAGAAATTAAGAAAACTATCGCGATCCAATAATATAATTCGTAGAGCTTCGTTGTCATCCGTTCTTTTTGTCTTTGCTGTCTTGCGTATTGGCCCACCAAGGGCGTAGCCAGGAATTTGATTTGGGAGGGTATAAATATTTCGGGTGAGTATAAATCTTAACTATAAACCACATAAACCATATATAAACCCCATATAACCACGTGTAAATCACATAGAAACTCCAAGGTAGACTGATTTTGGGGTATATATACCGATATACCCCCGTCGCTACGCCCCTGAGGCCTACTCTTTCGCACGCACACACACACACACGCACACACACAACTTATGTGCAGTCATTAATTCATACAGGACGCTCAAACCATTCGCCTTTCGACCTGGAAATGCAACCAGTCATCAAGGCACACGGGGCGGTTAAGCCCGTTCCTTCCCAGTCCGAGTAAACTTTCCCTCTGACTCGCAAATACATTTTTGGGCCTACGGGCTTCTTTAGGGCTGCACAAATACTTCTTTGAGACAGCAATAGTTGTCGCTCTCTGCATGTGTACTATCTGCAGTCCCTGTCACTTTCGTCACTCGCATGCAGTTGCATGCAATCCTTACGAACCAGGCCTGACTCGACCGACCCTGGACGCGATAACGTTGTGTGCACCATCGCCCCAAGCGACTCATCGAATTGCACCACACATGCCCGTTAATGGACGCGCGCGCGCTCGCGTGCGTACGCCTATGTGGCACATTAACTGTCGCGGGGTACAACTATTTTGTACGTGCATTTGTACGAACGGGTTATTGCAAGGCCGCTTATCTGCGTCAGGGCGTTGTTTTTTTCAAGTTCCGCTGAGTTTATGGCAGGAGAGAGAGAGAGAGAGCAGTGTTTATTCTAGGCCTTCTCTGGAGGGAATTCCCCCCAAAGTTTTAAAATTCCCCCCAAATTTTTTATATGTTGGCTGGGGAATGGAAATTTCCCCCCAAAAGTGTGGAGACTCAGACCTTGTCCCCCAAACATTTCAAAATCCCCCCCCCCAATGTCAAGGTGGCTAGAATAAACACACAGAGAGAGAGAGAGAGAGAGAGAGAGAGAGAGAGAGAGAGAGAGAGAGAGAGAGAGAGAGAGAGAGATTAAATTATTCCTGCTCACCCGAGAGAAAAACACCTCTGATCTCTATCCTCGATCTCATGCTCGTCTTTCGACGCCGCATTTTTGCTCGGTATCAGCTATAAGGATACGACAGCGTTGTTATTATTATCGGCTCGAAGTGACAAGACACTCAGGGAAGGAAACGGAAAACTCGACCAAATAGTATGGCTGCAAGACAAAAGGACACAGATTCCGGAAGAACAAATGGAAACAGTGAAGGAAAAACATGAGGAGAGAGAAAACCACACAGAGAGAGAAGGAGAGAAAGAGAGAGAGAGAGAGAGAGAGAGAGAGAGAGAGAGAGAGAGAGAGAGAGAGAGAGAGAGAGAGAGAGATTCCGGAAGAACAAATGGAAACAATGAAGGAAAAACATGAGGAGAGAGAAAACCACACAGAGAGAGAAGGGGGAGAGAGAGAGAGAGAGAGAGAGAGAGAGAGAGAGAGAGAGAGAGAGCGGTATGGATGGTTCGAGAGTGGAATCGGACTAGAATAAGCACCGTAATGAAATTTCTTCTAATTACCTGGTGTCTAGTCGTGTAACAGCCAAGGGAAAGGCCAGACAGGCAGGCCATTTCGTTTACCATAGCATTATTATTAAAGAGCAATATAAAGTTTATGAGCTGAGAACTTGGCTTTTTGTTATTTTGTTTATTCACTGAACGAAGGAAGGATAGACGACGACTGCTTAGAAGGAATTTTCAGGAATAAATAAGAACCCGATTACCGATTGATAAAGTAGATAATTGTTATCGGTTCTCTCTCTCTCTCTCTCTCTCTCTCTCTCTCTCTCTCTCTCTCTCTCTCTCCCCATGTCCCTTGGCCTACGCGTCTGCTCGTCTGTGCGTATGTACGCTGTCTGCGTGCTTCGTGTTTTTTCGCAGCAGCAACCACAAATTGCGGGGGAGCAGTTATTTTAAGACGCCGAAACGAAGAGTTATGGCCGGGAAGGAAAATTAAATGAGTAAAAACAGCGAAGAACGTTTAGCAGAGGGAGAGAGAGAGAGAGAGAGAGAGAGAGAGAGAGAGAGAGAGACAGAGAGAGAGACAGCGAGAGAGAGACAGCGAGAGAGAGACAGTGAGAGAGAGACAGCGAGAGAGAGACAGCGAGAGAGAGACAGCGTGAGAGAGAGAGACAGCGAGAGAGAGACAGACTGACAGAGCACAATGTCTTTTCGCGGGACAACGATAACTCGAGAGACGGGTGTCGATTACTTCAACCGGAATCGGCGTTGCTCGTTGCGTTCCACTCGCGACGACAAAAGCGTATTTCCTTGCGATGGACGCGTTCCAGACAACGAACGTTAAAAGTCAGAGAAACAGCCACAGCGCCAAACGCAGGCATTCGCCCGATCGGATTGCATAATAATATTATAGGACGGGGATAAACACCGTTCTAAGCCAGATGGGAGGCTAAAATTCAGCGGTGCAGTCAAAATTTAGGAGTAAACAGATGCTATGAGCTAAATAATGTCATCAAGGAATTCCTTTGCACATTAAAAACCCGAAATTGATTCCGCTGCCAATCATCATTTTTGGTACTCCATCGGCTGATGCCCCGAGCATCAGTGTTTATTCTAGACCTGTTTTTTTGAGGGGGGAATTTCCCCAAAGTTTTAAAATTCCCCCCCCCCCCACAATTTGTATATGTTGGCTTGGGGATGGAAATTCCCCCCAAGCGTGGAGAGACAAATCTTGTCCTCCCCCAAACATTTCAAACTCCCCCAGTGTCAAGGTGGCTAGAATAAACACTGCCTGAGCATTATGATAGTGGCGCTATAGAAGTTGATTGATTGATTGATTGATTGATTGATTGATCCTACGTTTAGATGCAGCAGCGGACGAACAGATGTCGAAGTAGGCTAAAGGGCTGCATGGGCGACAGAAGAAGTCCCTACTAAAGCCCTTGAAATCCAGCACATGAACCTGTGACCGCGAATGGCGGACTTTTTAAATGGCTATTTTTAGTATCCAAGACTAATGAAGGTTTTCAAGCCGATTGCAAATCAAACTAAATCCACCGGTCATCACTCTTCCAGTCCCCCTCCCCCCGCCCACCCCTAGACTCTCTTGTTTCGGCTGATCTGCCAGTAAATCCTCAAGTCTGGGTCAACTCTAAATGCTGGGACAAGGGGCCGTTGATGGATTCCGAATGTCAGCATGCCGTGCCGGTTTCTCTCGCAGGCCCTAGTCCCATTATTACACGCAACGGCGCAGTGAACGTAGAGGCAGAACGCACGCCGTAAGATAAGACTAACGACTTCAGAGATAGCAGCACGCAGTGCGTCGATAGAATTGTTAGTCTTCAATCTTCATATAAGCATCTCATGGTAATGTTCTAATTTTTAAAAAAAATAAGTATTTGATACTGCTTTGTTCTTGACTCTGATGAAAAAACGGGGTAGGATGGGACTTGCATCCTCTGAGTGTAACTTCATTACAGGGACTAATCTTGAAGCACGTCGCTCCGTCAGTCAATTTCTTTTCCAAACACACGTAGAAAGTCTACGGACATAATCTTATCTAAGGCGGAGCGAATTTTTCCAAAACAAACCAACCACACACTATTCACTTATCCAGAGTTCAGTTGGGGAAAAAGACCGAGAATGATTGAATTTATACGGAAGAGATCAAATCATTCGATTTTCTCTGCAGTCCTAAGAGGATGAAATCTCAAAATGATCAGAGAAATCAGTTGCGCCAACTACAGTCAAGTCTCGAATCCCTGTATATACCAGGCATGATCCGTCCACGACGAACAGGACTAAATGGGATCCAGTTTTCCTAAGTCTCGAATTTCGGGGACTAGAAAAACAGTGTATAGCACCGGCGATGAGCGTTCAATGTTATGCGCTTTCCATTTTACTGCATCGACAGTGCTGTAGCCTAGCTTTCAATAGAAATGCGAATGACAATTAATTAAATCTGATGCTGACTTTGGCTTACAGCAATAATTATTAACCATAGGATTTTGCGGTACATCTATTGATCATTCGGTAAAACCATATGAACATCTATGTTAGCCTTGCATCGAGCCATGGCATTCACATGCCCATCGACACTAATATGGCATGCATGATATTGTGTTTCAGGTTGATGTTTGAAATAGTCGTTCCCTTGGTAGTTCTCAGACAGGGCAGATCCTACAGATCGACGCTAAAATCCAATTATTATTATTATTATTATTATTATTATTATTATTATTATTATTATTATTATTATTATTATTATTATTATTATTATTATTATTATTAAATTCTCACATCTTGCATCATTTCGAGTTTATGATATTAATATTATTATTGCTATTATTATTACTACTACTATTACTATTATTATTATTATTTTGAAAGTTCTGTGGAAGGCGACTGTGTTATTATTATTATTATTATTATTATTATTATTATTATTATTATTATTATTATTATTATTATTATTATTATCTTTTTCTATAAACTTCTTGCCGTTGAAAGTTTCGCATTCAATTGAGGAAGTATAAATACCATGCACATTTTGGCGCTCGTCTGCGCCGTAGCACAGTTGCAACGTGTATTATACGTTTGCAATTCTATTAGCCTGTGTTTATATTAAGTATGTCCTGTCGAGCAGTTCCTGCAAATCGAGAAACATCAAGTCGTTGTTTCCCAGACCGAAAAACATAGTGACAACTATTTAATGAAGATTTGTGCATGAAATTTCCAGCGACAGACGCCGTTAATGTTCTCTGCAACAGGCTAGATGTTCGGTATATGACGCAATCTACAGCCGCGTTATTTTTTGGAACGCTTCGCCTAAACTAATAAAAATTATATGAAATAAGGTGTGCTGTCAAATGCCAAAGACTTCTCTGGGAATGAACTGCCAGAAGAAATCAGTTGACTGTGCCTTTTTTTCAAGAAAAGGAAATGACGCCAGGGAGATAAGAATTCGAATAGTTCAGTTCTGCCCCCTCAAGAGAGCGGCAGTCAATCGACGCCATGAAATACCGTAAATTTAGGATAATAGAAAAAGGAAACATTTTTCTGTGATGATAATTCTCCTCCGTCTCCTTCGCATCATCGTCGCTGTCGTCGTCAATGACCTTTGGCCCAGCTGCAAGAGTTATGGCGTACGTTACGTTTACTGTACTTTCAAGCATATATTTGTATATTCAAAGCTATGGCCTAACGCAATGGTTCTCACACAGGACAGATTCAACAGAACCACTCCAAACTCTGTTATCATCATCGTCGTCGTCGTCATCGTCATTATCGTCGTCGTCATCGTTATCGGCATCGTCACCACCACCACCACCACCACCACCACCACCACCACCACCACCACCACCACCACCACCACCACCACTTTGCTATAGGCTAACTGTTTTGCTACTCAGCTACTGATATCTGCTATTATCGACGTCAGTATAGCATTGCAACAGCTCTCCTGTACTGCTGGCTCTGGCTATTTTGAATAAATCTGGTAACGCTGATCCTACGCAATATGTTTAGATGTGCGCATGAAAGACCTTGTAGACATTTTGATAGGCATCGAGCAGATACGTCGATTTAGCCTTAGGTAGCATCTTCAAAGAACAGTCATTTGCGCAATTATTATCGGTGCTGGGTCAACTTCTCAGCCAACGGGCTAATGAAAATATCTTGTAGAATAATTACTCGTTCGATGAATACAATATAATGAAAACCCAAAATTGATGAAATTCTCAAGAAGACCACGATTCGACTTTCGACCGGGTTTTGCAAGTCAAAGAAAAGAGGAACAGAAGAACAGAACAAACACGTTAAAAATTTACGAACGCTGAGTTCAAACTTCAAACGCGGAAAGTAGTTTTATTGATCCGATTATTCAAAAGTTAGTGAAATTTGGGCGATCTGAACAGGGCCGTAGCCAGGAATTTGATTTGTGGGTGGTATAATGTGATTGCGAGGGTATAACTCTTAAAAAACTTTGAAAATCTTAAAAACACATTATAATTTTTAAAGTAGTCTGATTTTTTGGGGGGGAGGGGGAGGTATATATACACTGATATACCCCCGTCGCTACGCCCCTGGACCCGAATGATTTGAATTTCGTTTTGCGTCGTTCATTAGTAGCGATGAACGGTCGAATTCTCTGCTAATTTTCTTCCATTATGGCCAGTTTTGGGACGATGCTATATAATTTATTCGCACTGAGCTGTCACACAATTGAGGCCGATCAGGCCCAATGATAACGGACCACGGTTAGCGTTTAACAGAGTCAAACTGTATTCAAAGCCCTGGCCTTGAAGGGCGCTCTGCCGGTGTACTGCCATAAAGTGTCCTACCCGAAACATATGTCCGGACGGACACTTAATTGCAACCACAAAGTGTCCGGCGGACGGTTTATGGTGCCATATAATGTACCCAGAAAATGTCCGGGGTGCCCCAAAAGTGTCCGGCCAAAGTCAACGTTAAAGGAACAATGTTGGCTTACGGCAATTCATAGGTTTTCATGAATAGGTCTAGAGGGGAATAACCCGAGTAGCAGGTCTTTGGCCTCGAAGTTTGAACATTTGATTATTGTAAGAATTGAATTACAGTTCAAAACGGTTTTCCCAAGACATTCGTTAATAGGCAAGACAGTGGACTGCTAGTGCACATTAGTCGATAGTGAAGTTTTGAATATAAGTTTGAATATAACTTTGCTTTGACTACAATAAAGGTTATATTTTCATTTATTGTTACCACTCTGTTTAGCGCATGCATAATTGCATATATATATATATATATATATATATATATATATATATATATATATATATATAGCGTTTGTGACTCACTAGACTGACTATGATCAATAATTATATAAAAAATCACATCAATCAAATATATTTCATGTTCAGTTTTTCACGGACGGACAGAATATTGCAAGTAATTTGCCCCGTACACTTTTTCGCCGGGTCGGACACTTAATTTGTGGCTGCAAGAAAGTGTCCGGCCGGACACTTTATGGCAGCGGACACTTTATGGCATCACACCGGCATCGATTAACGGCCAGAAAAGAGTTTAGTTTCTGAAATCAACGACGTACGAAGCTCTTTGAAAATGCTCCTATCGTCATTATCTCTAAGGAAGACGTCGACTGTCGCCGAAACATTAAATTTACATTCGCGCTGCGTCATTAGCGTCGCTGGCACTGACGCTCCGATATCGCGTGTCAGAGGGGAGGCTGGGGGTGTGGGGTGGGGGTGGGAGGTCGACGACGACGACGACGACGACGATGACGGCGGCATTGCCTTCCTAGAAGCGAAGCAGCCAGAGAGAGAGAGAGAGAGAGAGAGAGAGAGACAGACAGACAGACAGACAGACAGACAGAGACAGAGACAGAGACAGAGAGACAGACAGACAGACAGACAGACAGACACATAGACACACAGACACACAGACAGACAGAGACAGACAAAGACAGAGACAGAGACAAAGACTGATACAGAGAGAAAGAGAAAAAGAGAGATGGAGAGAGGGGGGGCAGATACGCTAACCTCAATAATTTATCGTTACTAGCGAATCGGTCAGTGCACTTTCTGCGGCGACGCACGCCTTTCGCGCCGCCAGAGACGGTCATCGCCTGTTCATCGTCTGCTCCGACGTCCAACGCAGGCGACATTTCTGGGAAGAGACCGCCCGCTTTGCCGGACTGTGTAATTACAAGGCCACAAGATAAAATTAGCCTTTAGAGGGATCGCTGAATTACCGGTGATATTTGTAGATCACTTGTTAAGCGCATAGGGAGCGTGTAATGGGGTGGCGCGAAAAGAAATAAAATCTGATTTACCAAAAACATGCATTCACCTGACGAGAAACAGCCGCTTGGATGTTAGAAATGAAATTTCCTTGCCTATCGGGGTGGGTGCCACAAACATGTCAGAATTCTTGTCTGGTTGCATGCCAACAGACGATTTGGAGGAAAGCTGGGATTTTGTGAGTTCCAGTTTTTAAACAAAGTCGTTACAACATTCTCTGAGAGCCAGTGGTGTAGCCAAGAGGGGGGGTTGGGGTTAACCCCTCTTTGCTGCCGAAAACAAAATATTTTTAATGAGTTTGCATGCATTTTTATTTTGGGACGTGATTTTTGGAGTGAAACCCCTCTGGCAGCTTGGTCATCGAGGTGACAACCTTTTTTGCTTGTCAGGAAAAAATTAAAGATCAATATGAGGAGATGACGTTTTCTTTGCTTGTCAAGATTTTTCCGAAGTTGGTCACGGTCAAAACCAAAAAGCAAACCCCCCTTCCGGAAATCCTGGCTACGCCACTGATGAGAGCTCTCGCCGAAGGTCATTCAAAGCCTAGTTTAATATGTTTTAAAGATTGTGCTTGCTATGGCCCAATGCAAAATGAAAGTTTCACTTATCTGAAAGATATTAATCTTCGTATAATCGGTCTGTTACATCGTTATTGGATGAAATCCAATAGAAGTGGTTCATTCGCGCGCTGCCTGACTACCACAAATCAAATTCTTTGGCTGCATATTTCATCAATTACAACATTATCAAATTTACAGGCTTATAATGTCCCCCTAGTTTCATTGGCGCTGCATAATTTATGTCTTTGCACTAGCGATTGCTCCCGTGCGGTTTGGCTTTTAGGCATGGGCGCTCGCAGACATTTTTCCAGGAGGGGCAAAACACATGTTAACACAATGGTCACGGTTAATATTTTAGCAAGTTTTTTTAAAATTTCAATGTTAAATATTGGTATTTGCATTTTCCAGGGGGGGGCATGTGCCCCCTCTTGCCCAATGTGCGGGCGCCCATGCTTTTATGGCTAGCCCAGCTGCAAAGAGCCAAAGGCATGCAGTGCTTATCTATTTGGCACAGTGACCTCCGAAGGTCTGTCCTGATCGTTGCCTGCGGGGGGGGGGGGAGAAAGGGAAGAAAGGACGGTCGTTGACTCCATCATTCAAAGGAACGCTCATTTACAGAAAACTTGTTTATTGTTGGCAATGGTTGCAGATGAGTGAGGTCATATAAAAACAACCAGGACTACGTTGGATGTTAAATTACTTCTTTAATTACTTAATTAGATGTCATGATGTTATTTAACTTACTTCTTCTGTTATACTTTATCTAAGATACCTACTTGCGGGAATTCATTCGTTTATGGTATCTTTTTTATTTCCTTCCACTGACCCAATATGAGTATTTATGTTATTATCTTTCAGATTGCTTACTTTTAACTAAGTCATTTATTTGAATCTCATTTATGCTGAAATGTGTTGATTATTATACTCGTATTATATTTCCCCTACACTAATCATTCGATTTGATGGTAAACTAAAATAATAAACTATATTGGATTGGATATTGGATGAAGACTGGCCTGAATCAATTATGGTTCTCACACAGGGAACACCTTACTGCGGGGACTTTCCTGCATCCCCAGTGGGGGGGGGGGGGGTTACACCCCCCGGTTTCTGACACACGCCCATGCCCTATGACCCTTCCCCGGGATGGTATTGGCTATGGTGTTGGCTATCACCAAAATAGACTGATATTAAGACTATTCATTTAAAATTCTAAAGGAGGAAATTCACCTCTGTAAATTGAAACTTGAAGCACCATAACTGCTTCCACAAAAATTAGACTGGATCGTATGAAAACGGAAGAGATGACAACGGAAATCATGTTTTGACTTGCATTTTCCTTTTTTCCGGGGGCCAAGCATCGAACCCCC
>CM030833.1:25013503-25043503 GCA_018105865.1 Metaphire vulgaris
GCAGAAACTGGGTGCATATCAGTCGGAGGCAACGGAAGAGGAGGTAGAAAATGCCACATTGCTGCGTCCGTTTTTAAAGATTAACGAATGAAAACTGTTGCCGTCCTGCAGCATCAGACCGGCGGACCACAGTAACGACATGCAGACGTCCAATGAATGGAATAATCATCATCGCCAAAATTGAAGCCGTGAAGAGCTGCTCGCCTCTAGTGTAGGAACACAGTGAGGGGGTGCGAACTTGCGAAGCAGTGGCGGTTCCACGTGGGGTATGTGTGGGGATGCATCCCCCCACCGGACTTTCTTTGCTTGTCAAACTTTTTGGGTAAAAGTTAAGTAAAACGACGGGGGAAAGACTGCGGGTGACGTTTTTTGCCTGCCAACCTATTTTTCGGTAAAAGTCTAGTAAAATTCGGGAAAATTGCCTTTTTTCGCTTGTCAGCCTTTTTATTTTTTTGGCAAAGTCTATTGATTTTCCCCTCTCTTTTCATCCCCCACCAACTTCCTATAAATTCATTTCTAACCCCCCACCAAGAAACCCTGGAACCGCCACTGGTGCGAAGGTCTGATTGCAAGTGCAGAAAGCGTTTCTCCAAACTTCCTAAACACTTCTCGACTCAAATTAGGCCTACAGTAAAATACTGCATAGAATTAACGTCTATTATCTATGCTTCCTAAGGCTTTTAAACGCAGACTCGCCAGTTGCCTATATGATAAAATTACAGTTTATGCGCTGAAAATAATTGTTACTATATATAATTTCGCATAGATTGTTTATTCTTGTTACAATTTAAGATAATTTGACAAAATCGGAATCTCAGATTCTACTGTTCTGTGGCCTATTTAAAGCCAGTAAATTGTTTGACAGTCGGTGGCAAATTGACAACAATAATGTCGTGGAACTGCGGGAGATCAGCCGAAAGGTCGGAAATCCAGGTGGAAAGCAGAGCCGTAGCTAGGGTGTTCGGCGCCCCGGGCAAGATTGATATTTTGCGCTTCTAAATTTCGGCGACGACCTTTTTTTAGTCGTCATACAGTTCCCTTATCCATTTTTCGGGCTGATGAACTTATTTTATTTTTAAAAAATTTATTTCGCAGAGCTATTTTTTATTTATTTTTTCACATCCAAAATGCGCCCCACCGGTCGGCGCTCGGGGCGGCTTGCCCCCCCACCCTCTGCCCCCTAGTTACGGCTCTACTGGAAAGCAGCGAGACTGAACAGCTATGGAAGAATTTTGGTTTTGGTTTTGGTAAATATATCGTCGAGATTGTGATCACCGTGCTTCATCTAGCGCCTAATGACCATAAAATCTTTTAAGTTTTCGGAAATTAACGGTCCACCCACTGAAGTCGGTGGTGCGTTGACCGTGTGCTAATGTAATGGAACGAAACATAAGAGAGTTGCCGCGAGGAGCGTCTGGCACTTTAATCTTGTCGTCTTCTCTAGCGCTTCGTTCGTCCGTCCGCTGTTTTTGTCCGTCACAACAGAATTAGGAGGGTTTTTTCTCTCTTCGTTAATCCTAGAAAGATTTTAAATCTTCGGAAGAAAAAAAAACTGCTGGAAATTTCACTCGACTCTTTCAGGAAACGCTGTAAGCTTAGCAGTTCCGATTTTCTACATAGTCTATGGCACCGATCTCCAAACGTCTTATGGTCGCTTCTTTGCGAAAATTTTCCATGTGGATATGTTACAGTCCAAAATGTGTAATTAATCATTACACGAAATGACTAAAAGTTTCAGTCATTGTGTGTAATGACCAATAATCTTCAAAAGTCTTCCTTGCATGCATTAACACAGCCTGAGACGCGGAAATCGCAGTCTTATAGGATTATATTAGCGTTTAGCGGTCAAAGTGTGAAACAAATCATTGGAAAAGTTAGTCGTTGCATGAAAATGATTGATTATTTTAGCTATTGCATGAAATGATTGACCCTATTGGTCAATGACTGAAACTTTTAGTCATTTCGTGTAATGACTAATTACACGCTTTTACTGTAACATATATATGGTATGGTTCTTTCACACTCATTGGCACAGCCACGGGAGGGGTGCGCTGAGGGTTCGGTCCCCCCTATTCGGACCTTGACCGGTAGGGAGCTTCGCGCAAAAGCGGTGAGTAGTTAGGAGGGGAGGGGGTAATATGAAATCACGAAACCTCAAAGCGCTTGAGGCGATTACCTTATTTGCCCGTCAAGACTTCTTCTGGCCCGAAACTGTCCCCTCCCCCTATTCTGGAATCGTGGCTATGCCGCTGTTGGCACGTCGTCTGTGTCGCTGGTGATGAAGAAAGTTCAAAAGACCGACGTTTTTAAAAATCGGAGCATGAAGAGTTCTGATTTGGTCTATTAGCTGGATGGGGACTCTGGGGAGTGGGGACTGGCGTGTCGTTTGCGTATCAAAAGGATAGGCACAGTGTTTAATCTAGACTCCTGGACTCCGGGGGGTGGCTGACAAAACCGGGGAGAACTGACAAAGCCGGGGGGAATTCTGCTTAAGGGACTGCAGTTAGTCCATGTAGTATGCCAACATTTCCGGGGAATTTGAAATTTTCGGGGATGGCAATTTTCCTCCCGGAAACGGCCTAGATTAAACACTGGATAGGCATCTAGAAGTCGCGGCAAATGTGATTGACCGGTTCTAACTTCATCATAATGGTCGTCGTACAGAATATTAAAAGGTTATAATTATAAATAAGCTTATAAGGTTATACATATTTTATGCTTCGAAAACATTCAATTCTGTAGAAAAGCTCGCAAGAAGAATGACTGAATTTCTCGCTCTGGGCACACGGTTGCATAGGCTATTTCTCTCAATTCTCTTTGTCAGAACGGTGCGCGTGCGAATGCTTTTCGTTTTTTCCCTCGACATCCAGGAATTGTTCTCGATATTTCAACGCTTCTTTTCAAAAGTACTCGTAAATGATTACTATTGCGTATGAATTTATGTAGCGCCAATTTCACTCCAAATTCATAAGAACAAAAGAGCAGCACGTCAATTCAAAAGATCAGTCAGAGTGGGAGTGGGGGCAGAGTGGTAGTGGGAGAAGCAGCAAGGCAGACTATAAAGCAATCTCAGAAAACAGTAATTTCAATTTTTTAATATTCTCAATTTCAAGACCCGGAAGAGGTGGAGTATGTCAGAAATGAGATAAAATCAAAAACACTCGAATAATAACACATCAAACTTCAGCCTATAACGGAAACGGAATTTGATATCACTTTTGAGATTATCTATTCAGAAGCCCGACCAACTCAAAAGCGCCTTCTGATTCTTGTTTTCCAGCTATACAGGTCCCCAGGAGTTACTATTTTGAGTTGCAACTTAAGCTTTTATGCCAACCGCTTAATGCCTTATCACGCTATTTAAAAAATCAGTAAAACGCCCGCTCTACAGTGGCCAGATCTTAGTGGGTCTGGAAGAAAGTAAAAAAACACCTGTTATTTATAATAGTGGCAAACAACAGTTGACTCCACTGCAGTGTTTTATCCAGACTCCAGGTCTTTGGGGGAAAATTGAGGCTTTCGGGAGGAGGGGGAATCAACTTGGTTTGAGGGGAAAAGGTACAGTTCAATGCAAAATTTGTGTAAGTGCTGGGATTTTTTTTTTTTTTTTTGGGGGGGAATTTGAGGTTATTGGGGAAAATCTCCCCTCCTAACAGGCCTGTATAAAACACATGCTCCACTGACTTGGAAGAAAGTCGAAATTGACAATTTCGTGCACATGAAGAGTCTAAAGTGACCAGGAAAGGCCTTAGGCACAGGCAAAAGGCAGTTGACTTGGAGGCGCCAAGCCATTTTCTAGATAACGATTTAAGATCAAAACGACTTATGGAACAGATTAAATAATAATTATTGCAGCAAACGATTCAATTCATATTTCGGACACTTTCGACATCTGAATCTTCTGTTTTGCACTTTTTTGATTCATGTAACCGTGATGCCACAGAGGGTTCTTGCGGGAAATTACTGATGAAAGTTTGGAATTAAGTATTCTAGATAACGATGCGACGACTTCGGCAGCAGTGTTTAATCTAGACTCTGATTGGACGTTCCGGGAAATTACTGATGTAGAAACAGCGAAGGGCTTCAAGTGTTTAAAGACTCCTGGCCGGGGGAAACTGACAAAGCCGGGGGAACTGACAGCCGGGGGAATTCTGCTAGGGGCTGCTGTTAGTTGATGTAGTATGCCAAAATTTCCGGGGGAGGGGATTTGAAATTTCTCGGGGGAAAGGGTAATTTTCCCCTGGAAACGGCCTAGATTAAACCCTGAGGGTTTCTAGATTCGTCGACTTAATCGAAGGACAGCAGGAATCTAAAGACTGACTGCATTTAAGAGGACATCGGTCTTTGGGTGTAATTTCCGTGTATTTAACTGTAACTCAATGTAAAAGGGACGGATATATCCGGGATCCCCAGTTAAGGGGTTAATACTATAGTAGAGATCTAAGACCTTGAGCTCCAGTTGCGGTTCATAGAATAGTTTATAATCATCGTTTGACTTATTAAATTGTATTTGATGAACAGATTTGCACAGAATACATCCGATTAAATGCAAAATATTTATTTTTACATTATCCGTAATGATAAACGAGAACCCGATATAAATATAATTTTTTCAGAAATGTGCGGTAATTAATTAATCACAGAGAACGGAGCAGGAAAAAATCATGAGCGTCGTCGTAAACTGTGGATTTTGCGAAAGATATTTAATATATTTATTTTGCGCAACAGTTATTTCAACAAGTTATTTCAACAAAATTGCACTTAGCATTAGAGGCAACAGACTACACTTTGACCAAAGACAGAGATGCCAACCGGTCAGCGGGACGTGGATCAAATGGTCTTGACCCCATGACTCATCAAATCTTTTAGACTACTGGTGCAATCATGCAGCGCATAAATTCTGAATCCATGGTTCGTTGACAAATAAAATAGCAGAGCTGCGATGCAATATTTGCATTTTCTGTGCTCTACGGTATAACGACGTCGTTTACTTGCGTTTAGGCAAAATGTTAATTGATTTGTTCTTGATGCATTAGGCCTATAGTAGGGTAGCACGTTTCTTTAACGATAACCACGAATCATGAGTCACATGGGTCGTGGGTCAAAGGGTTCAATGGGTCACATAGGTCATGTGTCATTTTGAGTGACCTGTTGCCACTATCCTGGAAAAGACGCTATGAACCCAGGAACAAATAAAAAATTATTTTACAGTAACGTAGTGAAATGTGAGGTGAAGACTGGGTTCTATTTACTTCTATTCACCAACATCTTCTTGCAATCTCCCCTCAACCGCAAACCAAAAAGCTTAAAAATCGTGCTCTAAACTGAAACCATGGAAGTTTCTCAGAATTTTTTCGTTCGGAATAATAATAATTTCTCCTAAATATAGAAATTTTCGTCGGACAATGAGCGCTTGTGTTTGATGTTGGTCGTTTGCCGAATAATAATAATAATTATTATTTCCGAATCAGTATTTTCCTAATCGAAGCGCCGACGACGAATTAGGCCTATTCAATTCATAGACTGTTGTTATTATTGTTTCTGAGCATCGCGTGAACGTCCACTCCCACCACAATCCGATTTTTACCCTCAACGACGAGCCTCGTCGCCGTGGCGGGCGGCGAATGGTCCACACCAGACGGCGGCGGCGGCGGCGGCGGCACGGGTCCTCCCTTGGCGAGCCCCTCTTCGTCTTCAGACGACGACGACGACTCGTGCTGCTGCTTCGAAGGCGCTTCTGCAGATGCGTTCACCGATAAGCCGTCGGCCGAGCGCGCCTTGTCGGAGGTTTTGCCGCATCGTCGGGAATTTCCGACCCGACGATTCCGTTCTGCGCGACTTTCCGAACGCCGGTAATGATTTCCGGAGGATTTCGTCGAACCGGAAGACGTGTTGATATCACCGGAAATGCTGCTTTTGCGATGAGATTTCGAAGGTTCGACTTTCGTCGACTGCTGATTGGTTCTTAGCCGACGGGGAGGATCGCAGCGAACCTCCTCCTCCTCCTCCTCCTCCTCTCCCTCGTTTCCGGAAATTCCTCGATTCGCATCGTCCGGCGGCGGGGGTTCTGGCAGCGCGGCGGGTCCGGCGCACGGGTCGTCCTTGAAATGGTCGACCACTTTGTCCGACGACCCGAAATGGCGCAGAATGACGTCGTGAAGGCCCGGAAATTTGACGACGTACTGGGCGCACTTCCGCCGGACGCAATTCCGGAAGCTCTGCTTCAGCGTCCGGTTCCGGAGTCCGTAGATGAGCGCGTTCACCGTCGGCGACGTCATCAGCGCCAGATCCGCAAGCGCGACCGGAAGCGGATCCTGCAGTCGGTAGAAGCTGCCGACGAGCGACGCCACTCCGTCGGCGGCGTAGCAGAAGAGGAACGCCCCGAGGAACGTGCAGACGGTGCGCAGGGCCTTCCGGCCTCGCGACGTCACCTGGTTCGACGTCTTTCGGGCATTGTCGTGGGTGATCGGTACGCCGACGCTGAGGGTGATGACCCGAACCATGGCCGCCATGACGGCGATGCGCTTTCTCTGCCAGCGGGCGATGCGGAAGATGTGGCAGTAGCAGTAGACGAGCAGCGCCAGCGGAAGACAGAAGGTATCGACGGATCGGAACAGCGGATACCAGGACAGCGACGACGACGACAGTTGGGACTGATTCCGGAGGACGACAGGCGTTGCTTCTAGCGGATGAGTCCGAGAGATGCCACCGGCAACCGCCAGGAGGCGCGACGGGGAATCCGACGGTTGGGGGGTTAAATGTGTGGAATAACGAATCGTCCGAAAGCAAGTCCCCTGCACTTCTTCCGGTCCCCGCAGCAGCAGCAGCAGCAGCAGCAGCAGCGTCGTCGTCGTCGTCGTCGTCGTCGTCATAGCAGAACAGAAACGGAAACATCCCGACCAGCGCTCCGACGATCCAGATCAGTCCGAGGCAGACGGAAACCGGAAGCAGTCTGGCGGTGGGCGAGTGGCTCATCGGAGACGCGATCGTCCGGTATTTGTCCCAGCTGAGCGACACGATCGTCCAAACGGTGGCGTGACAGACGACGGTCCGACAGAAGCCGTAGGCGCCGCCGCCGCCGCCGAGACACCGGCTGTCCCCCCACCGGCACCCGACGATCGCGGAGATCGTCTCGAAGACCAGCAGGAGGACGCACCACAGGACGTCGACTGCCGCCAGGTGGCAGATGAGGACGTGCATCACCTTCCCGCGCAGCTTCCGGTCGGCGACGATGGCGAACAGCACGAAGCAGTTGAGCCCGAGACCGACGGCCGCCATCGCAACGACCGTCAAGCCTCTGGCCGCACCGGCGACGCTGCTCCACCGATCCGGCGACATCGTCGGTACGCAGTTTCCGGCGACGGCGACGGCGGCGGCCGAGGAGGCGACGGAAATCGTCCAGGCGGTGGGTTCTACGCCGGAAGACGCATTCGACGTTGAACGGTGATAAAGACTTTCCATGATGTCCTCCTCCTCCTCCGACGTCAGGTACAGATGAACGGTTCGTCTGATCGATCGACAGAGCCTTCCTGATCCGCCCAGGTCCGTGCTAGGTGACCTCCTGCTCCTTGTTACTCCCATCTGAAGCATACATCACTGATAATACGGAGACAGTAGGAAGAAAATCTGCGTTGCTTTGTTGTAGAGCAACGGATAGGAAACCGGACGCGCGTTTCAGAATCGTCTACATCGGGTTTTCAGCTGGCGTCCGATGCTCGTTCGACGCCCGAAAAGAACCAAAAGCCGTTCTTCGGTGATTTAATTACGACGTTCTGAGAAAAGGTTCTCAAGACGGGCGTGGTGTGTGTGTGTGTGTGTGTGCTTGCTTGTATCCTTGAAATTTTTCCTCAACTCACTCACTCACTCACTCACTCTCTCCTGATTCGCTCTCCTGATCGGGGCACCATATCTCCTGACCGTCGTTGTTTAAACCGCTTCCGCCTTTATCTCTCCGCCTGAAAACCTTCTCGGTGTCGAGAACTCGAGATAGGGTTAAGTTACAGAGGTCGGCGGCTCTGAAGACCGCGCGTGGGGCGCGACTACGGTCTGTTATCGCACGACGCCTGGTGACATTTTCCTGTAACTAAAATTAGGAAGGATTCTGTCGAAATAGAGAATTCAACTAAGGTAGTTTACGCATAGACCTAAGCCGGCCTGTCGTCTGGGGCCATATTTCTCCCAGCATCGCTCTAGATTCTCTGCGTCTATACCTCTAGACGACCTTGATATCAATAAAATAAAATTTTCGTGAGAGCGAAACGATCGAAAGAAACAGGAGAAAAACACAGCTTCAACAGTTTTCCTATAACAATCGCTTTAAAGCCAATCGACAACAAAAGTTGAAACTGCAAGAAATTTACTGCAGCGCTGACATTCGCTTTAAATGAACTGTTTTCGTTAATCCACTAATAATAATAATAATAATAATAATAATAATAGGGCTGGTAATGATTAAATTTTTTTGTTCGATTAATCGGAAAAAATTTTTAATCGATTAATCGATTAAATAATTAAGGGTTAATAAAATAAAATATTTTTCAATTTTACCGTCGCTCTTATTACTCGCCATTTTGTTTAAACCATAGATTTAAATTAAAATCTAATAACGTTTTCCGATAGAATAATAAATAATAATAATAATAATAAATCCAACTATTAACAATTTTAAAAAATAGAAATAATATAAAAATATTAAATTTTAATCGAAAATTTAATCGATTAAAGAAAATTTAATCGATTAATTTAATTAATAGATTAATAGTTAATTTCCACAACCCTAAATAATAATAATAATAATAATAATAATAATAATAATAATAATAATAATAATAATAATAATAACAACAACAACTGGGTTTTAATAAGTGGTTTGTAGGATTTCTTCTGTGTAGAAAACCAAATAAATTGAAAAATTAATGAATGTCTGCATGATAGCAAAACCCGGAAAGCGACGCAACATAAGAGGTCTTTGTGGCCAAGTAGTCCCGATCCAGTGATGAATAGGCCTATATATTTAGCTTAAAAATAATCAAAGGGTCAGCAATGTTTCGAAGAGTTTTAACCTATTGGGAAATCCGTGACCAAAAATAAAACAAAGAAAACAACAAAACGTTGCCGTTTACCCACAGACAGACATCACCGTTGTAAAAGTAATTACCTGTATGTACCTATCAGTTTAAAATCGTTAACTTAACCTCCTTAGTGTTAATCCCGTACAAGATACGGGCAAGATATCAGTTTCATAGTAACTAAATTTACGTTGACAAAAGCGCAAAATATTTGGCACTAGCGGTGACGTAGACATTTGGGACAGGTAAAATCGGCTTTAAAGAGCACCTTGATAAAAATATCATTTTTAAGCAGAAGAGAATACCACAGGCAAAATTCTGAATGCCAAGCACTTTTGATATACAAGAGATAGTGCCCTAATTTTTGAAAATAATCTTCATTACTAGGTCCTCTTCACTTGCCAGTCAAAAGTGCTAGCCATTCACACGTCTGTCAATACCATTCTCGCTAGGTTAAAAATGTTCATTTTAAGCATTAGAGAATACCACAGGCAAAACTCTGAATGCCAAGCACTTTTGATATACAAGAGATAGTGGCCTAATTTTTGAAAATTCTTGATTGCTAGGTCGTTTTCACTTGCCAGTCAAAAGTGCTCACCATTCACACGTCTGCCAATGCCATTCTCGCTAGGTTAAAATGTTCATTTTGCCAATACCACAGGCAAAACTCTGAATTCTTTTGATATAAAAATGTGGCCAATTTTTGAAAATCAAGATTTAGGTCAAAATTTGCCAGTCAAAAGTGCTCACCATTCACACGTCTGCCAATGCCATTCTCGGTAGGTTAAAAATGTCCAAGTAATCAAGATTTTTCGAAAATTAGGGCTCTATCTCTTGTATATCAAAAGTGCTTGGCATTCATAATTTTGCGTGTGGTATTCTATAATGCTTAAAATGGACATAATTTAACTACCTAGAATGGTATTGGCAGACGGGTGAATGGCTAGCACTTTTGACTGGCAAGTGAAGAGGACCTAGTAATCAAGATTTTTCAAAAATTAGGGCTCTATCTCTTGTATATCAAAAGTGCAGTGATGGGCAAAAGTTAACTAAAAATTAGTTAACTTTTAGTTAAACTACTTTTTTTTAGTTGCATCAAAAGTTAAACTGGTTGCCAGTAGTTGGGTAAAAGTTTAGTTAAGGCATTAGTTAAACTGATTTTTTTAGTTAACTTTTTTAGTTAAACTTGAGTTATTCAGATTCTATGTCAGATGAAAACTTTGATCAGTCTGTGTTTTTGCGGTATATTCTCAAGGAATGAAACATTGTAACGTTGAAACAACCTCATTTAATATGCCGATCAGTGAATTTGTGGATATTGTGACAGCTGCTGTTTAAAATTATAATCGTAAATCGTGTTCGTTGCAGCTTGTAACATAGTTTTACTAGCTCAGTAGCTCATGTCAAAGTTAAAAAGTTAAAGGTAAAAGTTAAACTGCTTTTAATTAGTTATCAGTTAAAGTTAAACTGCTACAGTGAAAAGTTAGTTACTTAAAAAGTTAAACTGCTTGATTGCAAAAAAAGTTTAGTTAAAGTTTAACTAAAAAAAATTAGTTAGTGCCCATCACTGCAAAAGTGCTTGGCATTCAGAATTTTGCCTGTGGTATTCTATAATGCTTAAAATGAACATTTTTAACCTAGCGAGAATGATATTGGCAGACGTGTGAATGGCTAGCACTTTTTGACTGGCAATTGAAGAGGACCTAGTAATGGAGATTTTTCAAAAATTAGGGCACTATCTCTTGTACAGAATATCAAAAGTGCTTGGCATTCAGAATTTTGCCTGTAGTATTCTCTTCTGCTTAAAATTGATATTTTTATTAAGGTGCTCTTTTACCTGTCCCAAATGTCTACGTCACCGCTAGTGCCAAATATTTCCCGCTTTTGTCAACGTAAATTTAGTTACTCTGAAACTGATATCTTTCGTATCATGTACGGGATTAACGCTAAGGAGGTTAACCCTAACCTAACCTAACAAATGGCTTAGCCTTTACCGATTCAAACGAAATTTTACAAACATAAAGATACATCAATCTATGTCATAAGTGCAAAATTTCATAAGAATATATTCACTCCTTTGAGCACTTTTCAACGTTTGCGATTTGCCCTTACTGCCTATATATTAACCCTAACTCTAGCCAATGGCTTAGCCTACACCGATTCAAACGATATTTTACAGACATAAAGATACATCAATCTATGTCATAAGTGCCAAATTTCATAAGAATTTATTCACTCCTTTGAGCACTTTTCAACAGAGTGAGTAAAAGCGCTCGAGAATAAGCCAATTTGTAGAAATCAGGTTGATTACACTGTATGAATTGCACTAGTCAGCTTTACGATGCAAGAAGAGCTTCACAATATCTCACCCAAGTGCCCGAATGAACTATTGTTCTTCTTGCCATGAGCAACTACAGTAGTACCGTTACGTTTTCGTATATTCAGTAGATGCAATAATTAAGAGTAGTGTTTATTCTAGACACCTTGACATTGGAGGAGGGGGATTTTGAAATGTTTGGCCGGGGAGACAAGTTCTGAGTCTCCACACTTTGGGGAGATTTCCATTCCCCAGCCAACATACAGTATAAAAATTTGGGGGGGTGGGTTATAACTGGGGGGGGAATTCCTCCAGAGAAGGCCTAGAATAAACACTGCAATAAGAGTTATGACCAAATAAACTAATCTGTTTTTATGTGGTAAAGGACCATGCGTATAAGGTCAACGCCCGTCGGAGAATAGAGGCCGTGGAGGCTTCAATTTTTAATGAGTGACTACGGTGACATAACGAGGGCGTTCGAAACCTTTCGCCCGCAAAAGCTTTGATATGCATTCCTAGCATTCTAACACATCCAATAATTATAATCTATTTTTTTCGTAAACAATGTTTTAGATCAAGTAGGATCTAATTGCACTAAGCTAAAATGCTTTTTAACTATTGATCTATAGACGTATTTATGCATTTTTCAATTTTGTACAAATCTTTAGTTAAATGAAAGTTTAAAACCCATCTAAATTGTGTATTGTAATTCACACACACACACACACACACACACACACACACACACACACACACACACACACACACACTTCAGTCTTCAAAATATGCACAACCATTCCTTCTCCACATATAAATTCAGCAATTGTACAAATTCCAGTGCAGACCAATAATAATAATAAAATAATAATAATAATAATAATAATGCAATTTAATGTGGTTTAGGAGGCTAAGTAAGCCTGTGTGAAAGCCGTTTATTGAAATTCGTTTATTGAAATCCAACAGATGGTTGGCACTACAGTTCGTATTTACTGGGCATGATGATAAATTCTAACTCCCAATGTTAATAAATACAGCACCAACATACAAGTAAATTCCAACTACAGGTATGTCAAATACAGGTATCCTAAAATGAAGTAATTCAAAATGAGTGGGTAAAAGCATAACAGTTCCACAATACTCAAAAAAGAAATTTTATAAAATAGAATAGTACATATATTCTTAAAATACAACTTTTTTGATATCTTGAAAGTAATGACCAGCCAAGAAGACACAATACATGAATCAATTTCAATGCTGTGTTAACGTTGACTAAAGCCAAGCACTTAAGCTCCATTTCTCTGATTTAATTTTAATGAACTATGAAGCATGCTTTACAAATACAAAACCTCTCTTAACGATGTAGTACATCCTTCTGCTAAACCTTGAAAATAAATTTGCCAATTGCCATGCAACAGTCAAATGTTTTGCACACATGGTGCATTCTTCCACAAATTAAGGTCTCCGCGCCTAAACTTTCTTCTTCTTGTCGGCCGTGCAACGTGGACAGTACCATTTTCCCTTTGGCTTGGTCGCTAGACCAACGCACACAAAATGAAACCATTCGATCGGACACTAAAAATTGCACAGAACCAGAAAAATGCTGCAACAATACAGTAACATATCCACGAACAAAAACCAAATGGTATAAGAAATCACAAAATTAACATCACTAACAAGTTTTGGCCAAAATTAATTCAAAAGGTCGATGACAACCAATAATTCTAGATAGAACAAGGTGAGCAAAGCCAACACATCTGTGAAACCATCTAGTTCTCAGTAACAACTACTACAACTACTACTACCACTACTACTTCCCCTTCTTCTTTCATGTGAGGTTGAGGTGACAACATGAATTTCCTTTCTCCAATGTCTATCCTATGTTTTCCTAACTGCTGCTGGCAACCTCAGTCCTGTCCACTCCTCCGCATCATTTGCCCTGACATCAATCCTCGCTGGACTGTCCTTTCTAGTGTTGACCTGGCATCGCTAATACTCTGCACGTCCCAAAAATATTGCAGCTTCCTCCTTCTGTACATATTGGTGAACCGTCTTTCTGTATCTGTATTTGCCATTTGCAGTACCTTTTCGTTGGTTTTCCTTTCTCTCCAGTTAACACCTTGCAGGGTGCACAATTCCAAAAGCATCCAGTCTACTACTACTACTACTACTACTACTACTATACTACTACTACTACTACTACTACTACTACTACTACTACTACTACTACTACTACTAATGATAATAGTTACACTTTCTTCAGCATCAAATTCATTGCAAAGTTAATTTGACTATTCCGTGTTTGACAAAATATCTACAACAGACCTGAATAAAATCATACAATAACCAACATCTGAAGTTCAGCTTCAAAGACAAATAAGTCGGCAAAACAGAGTAAGCAAAATGTTCCTCACATCCGGATTGTCGCAGCCAATCATTTCACCATAAGACACTTGGTGGCAGAGGCAATACGTTGGTTCGTTGGGGTCAACTGGCATATCCAGAACATCGTTTGCATGATTCAGAGCCAGTGCAATTGGAGGATTGAGAACGTTACTGACACCTACATCATCGACTCCACTAAAACAGACAGACAGACAGACATGTGGTAATTTCTTCATGGTGGCCTGAAAGTTCATCATTATTCATTGAGCATTTCAAGTACTTCTAAACAATGCAGAATAATATTACTAACACATGGTGACAACATAAAAACCTGGCCCACATACTGTTGAGACCCCTGCAAAAGATTTAACAGCAGAATTTCAAGAACTGTCATGTGTCTAGCTTGCACATCATCATTTCAATTATATATTTATTAAGAGCCACAAATTACATAAACACACACTTGCGCGCGTGCACGTGCATTTGAACCGTCATGCATACCACCACCTTATACATTCAACAAAACTGGTCTGGCTAGAACCTGAAAAAAATTCAGAAAACCTTAATTATGACAAACCTTAGGACACAAGACTTTCGTTTCTTCTTTTTACTGAGCTGAAGGTCTTCGCTAGCATCTTTGGAACTTGAATTCTCCTTTTTCTTTTTCTTACCACCTTTGTCTTTGGAATCTTTTGGTCCTAATCAAGAAAAACAAACAATTATATAAAAAAGAAATACAATTACTAAAAAGAAAAGTCTAATTGTCAAAGAGCATGTCTTCTTAGCCCGTTAATTGGGTAATCCGAGTCCATTTTACATTGAGTTACAAATAGTTGCCCAGTAAAGGGTTAAACAGACAAAAAGCTTTCAGCAAAAATTTTCTTTACTGATGTGAGTATCTTTGATCAGATTAGTGACTTACAGTATGCATCATATATGCATCACACAATATATAAAATAGCACAAACTCCAATCACTTCACTATATTTTGTTTTAAATGGATGAACGCACCATCCCGACTGCCTTCACTTGAACGCTCCTTCAGCTCTGCTTCGAACCGTGCAAGATCGGAATCAAGTCTTCGGATATGTTTGTCAACCTATAAACACAACTGAAATTCATCAGGTTACATGAAATAAAAGATAATTTTAAATAAACTGTAAAATGAAATTAAAATTAAAAAGTTCCTCAAGTTCAAACAACCCAAAACAACCAGTAATCATCATATTTAGCTGACTATTTCACAAAAATCCCTTAATACAGGTATGGCCAACCTTCTGTTACAAGGGGCCATTATAAGTTTTGATGAAAATAAAAAGGGCCACATGTTTTTCTTGCCATTTTACATTGCTTTCAATAGTTGTGACAATCACTTCAGTCATATAACAGCAGTAACTGGTAACAGTTACAATTAAATAGCAGTTAAAAGTATTTTACTATTTTACTAAATTAAGCACAAGAACTAAAAATCTTATTCATGACTCAATATTGTATACATAAATAGGACCATTAAAATTTATTTAGAACGCTGCCCTGCGGCCCACGAGCCGCAAGTTGGCCACTTCAATTTTAATATACAATCCCAACAGAGATGAAAAATTCAAATACCAAAACCTAGGTACTAAATGTCACCGTCTGCAAACCTTAAATGTCAGTGGACAAATTGTTAAAAAGTACTACATTACTTGGATAAACCAAACATTACATTATGGGTATATTTTCTTGAATGTTTGGGTATATTTTCTTGAATGTTTATCTACCAGGGTAGACCATCCCCTTTTAAAAATTTTGAACATATTTCATAGCTGCTACTAAACAAAGGTTTGTTATTGATGTAAACTTTGTGCATGTGCTTGCATGTGTATGTGTGTGTGTTGCTCAAAGTCTGTGAAATTTGACAAACAACCCATACACTATATATTCTGACACTTCTTAAATATCATCATCTTGGAAAAACAAATCATAAACTTCAATTTTTACATTTGTATAGATTCAAATCTCAACAGAACTGTTGCACTTATTAAACCTTCAGTGCCAAGAAAATAACTATATTAAATAAAACTGTAGATGATGAAAGACCGATGGTAGCAACTGGATTCAAGAAATCCCGAATAATATTATAACTAAGCAAACCAGAACTGACCATTTCGTATGTTTGCATTGCCAGTTGAACTTTGTCATCCCCGTATTCTTTGCTTTTATTGAAGAGAGACTGAATCTTGTCTAACTGTTCCTTTCTTAATTCACCAGACATTGTGGCAACATTGTTCAAATAGTCTTCAGCTCTTGAATCAATTTCCTTGAGCAAGTCTGCAACAGAAATGAGTCTCTAGCAATGAGCTCATGTTCAAGATTACACAAATTTTTCATTTATTTTAAAGAACTGAATAGGTTTTGGATTTAAAAATTATTCAGCATTACCAGGTCAGAGAATTTAAAATTTAATAACAAAATATTTCTTTTTCTAACTCTTAACAAACTGTATAGAATGACGACTGGCAATGCAAATCATGCGGTAAGTAAGGAAACTGAACAAAAATGTAACATAACAGAAAATATAGCAATAATTCTGCACAGACTGTCAGGACACACAAGTGTCGTACATATATGTGTCTATACCCTGCTCCTAATCTAAAAAAATTATTGCTTTGCAGGGACAGGATGACCAACAAAAAAGATGTGTCATGTCAGACATGTCTACAGAAGTTCAAATGCACTTTTACAACAGGCTAGATGAGACCATACAATTAAGTTTCTATAATCAAGAATCATGAACTGTAACATACCCTGTGATCTGGAATCCAAATCTCGCATCAGATTAAAATTGCGTTGCAATTCCATTGGCAAAGACTCCAAGCCTTGAACATAAATTCAGGAATACAGTGTTAGTGATAGCAGAAGTAGCAACATCAGAGGAACTAATTGTTGTCATCGTAGTAAACTATGTGTTTCCAATTTGCAGCTGTCACAAATTATAACTACATAATATCTATCATAAGAAGTCAATTCAAACCAGAATATTTTAATAACAACATAAACAATACTTCAGCCTCAATGGGAATGAAAGAGATTTGATACAGAAATAAAAACAACCTTTAATGCCTTATCTGCCCTGTTTTGTGTGCAAGTGACCACCCCGCTGCACTTATTTCAAAACTCTGTGAAGTTGCTTTGTCAGGCCCTTCTTGGTGGTCTTCTACATATCAGTTTTTCAGCCTATCGCCGCTAATATATTACGGCACCGCGGAAACCCGACACATTACACAGACCATTTTAAATTTTACTTCGTTCCGGCGGACATAACTATAATTACATATATTATAACTATAATTACAACTCTAATTGCAAACCATACACAAGTAATCATTTGCCCAATAAACTGCACTAGAATTAAATCTCTGATATTTAGTTTCCACAGCAGAAATTCACCGGTACAACCGGTTATTAGTCAGTACCCACGATAAACTCAAGACAAAGACAAGTCCAAATACACACACATATACAAGACAAGAACTTTGTGAGTCTAATTTAGTTAAACACTAATTTAATCTAAATAAAACTGTTAAATTTTCGCGGAGAACTTACTGTCCAAGTAATGCTCCAGGTACATTCCTGTGGCCATTTTTGAATCATTCGTAGGAAATCAAGTAAAATCTCTTTAGAAAATCTCTCCAAAGATTATAAACGGAGGCAACGACTACTACGACAGGCCAACGGAGGAACGTAGCGTCATCTGACTATAGACTTCTAAAGGAAATCACGCATTCAATCATTTAATTCAGGGTTGTCCAACTGGCGGGCCGAGAGCCGGATCCGGCCCGCAGGACAATTTCATCCGGCCCGCCACAGAGTTTGGGAAAATAACAATTTTAGCTATCGGACCGGTTATTACCGTTATTTTATGACTAGGAGTCTAGGAGGTTACCAAATTGCTTACTCATCCACAAGGACTTAGAACAAGAATAAATAACAATGTGTAATGCAATGTTTCATTGTGTTCTTTACCTACATTTACAATTTGCACTGTTAATTATTTAGAGCCTTAGACTAGACTTAGTCTTAGACAGTGGCGGCTCTAGGATTTGGCAAGTGGGGGCGTTGGGGTGGCAACTTCTAATCATGGGGGCCAACCATTAAATTTTGTTGTTTAATGTATGTAGCATTAAGTATAGGGTCCCAACAGGAGGGCCACTGGGGGCAGGCACTCAATAGGGGGCACGGGCCCCCTGGCTCTCCCCGGTGGAGCCGCCACTGGTCTTAGACCAAGGTATTACCGGTAGGTCTACTTGTAATCATGCGCGGCCCCGACGTCGGGTTTGTGGCCCAATGCGGCCCGCCATCTGATTTGATTTGGAGACCTCTGATTTAATCAATCGATCGATTAATTAATCAGGTTCTCCAGTGGCATTATACTAGTAATCAGAATCAGGGTTTGAGACTGGACACCGTCGTTTATACAGGCGAATTTCATCTGATTCTGCCAGAAGGATCGGGGAACGATGCGGGCCCTCCCAGCGGGTCTCGGGGAAGAACGAAGAGTAATATTGAGCTTTGAAACAATTTTCAAAATATATGAAAACTATTGAAACCATCCTACCTCTCCGATAAGTTTCTCATCGGTTTGCGTCAGGGAGTCTAGCTGTAACCAGGGAGTCTGTAAGACTCCTTGGTTTCAGTGTTTAATCTGGACTCCAGGGGGAACTGACAAAACCGGGTGAAACTGACAAAGCCGGGGGAAGTCAGCTAGGGAGCCGCTGTTAGTTGATGTAGAATGCCAACATTTTCGGGGGAATTTGAAATTTTCGGGGGAAGAGGAAATGGCAATTCCCCCTCTCGGAAACAGCCTAGATTTAACCCTACTTGGTTTGCATAAATTTCACAACTATGCCTAGGACTATAATGTATATTCTCGATCCTTTGCACGCTTCATGGCTTTGTTTGTGATAATAATGCATTTGCCAATAGTTCATGGTCACCTGAGCTTGAAAACCGAAGTCAGAAGACATGTCCATGACTCCATGGTAGTTTAGTGGTCGAAAATTCATAGTCCAAATTGCAAATAGGCCTATCTATCGACTAAAAGTGATCGTTTTCCGATCATTTCGACGACCGCATCTACTTTAAATCGTGCGTAGATGTTAACCGTAAGATTTCTTGAAATCCTATCGCAAGAGTGACGTCGGATTTGACTTAAATACAAAATATGTCGTAGGCAGGGCCATATTAAGGCGGGGGCTGAAGCCCCAGGCCCACCATAAAAATAGGCCCACCGTTTTTCAAGCGACGACCTTTTTGCTTGTCAGAGATAAGAGATTTTCAGTGAAGGGGGGGGGCAATTTTCAAATTATGGAACGGACGACCTTTTTTACTTCTCAGCCCCAGCTAGCTCCACTCGGACCTTAATCCGACCCTGGTCGTAGGCCTAATAATCTCAACAAAGTGGCTTAGATCGAAATGCCAGACGGCCATTTAATTGACTGACGGACTGATTGACTAATAGTTGATTGGTGACACTTCTAACTGGCTTACATAGACTCTTAGTATATAGGGAAAGGCGGAGTAAGATGGACCACCTAACTTCAATTCGATATTTTCCTGCTTTAAATGTATCCGGTGAAGCAATAATACTGCATGCGACTAGTATATAATGTTATGAAAAAGTGCACAAGAAACAAAAGCTTCAGCATGTTTATTTAAGTCACAAATTGAATTCAAGTTTTTAACCTTAGAGGTCCGTGTTGCCCCATATGTGGGGTAAGATAGTCTCTACTTATCCACCTTGCCCCATCCTTCTAAGCTTATATAGCCTACATGTTCATATTAAACCAATTAATTAATGAATAATTTGTAGTAAATTACAATGAAACATTTCTCTGTGTCTGCAAGTAGTTAAGTCACGTGGTAGGCCTACGTTTGGAACGTAATGTACTTTGTCGAGCCTCCTAATACTGTACTGAACCCGAGCGCTATGGCAAAACGAGGACGTGTGATATAACTACAGTCATATTATAGAGTAGCTAAGTGATTTCATGAGAGGTAGACGATGATGATGATGATGATCGCATCTACTCTTCAGAGAATCTTTCGTTGCGGATAAATTAACTACCTGCCTCTGTCGCACTCCGCCTGACTGCTTCCGTCCGAGATGGTGTCGCAGATGCCCTTGATTGGCATCGACCTCGAGGAAGACCACCAACCACCTGGCTTCATCAAATCAGTGATGCCCGTGGCAGTGGCGGCTCCAGGGTTTGGCAAGTGGGGGGGGGGGCGTTGGGGTGGTAACTTCTAATCATGAGGGCCAACCATTTGTTGTTAGGTATGTGGTATTAAGCATAGGGTCCCAACAGGGGGCCAGGCACTCAATAGGGGCCGGGCCCCCTCTGTGGAGCCGCCACTGGCCTGTGGAGACTAACAGCCACCGAAGCACTCCGGTGTTCTCAGGGCAGAACTTTATGGAGAGCAATCGCAACGCCACTCCGGCTATGCGTGATGATGATGATGATGATGATGATGATGATGATGATGATGATGATGATGATGATGATGAGCACAAATTCACTACTATTTCCTCCGTGGCTATAACAACCTGCCACACCGCCTCATGGATACACTCACCTTTATACACTCACTTTTGCCCGGCCGCAGAGGCGTAGCGAGGGTATCCGGCTGGGCCCGGGGGCAAGGTATACTGTTGGTGCCCTTAACTCCTGACGAGCAAAAAAATGTCATCACATGCGTTCGTTCATTCGGCGCCCTCTCTCTCTCTCTCTCTCTCTCTCTCTCTCTCTCTCCGGCGCCCCTCTCCCTTTGTTCCTGACTGACAAGTAAGAAAAGGTAGTCGCAATTGCTTCTTCTTATTTATTGCTTATCCAAAAACTCGATTTTGGCGCCCCCTCACCTCGGCGCCTCGGGCCATATTCCCTCTGACCCCGCTACGCCTCTGCCCGGCCGACAATCCACCCTGCCTATGACTATTTCAAGAAAGATTAAGCGCATAATTATTATCAGCTACTATAGCCTACTACTGTACTATTATTCAAAGCGCTATATAAATTCACGGGATTTTACCTACTTACTTATGCCTACTAACAGTAGACCTATACAAGGAGCTGGAATCTTTGACATCAGAGACCCAAATCAGGCAGAGGTGTAGTTTCAAAATGCAATTTATGGCTTTGGACCCAACTGGGGCCTTCCCCTGACGCCAAGAAGGACAACTCGGCAACTTGATAATTTTTTAATGAAAGCGCGATAATAATGACCAACAATGGCCGCCCTACTTATAATAATAATAATAATAATAATAATAATAATAATAATAATAATATAATAATAATAATAATATTATTATTATTATTATTATTATTATTATTATTATTCTCAGCTAGTTTTTTTCTTCCGTTAAAAATGCTTAATTTCGATTTCCGATTAGAATTTTTGCGATTCAACTCTGCCCGCCCCCGCCCGTTCAATTCATCGGAATTCATCCGTAAGATGTTTATTCACATATGGATTGTTAATTAAATCCGTTTCGTCGATTTATCTTCCAGGTCGAAAGCTTCTGTCTCTCGTCGTCGTCGCCTTTGTTCCGCGCTGCATACTAAGTGATGGCAGCCGTCTGGAAAAGACGAATGACGTCGCAGGCAGATGACGTCATCGTTGCTGAATCCAACAGGTAGATGTCGATCGCTAAGACGTCAGCAACCTCCTTCTCCTCCTCCTCCTCCTCCTCCTCCTCCTCTCCTTCTCCTCCTCCCATTTCTCCTCCTCCCATTGGTAAAAGTATATGGACACACAATAAATAATTTAAGGTTTGGTAGATGTCTAGATGTGATAACAACAAAAGCAGTACAAATATTAACCAACGGGTCGTTTTGTCCTGTTAAAGCAAAAGGAACGATCTAAAACAGGAAATAATAGAACAAGTACCAAAATTCGTATACCTAGGATCAGTACTGACAGAAGATGGCCTAAGTGAAGAAGACATAATTGAATCAGAAGATATGGAAAGACAAACAAATATCACTGAAAACAAAACTAAAGCTATATAATACACTGATCAAACCAATACTATTATATGGATCAGAATGCTGGACCATAAAGAAGAAAGACGAAAGAAGATTAATGACTGCAGAAATGAACTGGTTAAGAGGAATAGCAGAGTCAGCAGAAGACAAAGAATAAGAAATGGATCAGAGAAAAGACAGAGGATACGGGAATCGGGGAAACGAAGACTGAAATGGGTTGAAAGAATGAAGGAAGAAAGACTCCCAAAGAAAGCACTATACAACTATTGAAGACCAAGAAAAACATGGATAGAAAACTTAAAAGAGGATGCAGAAGAAATGCAAATGAACTTCATCCAAATGACCAGAGCAGCAAGAGACTGAAGGAACTCATTCAGATCCCGGTTGGATTGTTGGACACAACAAGGCCGTGTGCACAGCGCGTAGATGTAACGGCGGCTCCACCGTCATTTGGGGGCTGGGGGGCCGTGGCCCAAGGAAATGAAAATATTAATTTATAATTGGAACAAAAACAAAAACAGGGCCGTGGCCCAAGGAAATGAAAAGATTAATTAAATTTATTAAAGTGTATGTATTAATGAATTATTAGTGTGCAATAAAGGGCTGACAACCAAAAAAAAAAAAAAAAAAAAAAAGGTCGTCAACTATTTTTAATAATGGCAAATGTAAAAAAAACTGACGAGCAAAAAAAAAAAAAAAAGGTCGTCAACTTTTTTGAGACTAAACTCAAACTTAGTCAAAAATTTCCAACAACAATTCAAAAATTTTAAACGAAAATTTAAAAAAATTTCTCGCCCCCCCCAAGAAAAGTGTGAAATGACGCCACTGCTCCACATGGGGGTCGGGCGGGGGAGGGGGGTGTGCCCCCTTATTGAATGTCTGGCTATCCCATTGGCCCCCTTTTGGCACCATATACTTGCAACTACATACCTAGCAACAAATAGTTGGCCCCATGCTTAGAAGTTGCCACCCCAACGGCCCCCACTTGTCAAATCCTGAAGCCGCCACTGATGACAGATTACAGAATATGCGGGTTTTTAAAAACCGTTTTTACGAAGTAGAAGGAGAAGTAGTAGAAGAAGAAGAGGAAGTAGTAGTAGTAGTAGTAGTAGTAGTAGTAGTAGTAGTAGTAGTAGTAGTAGTAGTAGTAGTAGTAGTAGTAGTAGTAGTAGTAGTAGTAGTAGATGCTGAAGAAGAAGAAGAAGAAGAAGAAGAAGAAGAAGAAGAAGAAGAAGAAGAAGAAGAAGAAGAAGAAGCACATGACGCCGTGTTAAGAAGAAAAGCATCACATTAAGAGGAGTAAACAAAAGCTAACAAAGGCAAGACAGACCAAAATGGCAGCAGGGGATGGATGGATGGAGGGAAGAGGGAGGGAGGGAGAGAGAAGGAGAGAGAGCAGAGAAGGTGTGAAAAAGGGATAGAGGAGAAGAAACGAAACTCGTAGGCCCACACCTGCACAGAATTCTTTTTTCCAATTTGCTCAATGCTCAAACGCATCTGCTTTTCGTTACAACGTCAACGTCCTTATAGGTACGTACATACTGTACTTCTATGCCAAACGGGACTGAGCGGGAAATGTTTAGTCCTGATGCTTATTTTATAAGTATAAAATATTTAAAATTTTTTCGTTTGAAATTAGATACAAAGTTTTGCCAGAGAACGAGTCTGACACCAGCAGCTGTTGTTGTTTTCAGCGTCGCGGTGTACAGGACCCTTTTAGGCTGCTACAGTAGCATGACCAGCTCACAATATCTCCCTGTCTATGTGTCACGAGCAGACCTGCTGATCATCATTCACTAAGAAATATCTTAATGAATGATCTGGAGGCCCACGCGTGTGACACCTCGGGACGCCCGTGTGCACCACACGCGGGTCTTTACGACTGGCCCAAAAGGGGCAAAAGCCCCAAGCCACAGGCCCCAAGCTCCTAATTATGAGTGATATACGAGTGATCAGAAGGTAACCGCATCAATATTTCCATGGTACTCTTATGCTACTTCTCTTTTAAACGAAACCAGAGACGCCTTCGTTTGCCTCGCTCGCTCGCTCACTCCGAGACTTAAACTTAAAAATACTCGAACGCGTTTTTCTTCGGAACCCCACTCGAGGACTTCTGTCATTCGATTCTCCTTGAACTTCGACCCCGACGCCGTTACCCCGAAAGCCTCTCAAGTGCTGCTCCTTCCTTTCGATGAATGTTCGCCCCGCGTGCGAGATATAATGGGGAGATTTTTTCGTAACTAATTTATAAAGGAGAACTCAGTTCACCCCTGTACCGGTGATGATTTATCGGATCGCTGTCATACCGAAATACACAACGCGAAGAGGACTGATTCAACCAGACACCGGCCGTCCAGAGGCGTAGACGATACAGGCCCCGTAAGACGGCGCGCCTACGGTGAGGAGAGAAACCGAACTCTGACCCCCCCCCCACTCCCCCCCCTGCGCTCCGGGTTCAAAACCTGCCCCTGGGCTTTAGCGCCGTCGCTAGCACCGTATATTGCAACGGAGGCGGCGGCGAATTACGGCGATAATTGACTCTTATTAGAAGCTAAAAATTATTCTTGCGCTACATAAATGGCGCTAATAGGAAAGAGCAGGAAAGGCGTGACCTGCGCTATCGTAATTTGTATCAGGTCAAGACACATCCGGGGTCAGTTTAATTATACCCCGTTTTAAAAATAAATATCGTCAAAATGTACAGGCGTGTGATATTATTAGAATGACGGCTGCGGGGGGAGGGGGAATTGAAAGCTAAAACACCGCCATGGGCGTCCACAGAAATATTCCAGGGGGTGCAAAACGGTGTCTTGTGACGAAAGAAATGAAAAAATTTCCAGGGGTGCAAAATGGAAGAAAGAAACAAAAAGTATACTGTACAAGACTGGCAAACCCTGTTGGACTAATTATAAATTATCTAGCGCTACAAGAGGGTTCGCCAGAATCTTATATAAGTTCATATCTTAACTCAGTACCATAGGTTACTTTTTAAGGCAATTTAAATTTTTTCATGACCACGTTTTTCCAGGGGATGCAATTGCACCTCCTAGCACCCCCGGACGCCCACGAAAAACTCCGCGCAATGCAACAATGTTGTTGCAGGGCAGATCTCAACAATCACAGTCTTTAGCAATGTTAATGGGCGACACAGTTCCAGAAAATGTTCTTTCTGTCAGACAGAGAAGGCCCTGTTGAGTGTTGACTTACATTCTTGTAGTAATAGGCCTATGCCAAACCATACCGATAATTACCGAATGTAAATTGTATACAGCGTGGCGTTTCAGAATCGGACCAGTAGGCCTATAGGGAAGGGGTGGGGTAAAGAATTCTTATTGTTTAATTATGTTAAATAAGTTAGTTACATATGCTAATGACCGCTTGAAGCGCCCCGTTGCTATGCATAGAGTGGACCAGTGGGACGGGGGGAGGTGGGGGCGAACCAGTGTTTAATCTAGACTCCTGGACTCCGGGGGGAAAACTGACAAAGCCGGGGGATTTCTGCTATGGGACACTGTTAGTCCATGCAGTTTTCCAAAATTTCCGGGGGGGAAGAATTTGAAATTTCCGGGGGGAAAGGGCGATTTTCCCCCGGAAACGGCCTAGATTAAACACTGGGGCGAACCAGCAAGCACTGCCAAGAATTTCTCTTTTCCACTGCAAGTAGCCGATTGCCTACAATGGCAATCCACAAAACGAGTGTGATCCATTATTTCAAGGCAGATTGACGCAGCTTGCTCTAATTTTCAAGACGTTTGTCAGTCGTAGACCTATTTTCTCGTTCTCGCTAAAAATCCTCCCGTTAAAATCCTCCTTATCCAGTGGTTCTCACACAGGGCAGTCCCTACTGAACCACTTTAAACCATGTTATGTTATGTTATCCAAGTTCGTAACGCCTAAGATACATGGTACCAAGGTACTGAAATCGAATCTCCACAGGCTGATAGGGACGGGAAGTTAGCAGAGTGGTAACAACGTTGGACGACAGAGCAGAATGTCGCGGGTTCGAGATCCGTAGGAGCCCCAAGGTCGGCTCGACTTCCATTCGCCAGATGGCGATTGCACCTGCAACTGAGTAGCGGATTAATCCGCGGAGTACCGGTAAGCATGCGCATTGCATGAGAACACCAGGGGCGTATCCAGACTCCAGGTCTTTGGCGAAGGGGAACTGACTTGACCGGAGGGGAAGATACATAGCTCAACGCAAACATTTTGTAAGTGCCGATTTTTTTTGGGTGGGGGTAGAGATTTCGAGGTTTTGTGGAATCTCCCCCTAAAAGGCCTGGATAAAACACTGGCCCCGCATAATGTAATCTGCACCAGTCGCCTTGCTGAGGGCCTTGACATGGAGATCAGCGCCGCCCTATAATTAGCCGCGAGGTTAGCATTGAGAGCTGGGGAAGCCCGGGAAGGACTCTACCACTTTAACCCCTTAACTGGGCAACTATTTGTAACTCAATATAAAGTGGACGAGTGTTACTCGGGGCACCCAGTTAAGGGGTTAATGCTGAGAAACGGCAAGGACTGGATCAAGCGACATTTTGGAGGAGTATTTCATCCAGTCAAAGACTCGAGGCGCCTGACACGTAAGTCAGTGCCATTATTGGCGTATCCACCACGGGGGTCGGTGGGAGGGGAGGGGTGGAATCGGTCGTGGGATTTGCGCGAAACCGTTGAGTATTTGGGGGTAGGAGTAGGTAGTAGTATTACGCGATTGGGGAGAATGGATGAAAGGTCAAAGCACTTGACATGAAGAGGTCTTTTGCTCGTCAAGACTTCTGGAAAGACTACCTCCCCCCCGAATTTCCGAAAATGTCAAATTAGGGGCTGTCTATTACTTATGTCAATAAAATATGGGAGGGGTTTGCAAAAGTTTGACAGTTGTTGACAGGGGGAGGGGGTCAAGAGATATTGACGTCAACAATTTAATTTTTTACAACTGATAAAAAATAGGAAAATTCATGGAATACTATTTTTTATTACAACGGGAAAAAGTTTGACAAGCAAAAAAGGTCATCATCACCACATTATGACACTTGATGAACAAAAGAAAGCGGAAAAGATGACACTTGCAAAAATTGCAAAAACAAAAGAAAGCCGTCGATTTTGTCGGTGAAAGAATCTGTTCATCGGCGATGCTCTCATGCCTCTGAAAAGTGCAAAGATAATAACCTTCTAAACTTTTTAGGGGGACTCGTCACTGGTCTTAGTGGGGTTTGGGGGTCAAAAGTTTTTGACATAATTATGGGGAGTCACTGAAAGTTGACAGTTGTTGACAAGGGGGAGGGGTCAAAAATTGTCCAAAAATTGTTGACATAATTAATGGACAGCCCAGCCCCTTACCACCCCTAATCCTGAATCGTGGCCACTAAGTGTCACAGGACGAGCAGCCATCGAATTAACAGGTACAATGGCTGAACGAGACTTGGGACTCCCAGTCTTCTTCTAATGCCTCCTTCGAAGATTCTAACGTCGGCATGTGTAGCTAGGCCACCATTATGCTTCTTGAGGACAAATCTCTTCGAAATTGGACCAAAGTGCAAGGGTCCTAGAACGTTGACGGTCTGGTCGACCCATAGGCCTATTTGACTCCGACCTCCATCTCAGAGTCACGAGTGGATTTCAGCATTTCTGCTGCAAGGAACACGCCGCGATGAACATTACAAAGTGCACAGGATCAGTGGATGATTAGTCAGTGAGTGAGATCCTCACGTCGTAGAAGACTACCATGCGATGCTTGGGTGTGATGCTCGGTCTCATTTTCGATGTGCAAAATGAATGTCAATGCAAAGAGTAATCAGTAAATATATTTACGATTTTTTCTCCTTTACCAATTACAGAGAGCTAATATTTCAACAGCGCTTGCTGTTGGCTCCATTCGGGGATTATGTTACCGCGGGATATAAGGGATAATGGATGAGGATCAAGGGATGATATCCCCGCATCATATCCCACAACGGAGCCACAGCGTTAAAAGGTCTTAAGTGAGCGCACTGCTGCAAACGTTGCCTTATAAAAAAATTCTTCTGTTATAAGAAAACTCATTATCGTAAACTATGAAATTGCATTTATTTAAATATTCAACGTGGATCGCTAATATCGAGCCCACATGAGAGGCCCGTGACTTTAAAATGTTGTATCAGAGATTTTAATTTCGAAATTGCTACATGCGTCCTTTAGATCCGCAACCTGATGACAGAGTTTAGACTTTAGAGCCAACTGGCTTTGTTAAAATATTAAAATAGTACTCGATTTCTGAGGTTCGCCGATCATTCGTTTTGCATTTGATCATGGATCATGATCATAGGTCACATGTGGTCGAACTTTTTCAAATTGCACAGCGATATATATACAGTGTTGTATGAAGTACTGAGTTTGAGTACTCAAGTAAAAGTACAAGTATTATGTCATTTTTTTACTTAAGTAAAAGTAAAAAGTACCTATAAAAATAGTTACTCAAGTAAAAGTAAAAAAGTACTCCTCAAAAAGTTACTTTTTAAGTAAAAAGTAAAAAGTACCGTGACAGACGGAATCATCAACAACTCCACTTTATCATGCTAAATCACATTTTTATTACTACTTTTAAGCAACATGCAGAAGCCTCAGCAGTCAACACGTACACATTTACACCATTAACTGCGTTAGCACAAATGCTGGTTTCACAAAGCCGTAGCTAGGGGGCAGAGGCAAGCTGTTCCGGGCGCCGTCCTCGAGGGCGCAATTTGCACACTGAGTCCTTAATTTTTCATACCACTTTCCTCCGGCGTGAAAATAATGTTGATAAGTTAAAAAAAGGTCATTGCCGGTTTTCAGACTGTCACAGGTTAAAAATTTGTATGTTGTACGTTGCTGTGAAAACTCGGGTAAGCAAAAAAAGGCCATCACCGGAATTTAGGGGCGCACAAGTTATACCTTGCCCCGGGCGCCGACTGCTCTAACTGCGGCTCTGTGATTGCATGTAGGTCTAAGAAAGATCAAGTTTCAAACAATCTGTCAGTCAGTACGTTTGTTGGTCATTGTCAACCCTGTACGACTAAACACGCGAAGTTGTGAAGAATTAAACAGATACTTCAGTAAATGTATCGAAATTTGGCGATGAGAAATTTTACTTGTAACGAAACGTGGAAGACATAATGTAACGAGTAAAAGTACTAATATTTGAATAAAACTTACTTCGTTACAAGTAAAAGTACTGGGTAAGTTGTGTACTTCGTTACAGTACGAAGTACTCAGAATTGTACTTAAGTAATGTAACGCGTTACTTTTACTTCTTTACCGCGCAACACTGTATATATATATATATATATATATATATATATATATATAGAGAGAGAGAGAGAGAGAGAGAGAGAGAGAGAGAGAGAGAGAGAGAGATAGATAGATAGATAGATAGATAGATAGAGAGAGAGAGAGAGGAGAGAGAGAGGCAGGGAGAGGAAAAGAAAGACACAGAGAGACACAGAGACAGAGACAGAGAAAAAGAGGAGAGAAAGAGACAAAGAGAACAGACGTAAAGATAGTTTCAAACGTCCACATCGGCTGTTAATTGGGTCTAGTGACTAAATAAATGCAGGACGCTCGTTAGACAACTGGATGTGGTTGAGTTTTCCGCGACTGAATTTAAGCCGAACGAAGTTGATAAGAATCGACGGCGTCTATTTCCTGCAAAGTCGCGCTGACAAAGCGTCGCCATAAGTCAGACAATCAGGCGAACGCCTGTGTTTATTCGATCTGAAGTGGGGTCCGACCGGCGTCCTCCCTAAGTCAGACGTGGGTCTCTAATGCACTGTGCATTGGCCTGTTGAAATCTGTCTCGTCTCGTTGTCGGAAGATTTCTGGTTCTCAGGCACGGCGACGCACCGCTGTTGCACGCAGTCGAAAGAAAACGGTCTTGTTTCTTGTTGCTCACCGTTTGCAGACTTCGTACCGAATGCGGGTTCTCACACGTTCAAGGCTCGTGTTCGGCTTCTAATAAACGCGAGAGAGAGAGAGAGAGAGAGAGAGAGAGAGAGAGAGAGAGACAGACAGACAGACAGACAGAGACAGAGCACAGAGACAGACATAGAGACAGACAGAGACAGACGGAGAGACAGGCGGGCAGAGAGAGAGAGAGACAGACAGACAGACAGAGCACAGAGACAGACACAGAGACAGACAGAGACAGACGGAGAGACAGGCGGGCAGAGACAGACACAGACAGACGGAGACA
>CM030833.1:25046003-25231003 GCA_018105865.1 Metaphire vulgaris
CATTTGCCAACAGCTGCAACTATTTCATCCCAGAGATGACTACAAAGAGTTTCTGGTGCTCGCCTCGCTGTTTCTGGGTGATGATACTGCTAGCAACAACCCTAACATCCATATCAATGCACCTGGCGCATACCATAGGGCACGCTGGATGGGCAAAAATTCCGCAAAATACTATACAGCTTAAAGATCCACCTGTTTCGATCACAGTTCAGACTTACAGCAGGAGAACTGGCAGGTCTTCAACAGATCAATTTGTTTGTTGTGAGAATTTATCTCAAGGCATGGTTTACCTGTACCTTGCCTACTTCAGCTCCTGGGAATGATCTACAATTGCTGAAGGATCTCGAAGTATATCGTTCAACAAATGATGCAGTTGCTGACGCAGCAATGAAACGTTCAAGCGTCACTTATGGTATCTGAATGAACAACTTATTGGCAAACCGATTCTCAGTTGTCTGCAGCTGAAAAGGCAAACATTGTCTCTGCTCTGTCAAACGTTGGAGATTCTAGTCCTCTGGCTCGAATTACCTTGAAAGACATGCACATTGGAAACAAGCAGCTGAGTCACTTTGTATCTGCCAACACCAAACATTTCCTTGCTTCGATGAACATTTCGACAGATTTTTTGTCTCTAGATACATCCATTTGGGACAGTAACGAATCATATTTTACAGCTCAGTCACTTGTCAGGGAGCTGAAAGTCGTAAACGATGCAGCAGGACGCGGTGTTGCCCTAATCCAGACATTCAACTCAACGCTGACAAACCAGGAAGAGCAAAAGCAATACTTACTACAAGTCATTGAACTTCATCGAAAACAGTTTCCACTACCAAATAAAAATGTTATTGTTCAGTAGCTTAGCAGTCACTGACACTGATATTTGACAGTTTCTGAAGCTAAATGTTGTGTGTACGACTTTTTGTACGTTAATAACCATTAATGACATTGCGTTATTATTGGCTGACAACATTTCGATTTTCAAGGTCGCTGTGCAACCCCTAAATACATCATAATAATAGTAAAAATTTTCATGGGTTATTCATTTGTGTATATGAACAAAATGCAAGGGTGAGACTTTAACAATTCTGAAATTTATTTTTTATTGGCACCTAATATATATATATATATATATATCGATATGTACGTATTCTTGAATGACCTTTGTCGACTCGAGAGCGTGACCGTCACACATATATATATATATATATAATTATGTATAAGGTAGACCTATATATATATGACCCTGATCCTTGGCAAACCGGACGCGGACTGGTATGGGATGCAACCGTGGTGGACACGCTCGCCGCCTTATATTTGCCGCCCATTTCTCCTGCACCATGAGCAGCCGCCGCTGAGACCGCTGCTGTCGCGAAAACAGCAAAATACATCAAAGCCTGACTCCCGTTCATGCTTTCCTGCCAATTGCGTTTGAAACGCTATACGCGATCCATTAGTAGCATCAGTAGTCAGGATGCCATTTGCTTCATCAGCGAGCTTGATCGTCGTCGTCATCGTCGTCGTCTAAGTTAACAATCTGGAGACAACAGGGAAGAAAAGTCTTCGAACCGGAGGAGAGTTAGCTATACAATTTTTAATGTCTGCGGATACTTTTCCATAAGGATTTCGGGTACTAAGTAGGCCTAATGTACCGAGGTAACTCTCTCTCTCTCTCTCTCTCTCTCTCTCTCTCTCTCTCTCTCTCTCTCTCTCTCTCTCTCTCTCTCTCTCTCTATATATATATATATATATATATATATATATATATACAGTATATATATAGTTATATATATATAGTATATATAGTCATATGTTGAAATAGCAATTTATTTTCAGCAAATGTAGCCTATATATAGCTCATAATCATATTACATGAATATTTGAATATTTGCGAGGGAGAGCAAGCTGTGGATTGAGTATTCGATTACCCGTGTACTGAGGGGTGTGACCACCCGGGGTAGCATACCATTTGAGGAAGACTCCCTTGCACTGGCCGTCAGAAGCTCTGCAGTCTGCATGCCACGGATGAGTGATACGACATCCTCCTCCTCCTCCTCCTCCTTATTCTGGTAAAATCGAAAACTGACGGATTGATTCGTTGATAGATTGAAGGAAAGAATTTGCAAGGAAACAGAGAAAGAGAAACTGTTTTCTATTATGCGTATAACAATAACACGACTGCATGTTGTTGATAAACAAACAGCGCCAAACAATAAATTATGCCATATAGATGTAAAAACTATACTTCGACTCCACACACACACACACACACACACACACACACACACACACACACACGCACACACGCATGCACATACAATATATATATACAGTATATATATATATATAACTACTATATATAAAACTATAGCATTTCCTGCTTTGCGAATACTTGCGCTATAGAAATGTTCGTATAATAATAATAATAATAATAATAATAATAATAATAATATAATAATAATAATAATAATATTAATAATAATAATAATAATAATATAATAATAATCCAAAGTTTCGGGCTGACGAGCAAAAAAAAAAAAAAAAAGGTCATCAATAATAATAAGGGTTAATAAATAACCCTAATAGGGTTAATAATAATAGCTTAGACCCCTCTTTGGGGCCCCGCCCGGGGCCCGGGGGCAGTCAACAAAGTGACCCCCCCCACGTTATATGATATATCGACTCCATATATATATATATATGTATGCATGCATGCATGTATTTGTGTGCGTGTGTAAAGGTGAGAGGACGTTTTTGCCAAGAATGTCTTCCGTGAGGCAGGAATTTTGTCCTTCGTGTGTCGTGTCTGACCTTGTCTTTACCGTCCTTTCCTTGTCTTTTCCTTAAGGCAGAGTTGGTGGTGACTATCAATCTGGAGCAGGTTTTATCCAGTCCACAACACACACACACAGACCCAGACCCATACACACACACACACACACACAGAGAGAGAGAGAGAGAGAGAGAGAGAGAGAGAGAGAGAGAGCGCAGCGGGCAGCAAACCGCTGTCACCAGACCAGACGGTTGGTTAAAAATGTCGGAAAATTTATGTGTTTGTACCCCGACGAAGTTGTGGGAGCGAAGGGGGTTTCGACGGCGGCGAATGCTCTCCCGGGGGGAGGGGGGACGGCGCTTTGTGGCTCGGGTGCGGCGGCGCTTGCGACCCCGCGGGGGGTCATTCAGCCAGTCAGAGGCTGTGCGGACGTTATTGGCCGCTGCTGTTAATACGCTCGCTTCGAGAGTCGGCGGGCAGAACTTCCATTGCGCGTATGTTATACCAGTGGCGTCGACCTTGCTCTATCTAATGTTTCTTTAAAAATTATAACAATAATAATAATATAATCGTCGCAGCTTTCTCTTTTGCCAGGCAGGCCCGTCCGTCTAAGGAGGTTTAGGGGTGGGGGGTGGGGTGGGTGGGGGTGGTGGTAAATGGGCCTAAGACTCGATAAAAATTCTCCAAACTGGATCTAAATTACTACGCAAATGGAATCGAACACCGGTGGCCGCACAAAAGTTTTCAGGACATTTCATTAATTCTGATTTAAAAATTATTTCTCTTCGCGTAAACCTATTCATAGATGCCGTGGGCTTGGCTAACTTTCTCTGTCCATGTATGTGTGTATGTCTCTTTGTCTGTCTCTTCTCTCTCACTCTCTTTCTCTGTCTGTCTGTCTGTCTGTCTGTTTGTCTCTCTGTATATCTGGCTCTGTCTTGGTCTCCATGTCTCCGCTTCCCCTGTCTTTTCTCTCTCTCTCTCTGTCTCTCTCTGTCTCTCTCTGTCTCTCTCTGTCTCTCTCTCTCTCTCTCTCTCTCTCTCTCTCTCTGTCTGTCTCTCTCTCTCTCTGTCTCTCTTTATCTGTCTCTTCTCTCTCACTCTATATTTCTCTGTCTGTCTGTCTGTCTGTATCTCTGGCTCTGTCTCGGTCTCTCCATGTCTCTCTCTCTTTCTCTTTCTCTATTTCCTCTCTGTCTGTCTGTCTGTCTGTCTGTCTGTCTGTCTGTCTGTCTGTCTGTCTGTCTGTCTGTCTGTCTCTCTCTCTCTCTCTCTCTCTCTCTCTCTCTCTCTCTCTCTCTCGCTGCCAGTGCGTGCGATTCTGTCTCTGACCTCGAAGTTTCTTCTTCAGCACAGTTATACGTTACGTAACACAGAGCAAAAATGCCGGCGTTGCGCCTTCGCTCTGCGGACGCAGGTTCAAGTCTTAATTTTTAAGCTTTGGTCTCTTAAAAAAAGACTGGTCTGTTTTGTCTCAAGCCAACCTTCTTCTTCTTCTTACGCGAAATTAGCGCTTTAGACTATAATGCGATAATTCGAACTGATCTGCTGAAGCATCTATTTACTGTACTCGCTGGAGACGAACAAGAAGCGTTGCTTGAGGTCTGAGGTAATCGAGGCAATTGATATAATCACCACAAAACCAGAAATACCACCACAACCACCACCAGCCACAGTGATGACGACGATGATGATGATGCTGACGACGACGACGACGACGATGATGATGAGATGATGATGATGAAGATGATGATAATGATGAAGATGATGATGATAATGATGAAGATGATGATGATGATGATGATGATGATGATGATGATGATGATGATGATGATGATGATGATGATGATGATGATGATGATGATGATGATGATGATGATGATGATGATGATGATGATGATGATGATGGGATATAACGTCGCCATACAGAAAGAGACTGCTGCATCTGTCCAAAGATAAACCGCTGGGCGGCCTCTAGCAGTCCCAACGAATGGGCTGCTGATCGTTTAGGACTGTGTGGAAGATGTGGACGACAGTCATCTTCTGTTTCGCCTAATAATTATAGGCCCCAGCGGCGGCGGCGGCGGCGGCGGCGGCGGCGGCGGCGGCGGCCTAAACGAATTATTGTCTCTCTTTTTGGTGCAGCTGTTCTTCGCTCTTTCGTGTGCGTACTTTGGCAGAGTAACCTGTTAACCCAAATTTTTAACTCCGACCGCCAAAGACAGAGAACGAGCGGGAGAAAAAACCCCATCGGCAAACGAAGCATGTTCAGTGGTGCTGATGCAGACCTCTGCATGCGTCTCGGTGGCATCGAGGCTCTGAGAGCTGTTTTGTGGACCATTCGCGTCAGGTTCGATGCCATGATGTGTCATTAAATACAGTAACTAACCCCGTTAATAAACATACGCATTTCGCCAAATTAACATTATTTTATCGTTCAACCAAATGGCTTCTTCTTCATCATCTGCTTCTCCAACTTCTCTTTGTCATATTCTTCTTTTCCTGTTCTTCTTTTTCCTATTTTGTCTTTTTCCTATTTGTCTTGTTCTTGTTCTTGCTATTGTTTTTCTTCCAGTTCTTGTTGTTGCTCTTCTCTTCTTCTTCTTCTTCTTCTTCTTCTTCTTCTTCTTCTTCTTCTTAATTCTTCTTCTTAATAATAATAATAATAATAATAATAATAATAATAATAATAATAATAATAAATAATAATATATTATTATTATTATTATTATTATTATTCTCATCATCATCAGTATAACTGTCAAGGTGTTTTTGATGAATTAAATTATTTAGGGTTTTCAGCGATGATAAAAATGTTAGCGACATAGTTTTGGAGGAAGTAGAGATTGAGGGGGGGAAAGAGAGCTTTTCGCGGGTAGCCATGTTCGAGCGAGGATTTCTGTTCTGTCGAAATTGCAGTTTATTCGATTAAATCATTATAGGCCTAATGCAGTTCAACGCGTCGTCGTTGTTCTTGGAATTCGTGTTATCGTAGCGAGGGTCGTCGTTAAATCCTGACAATCACTGTTATTATTGAGATAATTTTTACAACGCAGTAGCATGACGAAGGCCAAAGTCAAGGTCACTTTAACAACTGCCGCTTGTTTAAGACGCTAAACAAGTGAGTCTTTCGATTTTTCAAGAATAACACTTTTATTTCGCCGCCTGCGCTATAATGTTGCAAGCGAATAACATTCGTCTTATGCGTTAATTCAGTGTTTATTCTAGGCCTTCTCTGGGGGGAATCCCCCGCCCAAGTTTGAAAGTTCCTCAATTTTTTTGACATTTTGGCAAGTAGTATGACCTCCCCAATGTCAAAATTTTAAACTCCCCCAAAATTTTAAACTCCCCCAAAATTTTAAACTCCCCCAATGTCTAGGTGGCTGGAAAAAAACACAGCGTTAATTATTTCGAGGATAACCATTCTTGTACGTGTAACAGCTTAATCAAAGGAAGGGGACGGGGGGGTGGGAGGCACCCCATTTAAGCCCAGACTTCTTGTGAGATTCGCTCCAAACCAATGAGAAAGTTCCCCCTGCCCCATGATCAGTTCAGACGAAGTGGACCTATAGGCAAGTGACGGTGTCCCGTGATCTGGAGCCCTGGCCGAGTAGCTACTGTATCTCCTACTCACTTATCTTTCTTTTTTCTGCTCATACCCTCTATCACATCCTTCTTAGCTACTTACTAATATTACAGTAAAATTTCTCGATAGTTGCATGAGCATATCTTCAATTAAATAACTATGATATTTAGAACCATGTATCTACATTACTGATTTATCTGATCTAAAAAACTGATCTACATGTATATTTGAATATATGCTTAAGTCGCACAAATCTACAATGTAATTAATAATTAATGAATTGAGGCATATTGAAGTATGTTGTAGTTCATACTGATTCCATTTCAATTGCTAATTCTTGATGTTGAGTACGAAAATAAAGATTTAATTTGAAAAAATAACATCAAATCGACAGCTTCTATAGTGCCAGCATAATAATGCACTGCTCATCGCGACGTCGATAATATTTTTCTTGTGGCCGTTATGTCGTTGTATGTTATCGTTGTTGTTGTTGTTGTTGTCGTTGTTGTCTGTTGTTGTCGTTGTCGTTGTCTGTTGCGGCGATATGCTGCACTGACGGTGCCGCCGAGTGAGTGAGTGAGTGAGTGAGTGATTGAGTGACGGACGGATGCGTGACTCAGTCGTCCGGCGTCCCGCTGGATGATTTATGTAGCGCCGACGTTCGGCGCTGCTGTCAGTTCTTAAAAATAGAAGAAGACCTGGAGCCCGGCGGGTGCTTAATTATCCCGCTGCGCTGCGGCTGCGAATTACGTAAGATGTGCGTAGCGATGCGTGTGCGTGCGGCGTCCGTCCGTCCGCCTCATACCGTATGCGGCCGACTATTTACATCAACACGTCGTAGGCACGGACGCTTAAAATAGCTCAAGGATTTATGCCCACCGCCGACGCCTAACAACAAAACTCACGCAGAGAGAGAGAGAGAGAGAGAGAGAGAGAGAGAGAGAGAGAGAGAGAGAGAGAGACAGACAGACAGACAGACAGACAGACAGACAGACAGACAGACAGAAACAGAGACAGACTGACAGAAAAAGGCAGACAGAGACAAAGATATATAGAGACATACGAGACATACAGACAAAGACAGACATACAGAGAGAGACACAGAGACACAGAGACACAGAGAAAGAGAGAGAAAGAGAGAGCAAGAGAGAGGGACAGAGAGGGAAAGACAGAGAGAAAGACAGAGAGACAGAGACAGAGAGAGAGAAAGAGAGACAGGCAGAGACAGAGACAGACAGAGACACAGAGCGAGAGAAACTATGTTATAGATAGCAAGAAACAGACAGACAGACAGACAGACAGAGATCATGGTTGTTATTTCCTAATCAATTTTCTTCTTCTGCTTCTTTTTTAACTCATCGGCATCTGCAGATAATTGTAAATCGTAAAACGGCGCTGAAGGTAAAAAATTGAAAGTGTGAGGATGTGACTCTGAGGAGGGGAGGTAGGGGAGGCGGGAGCGGAGGAGGGGAGGGGCATTTTCCTCGACGGCGGCGGCGATTGCGTAGAGGGAGTCGTAGTCCGTTGATTGATTCGATTCGTTTGTGTTTTTTCCGCTCCATCCTCTGCCTTCATTGTTCAGGCGTTTTCCAGTCTGCACGCGATAGCGCCTAAAAAAGCTTCGGTCGACCCAAATGTGGGACGCTCGGCCTTCTTCGTTCTCTCATTTATTTCATTGACCTTCTAGGTTTCATATACTACCACCACACTCCAGTTCCCCACCCCAACTCCAGCCCCCATCGCCGCCTTCCGACCCTCACCCCCCTCCCCTCCCCAACCCACCCAGCCGCCTAGCTGGATGCGTCGGGCCCGAGCCCGCCGCCGCCGCCGCCGCCGCCGCCGCCGCCGCCGCCGCCGTCAAGGCTGTCTCTCGCTCGGTTCATCGGGGACAACGGTTCGCGCCGCAGCGCGGTTCAGTCGGTCTGCACTGTTACATCACAGGGCCGGTCCATTTCGTCGACGGGTGGGACAGGGTCGAACGCATCCCGGACGCGTCTGCACCGGGGAACCGCCGTACGAGCCGGCGCGGCGATTTCAGCAGCGGGTCTCCGGCACCCTCTCGCCCTCTCCGTCGTCGTCGGCGGCGATCGCTCGGGGGGGAACACGCCCCGGAGAGAGCACGGCGAATATGTGGGACAAAACCCGTCGACGCCTGTAACACCGTCGTAGTCCAGTCGTCGGATCGTCGGCATAATAGGTCCACGGTTTGACGTAACGACCGGCGGTCGGACGGACGCATAATCCCGACACGGTGTCGGTCGGGTGCGCTGACCTGGCGGGTTGACCGGTGTCGGAGGTCGACGGCGGAGAGACTGCTGCGGTCGGTTACTACTGACAACGTCGGCGCGCGAACCTGGCGGAAAGATCTGACAGTATGTGGGTAAGTGGCTTCGCTTCTGGTGTGTGTGTGTGTGTGTGTGTGTTTTGTGTGTGCGGTGTGTCGGAAGGTTGAGGAGCATGGTTTTTGGAGGTTTCCTTCAGCCGGTTGCTGACGCCGTTGGCCGCTGGCCGTTGGCCGCTGGTAGCAGAGGCAGTCGCTTGTACAGCTTACCTTCGCCAATCGTCGTCGACCAAGCAGACTAATTTCAAACGATTAGTGTGTTTGCATACAATTATACCACTCAGGATGGCTTCTAATTCTGATTGATACATTGCTAATTAGAATTGGAAGCAGGACACACACACACACACACACACACACACACACACACACACACACACACACACACACACACACACATATATATATATATATATCTACACTTATTTATTTGTCTATTTATTTATTTTAAAAAGTATTGTGTAACTAACTAGACATATAATGGCTGCAGTAATATTATTGTAATGTTTTAAAAACTATACAATCGAAGCCTTCGTGACTTGTTTCATCATCCTAATCATCCTAATCATCATCATCATCATCATCATCATCATCATCATCATCATCATCATCATCATCATCGTTGTCGTCGTCATCGTCGTCGTCATTACTTACGTCGTTGTAGGCTTCTTCTTCTTCTTTAGGTGCTGTGTGTTTTTATAGTATACGTTAGCGACCGTGGATTTTCACTTTGTTCGATCTTGACATCCTCTTATTATTTCGCTGTTGTTCTTTACTCCCTCAATTCCTTCTCGTAGGCAGTCTACATAGGTGTTTCTCTGCCTTCCTCTTGCTCTTTTCCCCTTCACTTTTCCGGTTATTGCCAAATGCTCCAGGCCTTCCTTCCATCGTTATAACAATAACCTCTATTAGTGAGTTAACTGTTGTCCATGATACAGTGTTGTTGCCTATGCGCGTGTATATTATTAGCCTCTTTAAGGAAGCAAGTAAGTAAACGCTGGAATTTCTATAGCGCTGCCTGAAAGCTTGACGTTGTGCACCTGCTTATTCACGAGCTCTCAATCTGAATGGTAAAAGTTACTAATCCGTAGTCCATGGTTGTTAAGGTTGTTGATCCATGTAGACGTGTAATAATAGTAAGACACTTTTATAACACGATGTCTAATATACTCATTGGCTAAAATCCATAGTAGACATACTCCAAATTCCATCCAGAGAAGACCAGGTCATTCCATAGATCAGTCAAAGGGAAACATTGAGACAGACTATGGCGGAAATACTAGGTGGAAGAGATGTGTTTTAAGCCTAGATCTGAGAATACTCGATCTATTGGGAATAGGGTTACCATGCGTCCGGATTTTCCCGGATAAGTCCTCTTTTTATGCCTCTGTCCGTGCGTCCAGGAGACTTTCCAAAAAGGTCTATTGTCCGGGGTTTTCTCCGTCCCGGGCATGGGAGGGGTAGATGTCCAGGGATCCGGCGATCTGTAGGGGCCAGGGCGGGCCCGTCAAATTATTTTTAGCACATGGATTATTATATTTTAACGCCCTGAAAAGTCTGACAAGCACAAAAGTCGACACTTTATCAGAAACTTTCACAGGGCCCGTAACTTCTCTGCCCAGGGGCCCGAAATTTCTATCGGCGCCCCTGCTCTTAATATTGGTCAGATTCAGAGGCGTAGCGAATGGGCAGTGGGGGCAAACCGCCCCAGGCGACACTTCCCCTAGGGGCGGCATTTTGGAGATTTTCGAATTTTTGAATTTTGCTAAGTTTTTTTGCTTTTGACAGCGTTTTTGGCTTGTCAGGAAATTTCGGGAAGTCGATAACGTTTTTTGCTTGTCAGGAAAATTTCGGAGGCGGCACTTTTTTCTCGCCCCGGGCGGCACATTGCCTCGCTACGCCACTGGTCAGATTTGATGACAATTTTGCGTATCCTTTTTCCATCTGACAATTATAGAAACGCTATATTTTAAGATCTGACAACCAAAGGGAGAAAGTTCCAGATTCTTGGACCAGAAATAGAAACAACTCTCTTACTTACCAATTTCAGTATTGTTTCTGGGTACATTTACCAATGAATCAATAAACCTTGTTGAATGAAAATGTTTCAGATGGATTAACAATTTTATAAATTTGTGGTCGGCCAGACTGCAGTATTTTAAAAACCATTAGACCACTTTTGAGTACAATTCTCTGTTCCTCCGGCAGCCAGTGTAACTTCTGGGAAGTAGGAAGTAGTCAATCGATGATAAAGACATCAGAATTTGCCACCATCTTTGTCAAGTTTTCGACAATGGTTAATTACCAAAGCATTACCGTAAAGCTTCCAATACAAGCCATCTGTTACAACAAATACCCGACTTGTTTGGGGCACCGGACTCTACTCGAGACACGACTTGTGTTGGAAGTTTTACGGCATTTGGTCACCATCGAAACAAATTAGCAAAGATGGTGGAAAATTGGCTTTACCTTCACATAGCTATATTCTCGCTCCAGTGGGCATTAAATTCTATGGCTTATGCATGGGTCGATTCAGGTATTTATCGATATTTCAAATTTTAAAAACAAAAAATAAAATGTTTTACATCTCACAGATTAACTGGTGGGCTGATTTTTAAGCGCGGATTAGATTTCGTTGATTGCTTTTGTGAGAATGAATTACCCTAAGTTTGTATTGACAGAAAAAAACGGTCATAGGCCGACTAGGAAGTTGAAAGTCAGCCAGTTTTGGTTTTGCTTGTAACCTCTCAATTATTCACACATCGTAACAGCAACGGCAACACTAGCTGCATGCATTTCTGCCGTAAACTAGTCGGCCAATCAATGAACTTTTATAGCGCTACTATGGAAGTGCCTAGAGACTATCGACCTCTGAAGCCAGTTTAGAGGCAGCAGGTCAGACAGAAATTCTGTCCACGACGAACAGACAACAGTCTACGGTGAGTGTATACAGGATAACAAAATACAGGCTTGCTTTTTACTTTCAACGCCAAACTGTTTGATTCTAAAATATTCTAATGTGCTAGTGCTTAATATGAAGATATTGGTTAATTCACCGCCAATAGTTTATTCATCGCCAATAGGGTTAGGTTTAGGGTTTGGGTAGGGTTAGGGTTTGTAGCTAGGTTTGGTGTTAGGGTTTGGGTTAGGGTTAAGGTTAGCCTGTTGGGGTTAAGTTGGCGGTGAGTTTACCGACAAGCCCTTACATTTACCCCTTGTTGGCGGTGAATTAACCGACAAGTACCGATAGTATTTGCGAAGAACATGGATGATAATGATGATCGTTATATAGTATGTGTGCGGTTCAGGGGCGTAGCCAGGAATTTGATTTGGGAGGGTATACATATTTTGGGTGGGTATAAATCTTAACTATAAACCGCATAAACCATATAAACCACATACAGTATAACCATTTGTAAATCACATAAAAAACTTTAAGGTAGACTGATTTTGGGGGGTGTATATATACCGATATACCTCCCCCAGTCGCTACGCCCCTGGTGCGGTTGTCGTATAGGCTTAATATACTGTTAGCCCTGTTGGCCTACTCCGATGAAATGGGTTTAGAGCATTCAAACGTTATGCCGTCTTAAGCGGATCACACTGGATGCTGGATCGGATCTGCTGGATTGCCAAATAGGATGTCGGTCGGTATTGTGGGAAGACATTGTAAAGAAACGTGCGGTCGATTTGGTGTCTAAGGCTATATAGCGCAGATGACTGGAAGCATTCTTCTTCTTCTTCTTCTTCTTCTTCTTCTTCTTCATCATCATCATCATCATCATCATCATCATCATCATCATCATCATCATCATCATCATCATCATCATCATCTTCTTCTTTTCTTCTTCTTCTTTTTCTTCTTCTTCTTCTTCTAGGAAAATCCTCTTAGTTTAACCGCATTATATTCTGTATTAGCTCCTGTACAGAGTCACGTGACGATATATCGCGTAATTGGATAGGAACTTCTTAATACGACTTGGAAGCAATTCTGATTTTAAGGGCCGCGTGGAACGATCACAAATATCTGCATATCCGTATCCATTTACTAGGCGCCGACTTCATAGGGGCAACGGGCCATCCGCCCCAGTAACTGCCAAGGTACTGGGGCGAGGGTATAGTTTCACCCCAGTATACTGCTTTGGCCTAAATTAAAATTAAATGGAAACAGCGGATGTGTAATTTTTAGCTGGTATTTTGTGATTAGCTTGTTGTTTGTTAATTGTTACATTAGTCGACGACGACTGTGCAGGAACGACTCACGGCACGGGGTCCTCCTTGCGGACGGTTGGGGCGGGGGCTGGATTCTGGAAGTTCGCCCCAGTAGGCTACCCAAAACCAAAAGTCGGCGCCTATGTCCATATATGCTTTAATCTATCGCATAGTTTGAAAGTTATTTCGAGAGTAGGTTATATATATATATATATAGTATATATATATATGTATATATAGGCCATATGTATTTATATATAAGTATAATCCATCATGTTTTATCGAATGAGCATCAGATCCGAACAGCGCTTGATTTCGATTTGCAGCATCTGGATATGAGCTCGGCCTGTATACTTCTATTGTCCGAATCAATAAACAGAAATACCGTACATAACATTATAACTGTATAAGACTATACGTAGACAACAGAGAGTGGTGAGAGTCTATTCAGCTGATCCCGTAGCCTATACACAAATATCAGCTACACATACACTTGTATTGTAGGCCTTATAGCGTATATATATATATATATATATATATATATATATATATATATATATAATGGATTCTCGATATCCATCCGAAATCGCCGATGTCAACGTTTTGGACGACAGTGGTCACTCTCTGCAGCTCGTCTAGGACGAGTGGCAGGCAGTCAAACACACTCGGTACAGATCAATATTAAGATAACGCGTTCTACTGTATAGGCCTACAGTCGTATAACTATTAGGCCTATACTGTACTTGTTTACTGTACATATATATAGACCTATACACGTGTATACGTTATGCTGGGTTTAGGCCTGTATGGGCGCTAAGAAATGTAGGTCTAGAAACTTTTTCAATTAATTTAATTATCGTCGACTGGCATGTGTTTTAGACGACGCGAGATAACCACGTTGGTTTTGCTTCTAAAATGTTTCGAACGAATGCCGTGCACGCAGGCGCGGCGGGAGTCGTGCTTGGGCTTTTCGAAGCTGGGCAGCACGCACGTCGGCTGAAGTACACGGGGGGCTATACGCGCATTCGGCAGTCGTCACGACTTGTTTATTGCGGCCGTCTAAACGCCTTCGTAAACGCTATGTTTATACCATTGCCAGACAGAACTCGCCGCAGTTCTCCGAATAGTACACGTTGCGCGCCTGTCTTTTTCTCCGTCTTCATCGATGTTCTCTGTCGGTCTGTCTCTGTCTGTCTGTCTGCCTGCCTGTGTCTGTGTCTGTCTGTCTCGGTCTTTCTGTCTCCTTTACTTACTTCAGCATCGTTCATCGATTTGGTCCGTCTCGTAATGGATCAGCGCAGGGATTCATGCATCGAAAACTCAAACACACACACACACATACACACACACAGACACACACAGACACACACACACACAAGACTTCTTCACAGTTCGGTTTGACTAATGACCGTTGTACAAGAGAAACTAAAACTATACAAGTTAACCGCAGCTGTATGTAGACTGTAGAGTCTACGAAAGGTCTGTCTGGCCGTCTACAGCGAACTCTAAAGTACTGTAGATTCTAACGAGCGCATATGGACCCTGGTTAGAACTCTGCTTCGTAATAGAAGTTCTTTCTGGTTTCTATTTCCTAACGTTGAGTTGTTCCGGTCCAGACTGAGGCGTGGGGGTGGGGTGGGGTGGAAGCTAGGGGGAGAGGTCCGTATCGGCGACTGCACGGCTTAGACATAATGCCGATTAAATCTAAGCTGTCAAAAACTTCAGTATATCTAAATGCCGCATACGAATCCGTGCGATTGGCCAAAATTACACACAGTAGTTTTCTATCGAACGTCCTTTTTGCACGCATTCTAGTAAGTTTCAGACGCAGTGGCTTTATGATTGTTTCTGTGAATCGAAAGAATAGAACACAGTCTCCAAATTTCCTTTAAGCTCACCGGCTCTAGATAAATCTGCGTAGTTTATTGGCGTGCAAAAATTCGATTGTCTGTCTCGATTTGATGTATAGTTGAATCGGCAATTTCGATAGTTTATCTGTAATTCCACAGACATTGTTGTACATCAATTTTAAATGGATGGACTGGGCTAGACTTTATGTCTACAGTACACTCACTGCAGCGTAATTCTTACTCCTTTAAAACGAAAAATAGCGTCTCAAACTGCGCACACTCTATCAAAATTCTCGCCAATAAATATCTGGCTCAAATGTCTCATTCAATGTTCATTTCGCGTGCATTGCGCCAAGACCAGGGTTCCAGTCGTCCACAGATCAAGTTGGATCTGCGCATTTTGAATCCGTTGTTCGGATCTGATGCAGCAATAATAATAATTATTATAGACCCTAACTTGTTGTTCATCTTTGTTGAAAACGATTCCAGCATGTGAATGAATCTTTGCCATGAGCAGTTTCTTTTTTACGGTGTTCATATCTCGACGTCTTTCGTTTTATTTTATTCTGCTATAATGGCATTACTATTAAGTGCCTTCTTATTATATGTCTACAAGCAGTGGCGCGGTTTTACCACTGTACAAGTGGTACATTTGTACCGCGGGCCCGCCGGCAAAATAAAAAAGTTTGGGACCCACCCTTTCAATTAACAATATTTTATAATGATTTTTATGATCTATTTGTTTAAACAACTTTATTTTCCGAGATGCAACCATTAGTCACGCAACGTGTCCTGAAAAAAGAAAAAAGGTTATCGCCACTATTACTCATACAACTGATCTATAACTCTTCCGCTCTTCCGAAAGTTTTCCGAGAAAGCTTAAAAACTTGACAAGCAAAATAGGCCTTCTCGCCACCTTTCACACTTGATCTATAACAGCGGTTCTCAACCTTTACAGTGCCGCGACCCCTTCAATTCAATTCCCCATGATGTGGCGACCCCCAACCGTAAAATCACTTTCGTTCACAATGCAAACTGTCAAAAGCAATTATGCTGCAACAATTAAAATGTTTGAAATCATTCTGATTCAATTGTCTACAATGCCTATCCTCGAATGGCAATTATAGTTTTAAAAACGAGTAGCCGCAAATTGGAAAATTTTGTACAATTACAAGTTTTGCGGATGAAAAAAGAGACAACCCCATATTTTCGAAGGTTTCAGGCGACCCCTGACAAATCGTCATTCGACCCCCGTCGGGGTCGCGACCCACAGGTTGAGAACCGCTGATCTATAACGTTTTAGAAGTGTACCGGGGCCTAAAATGTGAATCCGAGCCACCGCCTGCAAATGCTATGCCACTGCAATAGCCTACCAGAAGCAAACGGAAGCTGAAGATCGAGGGTAGTTTCAAAACTTTGCATTAGTTCTTCAATTATTTTCAAACCGCTCCATAAAAGCTTTTGTGTGAAATCCGCATTTCCGATATAACCGCGGAGGTCCCAGTTTTATCTCTCCAAAATTTGAACGTCATATGTCCGCTCGCGTCAAGATAGAAAAGAAAGTTGACGGTCTTGTTTTTCGATATAGTTATTAACTTATTAGTAAATAGTTATTAACTTATTAGTAAATAGTTATTAACTTATTAGTAAATAGTTATTAACTTATTAGTAGCTATCAAATCTGTAGAAAACAGCACAAACCTTGGAAATGAGAATTTTAAACGGGTTTCAGTTGAACTGGCATAATTTTTGGTCAACCCTGCTTTAAATCTTCTTGACAAGTTAGAAGTTCCTTTCGAAAGCGATGGGAGCGTCTGGGTACGCGATTCAAAGTTCAAGTACGATGTATTAAAGTACGGTAATTTGCGCAAGAGGCGCGACTGGTCGGTCTAGTAACGGGATTTGATACCAATTTTGGTTAAATGGATTTGTGCCGAGTTCTTGGATTTTTGGTTGGAAGTGAGACAAAGGAATCTCCGTCGCATTATTATTATTATTATTATTATTATTATTATTATTATTATTATTATTATTATTATTATTATTATTATTATTATTATTGGGATACTTTTTATAGCGCCGCGACAGTTGTGAAGGTCAAAGTAAGGGGCACTCTAACAAGCGTCTCGAATGAGGTTCCCTTTTGAAATGCTGTTGAGCAGTTGAGTTCTCGATAGATGGGCGATCAGCATCAGGAGCTGACCTCGTCGTCGTCGTCGTCGTCGTGGAACAGAGGTTGTGACCGCTGAAGCGAAACCGAAATACCTGGGTGGATGCGATCCGTATGACGTTCTACCATGCGGCCATGAACCCATAGGGCCATCGCACCGCCGCCGCCGCCGCCGCCGCCACCGCCGCCGCCGCCGCCGCCGCCGCCGCCGCCGCCGCCGCCGCCGCCGCCGCCGCCGCCGCCGCCGCCGCCGCCGCCGCCGCCGCCGCCGCCGCCGCCGCTTTGTGTACCACTTCATTGTGCAATGCGCCAGAGGCACGATGGGTAGCGGTTGATACCGGCTGTTCTCTCGGCATCGGCATACCACCATATGGCAATGCGGTGTTTGCAGGGGGAAGGGCTACTGCTTACTGACTCGTTCACTCTTTGAATATAGCAAAAAGGGGGAACTGGGAATTGGCAGTCTTTCCCCTCCCCCCCCCAGCCTAACCCTCCGCCCGCATGTCTGACTCTCATTTTATCATATGCCACCCAGCCACATGGTTGTTATCGCATATACAGTAGAAGAAGCGTCTTCGTAAACGATTTTGTGGACATCGTATAACACACACTGCGAATTGGAAAGTCCTGGGCCTTGCTAACTGGAATGGTTGCGTATAATAATAATAATAATAATAATAATAATAATAATAATAATAATAATAATAATAATAATAATAATAACGCAGTCGCCTTCCGCGGAACTTTCAACAAGTAATAATAATAATAATAAAATAAAATAATAATAATAATAATAATAATAATAATAATCAAATGGTAATGATAATGGTAATAATAATAATGATAATGACAATGATGATGATGATGATGATGATATACTACTACTACTACTACTACTACTACTACTACTACTACTACTACTACTACTACTACTACTACTACTACTACTACTACTACTACTACTACTACTACTACTACTACTAATAATAATAATAACAAGGTTGAGAGTGTTTCGGTAGGGTCTGCTCTGTGTGAGAACCACATCCATTCATTCGCATTATATATTATTGCCGATGCTTTCTGCACCGCATCAGATGAAGAAACTCAGTTCGGAGTGACAACTGGAATCGCATCATCGTCTTCTCCGTTTCTCGTTGAGACAAATTCTCCAAATTGAGTTCCGAGAAGGACAACAACAACAACAACTATCGACGGCGGCGTCTTTTTAAAGATAAAAACACAACGCTCGTCTAATTATAGCCGCCGAAGAGACCAAAATATTACGTAAGCCTTGTGCGGCGGCGTGGGTGGGTGGGGTGTCGATAGATCGGTTGCAGGTGACGCTGCGGCTGTTGCGGGGGTAACGGCGGCGGGGGTGGGGGGAGGGGAGAGGAGAGGCGTTTGATGGATGATCGCGTGACTCTTTGTATTTTTAAAGTTTTGGTTCGGTGGTTGCCGATCTGCGTTCGTTGAGCGAAAGGGATTCTGGTGCAGTCGACGGGGCGTGGGGCGGGGGGGGGCAGGGGTTGGGGTGGGTGGGGATTGCGGCTCCCGAGGGGCGAATTAATGGTCTTTCGATGCTGCTGCTGCCGGTCGGTCGGTCGGCGCGCAATCGATATGGCCGGGGCTTTTCTAAATGCGTAGTAGTAGTAGTAGTCTGGAAACAGGAGTCCTCTATTGAAACCAGTCAGTGAAAAAGACCCGCTGAGTTCAGTAGGACGCTCGAGTGCTGTTTCTGCGGCTCTAATAGAGTAGCGGAGGGTGGGGTGGGGTGGGGTGGGGTGGGGATGGGTGGAGGGTGGAGCGTTGTTGTTGTTGTTGTTGTTGTTGTTGTTGCTGTTCTGTCTCAAAGACTCAGCAGTCGTCGTCTGTTAGACGGTCCGGTCAACAAAGCGACCTTGTCTGAACCCACGGCCTTAAAATGTTACGACTTTCCGATTGGTTTTCGCCGAGTGTCGTGATCCGATGTCAGGTTACGTGACGCGGCCAGTCTGAAGGAGACTGGGAGCTATATAGGCCTAATAGGCTCCGTCATTATACATTCGAGGGAGCTAGCTATATAGAGTGTTGCATGACAAGACTGCTAGAGGTCCGTTTCGTTTCCGGTCCGTCGGCGACGGTGACGATGACGCCGACGAATGACACTCCTATGGTCCACCTGAGTCTAGGATTATAGCTCGCTTTACGCTCTATGCTCTAAACGTAAATGAGACAGAGATGGTCTTGATAAATAGATAGGTAGATAGATAGATGTATGGATAGCTCGATAGATGGACGGATGGATTGATAAGCTAGAGAGAGAGAGAGAGAGAGAGAGAGAGAGAGAGAGAGAGAGAGAGAGAGAGAGAGAGAGAGAGAGAGAGAGAGAGAGAGAGAGAGAGAGAGAGAGAGAGAGAGAGAGAGAGAGAGAGAGAGATTGACACTGATATAGAAAGACGGAGATAGAGACAGACTGTAATATAGAAAATTATAAAAGAAATACAAGCATCGTTCTAAACTGATCGAAACGACAATTTATCGGAAGGAGAGTGCTCAGGGTAGGAAGAATATATGTCGACCAAATATTGTCCAATTTTCAAAATGTTTGATTTATTTTGTTCCAATTACATTCCCCTACAACTTTGCCGTTCACAAAAGTTAGGTTGCCACTCAAAAATTTTAGCAACACAGCTTGGAACAGAAAAAATATTTTTTCAGGAGGGGGGTTCTGTTTCAGGCCAGATTGTGTACCCTTTTCCCAATTGTTATTAAATTTTGCACGGATGGTTTGAAAGAGGAATAAAAATGCAAACCATTGGTGTATACCTCATTATTTTATCTTTCACAGAATCCGAGCAATTGCAAGTTGAAAAAGTCCAAAATTACATGCAAATGCACAGGAGGCTGCATTTATTCAGCCCCCTGATGTAAGGCACCTTTTTCAGTTGGGCGTCCAGGTAATCTAGTAGTCCATGGACAGACTGTAATAAAGATGGCATCTTAATGTTACAATTCGTGTGTTATCTTACTTATCGATATCGATACTGTAGGCTACACAGCAGTATGTTGTGTCTTAAATTCTGCGCGAATGACTGAGCAAGAGCGATGACTTTATAAGAAATGGCTGGTTACGCCCCCCCGCCGACTCATTTTCTCCGCCGGTCTCTCTCTCTCTCTCTCTCTCTCTCTCTCTCTCTCTCTCCCATCCGTATTCTCACCTTCCTCTTCCTGTTGCTTCCTCATGCCCCGTTATCGATCGGTCCAATCGATTGTCGATTGTCGCAGTTGAATCTTTCGATGAGTTTCTTTCGCTATTAAATAGATTCGATCGACTGTAGATAGGCAGAAGAAGTCAGACGAAAGCGGTTTCCGTGTAGACGAAGACAATTTCACTCTGGAATATACTATTATATAGAGTCAGACCGAATCTGCAATTTACATTTACCGCTGTATAGCCGTAACTGGCGCAGTAAATGCAGTCCTATATGCGGCCGTATAGCAGTGGCGTAAACCTGGCGTCAACATTGGGGGGGGGGGTAGAATAACTTTTTAAAAGTTGACCCCCACAGAAATATAAAGAGATATAAAAATCTCCCCTCCATTATGGGGGATATTGCATATTATGGTGGGGACTTAAAATCGCCCATGAAATACTTCCTGACAAGCAAAAAGGTCATCCTGCTATTTTTTATATTTTCCCTCTCCAAATACCCTGACAAACAAAAATTGGTCATCCGAAATGAGAGAATGCGGATTTGGCATAATTCTGGCATCAACATCATAACCTCATGGAGTGGGATAGAATTTTTTACCATATGGCCCAAAACATTGAGAGGGTGGTAATTGATACTCTGTCCCCCGCCAACTAATTATTCGGGGGACCCTCCCCTCGCGTGTTTTACGCCTATGCCGTATAGGCATAGCCGAAGCTAAGCCGTAACTGTCTGTAATAAATTCGGCCGAAACCGAAGCTATTGACATGCAGCCCTAAAAGTTAGTTATCAGCGACGATTTTACATATAAAAGATACAAAAAAAACACGTGCTTAATATAAAATATAAGTAAAAGTTACTTTGTTACGCGATAAGTTACTTTATATGAATCTCAATAACTGTAGCCGAAAAGACGAATGTTGTGTGCTAAAACTCATTACCTATAGCACTGTGACAAATGAGTTAAACATCGAACTATTCGCCAAGAAACTAAAAACACACTTATTTAACATCTCGTTCGTGTGTGGAATTTAAAGCGATCTTGACTTTAGTTTTTCGCTTTGATTACTGCGCTGTATAAATTGTCTGTCTAACTAACTAACTAACTAACTAACTAAAAATAGCAGTTTTGCCGCCATTTTCTCCTAACAAATTGATGCGTCTATCAAAATATACCTGTCCTGACGAACTAAACAACTATTGTTCGCTGGCAACACACTGCAGGGTAGGGTTTAATCTAGGCCGTTTCCGAGGGGAAAATTGTCCTTTCCTCCCCAGAAATTTCAAATTCCCCCCGGAAATTTTGGCATACTACATCAACTAACAGCAGCCCCCTAGCAGAATTCCCCCCCCCCGCTTTGTCAGTTTCCCCCGGCTTTGTCAGTTTCCCCCAGGGGTTCAGGAAGTCTAGATTAAACACTGCTGCATGGTGGGTGGCGAAGACAGGATTTCTGGACTGCAACTGAAATCTTATGCCATCGTTCAGCATGGTTATTACTAGTGTTCAGCAAAAGAAAGGTTCTATAAGACCGGAGGAACAAAATACTGCAAAGCATTGGAATCGAAATTGACGAATAAAGGTTATATTTTACTCACAACCGTTGAAAACATGCATCTGCTGCTGTATAAACCCATCACCTGCCTCCAGTAAAATGTATGATCGTTGTGCGAACTTGCAAAAGCATACAGGCTACGATGCATGGCTCTATTGGTTCTTTATTCGTTAATTAGTCTATCCAGGTTTTAAAATTTGAAGCAAAATTCTAGAGAGTAGCCTAACGCGTACTCATCAGAATCAAGAGAAATTACTTTATAAGAACGAATAAATTTTACAGGCATCAATTAATTATAATATATAGGACGCTGAAAGTTACGGCTTCAGGAATTTTCTTACACCCCCAGCGGAGGGTTACACCCCCCGGTTTGTGACAGACACTCATGCCCTGCATCCCTTCCAAGGGGGGTGTTGGCTGTCACCAAAACAGACTGATGTTAAAACTATTCATTTAAAAATCTAAAGGGAAAATTCATCTCTGGAAATTCAATCAATTTCAATTTATTTATTATTACTATTATTTATTGAAACTTGAACCACTATAACTGTTTCCACAAAAATTAAAATGGACCGTATGAAAACGGAAACCATATTTTTTACTTATATTTTCTTTTCTTTTTTTTTGGGGGGAGCATCGAACCCCCGCGCCGAATATTATGAAAGCGAATATGGCCGTTGTCGAAGAGTCGGTCTCTATAGAATTATAGAAAACAGAAAATTTAACGGATTTAAGCTGCGTACCCTTAGGCATGCACAGACCACGATATAATCAGACATGGGTTTGAGTTGGGTCAGACATTTTCATGTTTATGGTGAGTTGAGTTGGGTCAGAAAATAAGTCATGGTTTAAGAAATTGTAATGTATTACGTCGGTGGATTGGGTCAAGCAAGTAATCTTGTTTCTTTCGTGGGTTGCATGCACGGTCTGGGTCTGGGTCTGGACCATGATGGGTTAGGTTGGGTTGGGTTTTAAAAAATAGACCCTTGTCCATGTCTGCGATTTATTATTGATCAACCCACTCCGCGTATAACAGTGCTCGATATTTTTCCAAAAGTCATGCGGTCGGACTATTCCTATACCACACAATTTCTTCCTCCGGTGTCGAGTCGGACACGACTAACAACCAAAATTTTGACTCCTCCCATCACGGGGTGGTCGTTGTTAACCAGCGGATGGGGGGGGGGCGGCGGAAAATTTTATAAACGAGCCGGCTTCCCTTTTAAATTCTGGATTTAACTGTGAATTTTCTCCAACAACGACAACTGCAGAAGATTCGTACAATCTTAACCCCTTAACTGGGAACCCCGGATATATCCGTCCATTTTACGTTGAGTTACAGTTAAATACACGGTTAAGGGGTTAAAAGTGGACTGCATAATGCAAGACATGCCAATCGAGCGTTAATAACTGAAGGCGTGCTAATTAAATGGATAACTCTCAAGATGGAAGGAGGGACAAACGAGAGAAAAGTGATTTGTTTTTAACAGCCACAGTTGCCGAGACCAGCTAAACACGAAGGCGGCAATATAGGCCTCTCTCTCTCTCTCTCTCTCTCTCTCTCTCTCTCTCTCTCTCTCTCTCGGTTCTCAAGAGATTAAGCCAATCTCGAGAGAGTTTCTGTTTTTCAGCCGTGAGTCGCCCTATATTTAAAACGCATAGTGTCTTCAAAGGCGTCGTAAATTCTTTAGTTGTCAGTCCTTATCATCTACGGTACGTGTTGGCTTGTGTGTCGGGATAAGAAAGACAAAGTAACAGGCAAAAACTTCAGTGGATTACGTTTGGAGGCGTCAGAATAGTGACGAGAAGTCTTACAGAGATATTTGTTGCGTGTAATGTAATATCAATCTTCTATTTGCCATAAACAATGGTAGCCAGCCGAACAAGGAATAGGCCTGTATTTCAAGTGGAAAATCATCAGCACAAACTATTAGATGTTTCTGTATGTTGTTGTGCATTCAGGCACGACTACAGCAGGAAATGTAAAAAAATATTAGTAAAAATTTAAATAATTTTTTACTATTTTCACTAATGAGGCCTTACACATTTTTATGACAAAACATTTTTTATCGTCACTGAAAGACTTGTCTGAATAGCCCATCCGGCCCTTGCGGAAATTCGATACATTTTATGATAAAATGAACTGAGGGCTTCAGTAAAAATCTGGTCAATCCGTCCGCAAATTTGATGTAATTTCTTATGAAGCCTTGTCAATTCAATGACCATAATGATTATTAACCAAGTATTCAAAGCTTCGCATTTGCAAATAAGAGATATTCGACGAGTCTGGAATATTGTGCTTAAATCTGCCATTGTTCAATGTTCATCCATCTCTCTCTCTCTCTCTCTCTCTCTCTCTCTCTCTCTCTCTCTCCTATATGTTCAGTAGACTTGTGATGATTTTAATTTTTTAATGCCACAACATTGCCGAAACTAATGCATAGTAGCTTCAAAGGATTCAGAAGTCTATTGCCCGAGCTATACGTAAAGCGTCAGAACATAATCGCGTCAAACAGGGATATTTTTACACCCTCCTAACACCCCCAACACCCACGATTCGAGGTCGACACCCACCCCCAAATTTGGTAATGTGTCAATGGCTTGCATACAAAATGCATATTAATTAGCCCTGGACACCCACCCCCAATGAAGAAGTACACCCCAACTCTTTTTTTGCTTGTCAGCCTTTTTCGGTAGAGACTTCCAAATTCCGACACCCCCGAGATTTTCCCGACACCCCTCCAAATTCACAATCCTACAATCCTAGAAATAATCACACGCACCCCCAGATTTTCCCGACACCCCACCCAATTCACAATCCTAGAAATAACCCTGGTGTAAAACCTGATTTTAAGATTCGACACTAATAATTATTGTCCGTATAGGCAGAGAATTGTATACTTTGAAATGGTCTTCTGGTTTATAACAGATTACAGACCGGCCAGCCTCAGTCAGCACCTGAAATCCATTAAATCAATTACAGCATTCGCACAGAACAGGAATTGCCGAATCCTTGTTAAATGCACTTAGAATCTGTGGAAAAACGGCGTTTTTATGTCTCAGGCCAAAAATCTGGAACTCTCTTCTGCAATTTCATCCGATGAATCATATCTAGACTTAAAACACATCTTCCAGTTGGTTCTTCAACCAGTGTCTGTCTCGCTGTTTCTCACTTCTTTGACTACTGATAATTACATGGAACGACTAGGTCTTTTGCGGATGGATTTGGAGTACCATAAATTGATAGTTTAGGAGTAGTGAAACTTGTGTAATAGAAGTGTATTATTATTATTATTATTTAAAATTATTGTTGTTATGTTATAATTAGGGTTAGCGTGAAATCCTTTTGAATCGCTTAAACTCCAGTTCTTCTTCTTCTTCTTCTTCTTCTTCTTCTTCTTCTTCTTCTTCTTCTTCTTATTATTATTATTATTATTATTATTATTATTATTATTATTATTATTATTATTATTATTATTATTATTATAGTGCTGGAGATTACAAGATGGTTCCCCATATAATATCTTTCTTACTAGTTTCAATTGCAACGGACACTCGCCTTTTGATTTCGTATAGGAGATTGGCCTCTCATTTCCACCATTTTGTCGATGACGTTTTTGAATAACGAATTTTTTTATTGGCTTTCATCTGTGATAGAAGTTAAGGGTTTGTTGAGAGATGGATTCATCATCTCTTTCTCTCCCAATTAAACTCGGTTCTGGCGAGTTCTGTCTCTGTGTGCGTGTGTGTATGTGTGAGTGAGAGTGATATATATATATATATATATATATATATATATATATATGAAGAGAGGGAGACGGAGAGGGAGAGAAAGAGAGATTGGAATTGTTATCAGATAGTCTGGCAGGATTCCAATTTTGAACAGAAAGGCGATTTTGAAAATCGCTATCAATATACCACTGCTAAGCGAAATCTCTCGAAACCGATCAAACAGGCATTGAGTTCAGAGGTTAATAATTCGCCCACCGAACGTCGCCAGCTGTTTCTCGATTCTAAATCCAGTTCGCGTTTTTTTGCGCAATCAATCGCCGAACGTCTACCCCCAACCGGCTGTCGATATCTCTTACCTCTTCTCAACCAGACGGGGTGGTAGTCGATAACCCCCGGGGGTCAGAGCGGTTCTTGGCCCTCCCTCCCTCCCTCCTTCCCTGTCTCTCCCTTTCTGATATCCTTGGTTATCGAAGTTAAGACGCTCTCTCTCTTTCGCAACTCGAGCGGCTCTACACAGCGCCGTGCGCATCGGCCTATAGGCGCCTCCTGTGCGAGACTGTGGACAAACATGAAGCATTCCTATAGCTACTGGTAGGCCTAATCCACTGGTTCGGCACATTTCCGGTTATTTGTTCAATAGACGAGGAAAATGGTTTCTACAAGTTTCGAATTATTCAAAATCTTAACGGCCATGAGCAACATTTTCGAGACGGGGATGGGTGGTGGGGGTGGGGTGTGGGTGGGTGGGGGGGATGTCGATATATTTTCATTCTTTTGCACTTGCCTTTCTGTCCTGCATGTTTGGCTTGTTGTCTGATTAAGTGCCGAACGGACAGTCATGATGATTGAAACTTTGCCCAATTTGCAGGCTGCGAGTGTTGATATCTGCGCATTTAAAAATATAATTGAAATCATTATGTTAATAATTATTATAATCGACCGTTCTTCTCGCTAACTGCGACCGGTCGCCGATTTAAATGCGTTCCCATCCGTAATTAGTGAAAATTCCGAGGAGCGTATATTTCGGTTATTATTCTATAACACTCCCCCAAATTATTTCGTGCTGTACATTTCCGGGAATGTAAATAAGTAGGCTGAACGTGATTCGTGACGACTTATTATGCGCCTGCGATCCTAAGCTTTCTCCAGCAAGTAGGCCTAATGTCACTCTAGTGCAATTTGGATGAGTGTTTTCTGGCACGCCTCCCCAACCCTCAACCTATTCACCTGCTCGCTCAGGGATGAATAGACAGTGGCGGATTTACCACGGTACAAATGGTACATCTGTACCGGACCCACCAGCAAAATAAAAATTTAGAGCCCACCTTTTCTATTAACAATATTTTTAATGATTTTAAAAATGATTTATTTGTTTAAATAACTTTATTTCCCGAAATGCAACCATTCGTCAAGCAACGTGTCCTGAAAAAAGGTAATTAGCCACTATTACTCATTCTCTGTTCGGTAACTTTTCCGCTCTTCCGAAAGTTTCCCGAGAAAAGCTTACAGAAACTTGACCAGCAAAATGACCATTGGTCATCTCGCCACTTTTCACACTTGATCTGTATACCTTTTTAGAAGAAAGTGTACCGGAACCTAAAAAATGTAAATCCGCCGCTGCGATTAGACGCCTCAGAAATAAAAATCTGGCTATGCGGCCTTGTTCGAAAGTGAGTGGTGTACCAGAAAATGATGCCCGTCGAGGGCCACAGGGCAGGCCGTGTACCCCTGTTTTAAACGGTGACCAAAAACTTCTTTAACGTTTCCGTTTTGCGATTCGTTGTCCTTCCGTTCAAGAAGACGCCTAAACTCTTCCATTGGTCAGTGTAGTATTTTATATGGGGGATTTCTCGGAGACACTATTTACTGATTTTCTGCCATCCTCGCCGATCTACTCCATACACAACAAAGGGAATTTTCATGCTGCCATCGACTTATTTAACTGACTTAGCATAATGAAACGTTTAAAAATTCCTTTCCTCGCTGGTCTGACCCGCAGTAACCACCCTTCCATTGGTTACAAGCGTTCAAAAGTAATTTGGATTTGGTAGGTCTATTTTAGCGCTCTAAATTCACTCACTGTTTTTTAACGTTGCAAATTATATAAGTCATGTAAAAGCAAAATGATGACGATGTCTGCCTGCACACGAAAAACTTAGTTAAGAAACACAATAATTATTACGTCAAAATAGTACTTAACCCCTTAATCGTGTATTTAACTGTAACTCAACGTAAAATGGACGGATATATCCGGGATCCCCAGTTAAGGGGTTAACATTGCGAAAGAAAAAGTTCCTAAATGTTAAAGAAACGACTTGTAGACCCGGAGCAAGGCTACTCAATCCAGAAAGTAGTCCGTAAATACGGAAAATAGCTCCATGGAAACGGAAATAGGTACACAGAGACATCTACCGGACGACTGCATGTAACGTCCAGTAGTCAAGAGATTTTACCTAACAATGTATAGTTGCGAAACTATACTCAAAAACTGCGAAGTTGAAATTTGTGCGTAATTTAGTAGTGGCAAGTTTCTAGTATAGTGTACAGTAGACAGCCAACATACGCGTCAGAATGATTTAAATAATTTAGGGCGCTAAAATGTACGAGAGAACTCGCATTTAAACAGAACAGACGCATTGATGATGATGATGATGATGATGATGATGATGATGATGATGATGATGATGATGATGATGATGATGATGATGATGATGATGATGCAGAATGATTCGTGTTTCATTTGCTTTAGGCCTAGGGAATTTATTCTTTTAAAGCTGTTATATGCTGATTAATATTTCTGAATGCAACAAGATTGGCCGCCTGTGTATTTTCGGAAGATTACTAAATAAGCCTAATCTTTATTGTTCTTCGATTTCCATAAGACGTTAATATGCAGCGTATTTCACACGTCTTTACTTCTGCGTGTCCCGTTGTTCTAACATTGACTGATATTGATCGGGTAGTTTCGTGTCAAAGGCTTCCAACTTCTCTCTCTCTCTCTCTCTCTCTCTCTCTCTCTCTCTCTCTCTCTGAAACTACCAACAAGTAAGCGGCAGTTTTAGCAAATGCCAGAATTTCCAGGCGCTTAGTTTGGGCTTTAGTACATTCATCATCATCATAATCGTCATAATAATAATAATAATAATAATAATAATAATAATAATAATAATAATAATAATAATCATCATCATCATCATCATCATCATAATCATCATCATAATCATCATCATCAGCAGTAGCAGCAGCAGCAGCCTCATCGGCACCAGCATCATCATCATCATCATCATCATCATCATCATCATCATCGTCGTCATCGTCATCGTCATCAGCATCATTATTTCTCTAATGCAGACATCACAAACTGTTGTCCGGCTGGTCGAATTTTGAAATTTGGGACGAGTCCAGAAATTTTGAGATGGAGAGACCGATGCCAAATCGAAGTAAATTAAATCAGGGGTCCTGGCAAGCGAAAAGGATTATGCCGAACCTATTGTGAAGGACTTAACAGTCATTTAGGGGTTAAGCCCCTCCGACCCCTTAGCCATATAGCCTTTATAAATGTCGATGCTCTATTACCGACATAATTAGTCGGGCATAATAGGACACATCCTATTCAGCCGATGGCTTTGCGTCATCTATGACGTCATCTATAGCGTCATCTATCCGACCGTAATGTTAGAGCAGTGATAGCTCGGGGTCAGGGAGAGGGTCGAAAACTTTAAATAATAAATCTTTTCCTCTCATCCGGCGACAAACAGTTTACTTTAACTTTATTCAATAGGCCTAATTCGTCTAAATAATAACCTCTTTGCTAATTTGGGACGCCTCTCTGGGCTTTAACTGGCAAAATTTTGATTTGTTTGCCTATCGGTTTAGAAACCTAAGGCAACGTAAAGCGTGGATAAAATGAATTCTCGACTCAAATATATTCGTCCGTAAAAGTTGAGTTGAAATGTTGGTTGATCATATTAAAGCATTGTATATGAAACATGTTATTCAAAAATAGCAACTGAAATTCAGTCGGAGATTCAGTGGAACTCACAGCTTATTATTCGCCCTTTGTTACTCGTTAGATTTAAACAGTGCTTCTCAAAGTGGTGGTCCGCGGCACGAGTCGAGAAATTCGAGAAAAAAGAATTTAGAAGTATTTTCTTGTGCGTCGTTTTGATAGCATTTCTAACTATAATTATTTCCATACACATACAGTGCTGTAGAACCAAGAGAGCTAAATAGAATTGGCTAAGCAATGCATTTAATATTTCGTGACCATATTTAATGTCATATTATAGGAAGAAGAATCTAAAAATGTCACCGGTCCTGGATGCAATAGGAATCCCTTTTCCCGTCCCTTTTGTGGCATAAAGGGTAGAGCGGGGTAATCCCGCCCTCGCTGCGTGGTGTATTGTTCTATACGCGACGCCACACAAACGGCGCGTTTTGTCGTGTTCGTCAAAGAACGTTTGTCCCTAGTCGTCGCTGCATAATGCGGCGGCTGTCCCTAGCGGCAACCCCTCCCCCCAAACTACGAGGGCAGATTAACTAATTCGCACGGGCTTTTCATCTTACTTCGCTGCTGCCGAAGAAGAAGCGCGATTATTCTTCGTTGCGTTTGAGGCACCTTTTGTCTTCATCAGCGAAGCTGTTAATCTTTTTCGCCATGTGCTGTCATTTCTACATCGAGACCTCATTTAGGGTTGATAAAAATCGAAACACAGACCGTAACTAGCGTGTTCATTAAGCCCGCCCTTACCCCCTCCCCGAATCAGCTAAAAGGGTAAGATGTATAGTACTCTAATTTCATAGTGAAATCAAATTGAGTTCGCGTCTCTTGGAAACGCATAGATTCAAAGAAACCAGGGCTGCAAAATATGGTTATAAAAACCTGAAATTGTAGAAATGTACGTTTTTAGGTTTTTCTGTACATAGAAAATGGAAAAACACTCATCTTTTAATGTCTTTAAAGTTTATTGCTCTCTGCAGACAGCAGGGCACACATGTGACAAGAATTAAGGGACAGGTGGTGTACATAGCTTAGGTGTTAACATGCCAAACATTAAAACCTAAAAATTGTTTTAAAACCTAAAAGTCTAAATTTTATTTCTAAGAAACCTAGTTTTTTCCAGTCCTGGACGAAACTATAAACTTGATAATTTTATCGAAGATAAATTAAATTGAACAATCGCTCTATCTCGTTTATTAAATGGCCGACGTTGAAAGACTTCACGGCTCTGAATCGGTGCAGTTCTATAGAATGAATTTTGAGCTTTAATCTGCCTAACAATGTCTATCTCAAAGAATCCGGAACATTCGCTTAACAAAGCAAGTTGGTTTACTGTCTGAATCGTTATATACGGCACTGGTTCTCCGTAAGACAGAGGCTGTATGACGAAGGTCGTGCGCGCCGTCGTCGGTAAATAGACCTAAATTGTCTGCAGGAAAAAGCACTGTATATACAGTTTAACTTAAACTGCGTCGATGAGAATCTGATTTAAAATTGCGCTATAAAGTCGTCTGAGCGCGATTTCGTTTCCAGTCGAGTTTCGCTTTTGGACCCGATGATGCGATTAATTAATAGGGACTGCATATAATTATATGCTAACGAATTTATGATGTTCTTTGCGTAGATTAACTAGGTTTCACTTGCCTGTACAAAGGCCCAATTTAAGCGACTTTATCGAAACCAACGAGCCAACGACCGATATAGGTGGTGAGGGGGGAGAGGGGGGGCAGAGGGAAAATGTCACACCCATTCCAAAAGGACGCCGAGACTTGTGTTTTATTTATTTTGTTTAAAATTGTAAATTTACGAAATGCATGAGAAAGGTGACAGAAAGCGGAGAAAATGACAGACAGACAGTGTTTTATCCAGACTCCAGGCCTTTGGGGGGGTTTGAGGCTTTCGGGGGGGGGGATCGACTTGGTTGGAGAGGAAAAGGCACAGTTCAATGCAAAATTTGTGTAAGTGCTGGAATTTGGGGATTTTGAGTTTTTGGGGAGGAATCTCCCCCTAACAGGCCTGTATAAAACACTGCAGACAGAGAGTGTTTTAAAGACATTTTTCTATGATTTTTGGTTGCAGAGTTGAATGGCTAATAAACGACTATTCATATAAGCGTTTGAATTATAATTAATTTTTCTTCTTCGAATTGTTGGCTAATGGCTAGATTATTTTGCTTTCCACGAGTGATCGGAACATCTCATTGTCTGAATCGAGCGCCTAACTATTGCGAAAATCTGTCTGATCAAAATTAACTGAGTGTCTTGCTTTGAAAAGCTGCAAATATTTTTGCTATTTTGTGTCTGAAGAATTTCCAATATTTCTCTAGCGTTTATCGTTTAGAATCTGCTTTTATCGAGTAATTAATTTATTCGATTGCCCATTCCGTTCGTTCAGGGACTTAACGCTCAATCAGTGGACACGTCGCCAACGTTGGATAAATTATCGCCGGAGAATGACGAGGGGTATGAGCCCCTCTACCACCCTGGAAGGTCGATCGAATCGACAAGCGAAGTGGAAGGACTGAGACAGCTTTTTAGTCCGGGTAAGTTTTGCCTCGAGTTGCATTTAAATCTGATTCGAGGGAGCGTATAGTTAGTGCGTTACCGTAAGGTACCGGCGCAATAGTTTACCAATCGATCTTAACCATAAGAAGTTTTAACTCACTTCTAGAAATCATGGCAACATAAAATCAAAGGTAAGTGCTAATGGAAAATCGTATCGCAAATTTGCAGTTGCAATTGGCAGGCTTGTTGTTCCGTGGGACAGATTTTTCTGTCCCATTCCCATCCCATCCTATGGCAATTTATGTCTGCCCTACCATCCCATCCCGTCCCATCTTCCCATGGGATTCCCATTATAATATTAATCTGAAATATTAATCATGTGTAATACAGTTCAAATGAAATTATTATGAATTATGAAATTTATGAAAGTTTAGGTTTAATGTCTACTAAATAGGACTACATGTACAAAGAGACATGTAAAACGACAGAATTTATTAACTCTATTAACTTTTATGTCCAACCACAGAATATAGATGCAAATACTGTGAATATATGAAGAAAAAGAAGGATAAAAAGCTTGAAAATGGTTAAAAATACAAAAATTAAGAGTAGTTCTGTTCCATGAGTCCCATGAGATGGGACGGAACAGTGCTGTCTCATCCTATTCCATGAGACGAATCCCATGGGACGGGACGGCAATTGGTCCACTATCGTTTAATACGCTATCAATAGTTACTTGATATATTAAGTAATAATTAATCAATTAATCAATCGATGTCATAGCAAATCAGCTTGATTAGCAGGTTTAGTAACAATTATGTAGAGTTATAGTTTTCAAAACTGCTTTGAGCGGTTGGACTACCACCAACCCAAATTTTCAGCCTCCTATGAAGGTCCGGAAACTAAAACCAAATGTTTCGACCCCCACCGTATAGGTCGGTCTCGACCAACGGGGCTTCAACCCGTCCACTGTAAAATCTAGCGCTACTACTTAAGTGTAAATTTCAGTTTATGATAACTATCGACGACTTTTGCATGCGTGCGTGGGTGTTACGTGTGTGCGCGCGTGCATGGGTATATATATATATATATATATATATATATATATATATATATATATATATATATGCCAGGCCATTTCTGTAAAGGTCAGAGAATACCCAGGCCATTTACTGAGTTTCGGTCCTTCAGTCTATTAACTATTAATAAGAATATATCGGGTAGTTACACAGGTATCCGGGTAAACAAAATCAGATGTGTATTAGAGAGTAATTCTAATTTATCTTATTCATGACTTTTTAGAAATGTTAACTTACTGTAAAGTGCCTGTATTATAGAAATTAATTTTGATTTTTATAAGCCTATTATTTTGATGCCCCTTTTTAAGCAGGGACCCGCGGGGGCCAAGTGACCCGCAGCCCCCCATCTGATAGGGCCCATTTTGTGTGTGTGTGTTTGTGTGTGCGCGCGCATTTGCTGATAAATCATTGAAACGCTGAATTTGACGTCTGCACTTTTTCACTTATTCAGGACAGAATCATCAACCGCCTAGCGCCATGTTCGGCAGCCCCTTCTCGGCGGCGGCGGCGGCGGCGGCGGCGGCGGCCGGCGGCCATCAGCAGCAAAGGCCGTCGGGAGACGACGATCCCATCGCCCTCATGAGTAGTTACCCCATTGGGGGATCGACGTCCCTCGGAGGCGGCGGCGGCGGCGGCGGCGGAGGACGGCGGAGCAGCAGCGGAACGAGGAGGCGATGATGGACCAGTACGACATGTTGTCGAGCACCGTCAATTCGGGAACTTCGACCGGTCAGGGAGGAGGCGGCGGCGGCGGCGGCGGCGGGACTCTGGCGAGCTCAGTCGTCGATCAGATGAGGTCTTACCACTGTCGCCTCTGCAAACAGGTCGACTCCCGTGCCACAAATAAGAGTCTAATTATATATATTCAGAACCTCAACCCTCACTACTGCTGCCACTACTACTACTACTACTACTACTACTACTGCTACTACTACTACTACTACTACTACTACTACTACTACTACTACTACTACTACTACTACTACTACTACTACTACTACTATATATATATATATATATAGTCATACGGCGTGTGGGCGCTGTTACTTGGATTGTTTTCATTGTTTCGCTGTCTTCGTTGCGTCTACGTTCGACTTCGTGTATCGTAATAATACTACTACTACTACTACTACTACTACTACTACTACTACTACTACTACTACTACTACTACTACTACTAATAATAATAATAATAATAATAATAATAGACCTAACTGAATTTTGAGTGGTTTAGTAGAATTTCTTATGTGTTGAAAACCACTGTAATTAGTATTAGTTTGTGTGACGAGCACAATTGTATGTCCATTAGGGTGGAGTGAAAAGGACGAAATTTTAAAAATTTTCGAATTTAAAATTCTAATAGTGGTGGAAAGTTGTGCAAGGTATCAGTGATTTGTTCAGTGAAAATTTTGAATTTTTAAATGAACGTTAAGAGCCTCCCCAGAGACGATGAAGTTTGGGCATTTTGTGCAATTATTGCATTTTGGCATATAGGCCTTATTCATTTACGTACAACTGTTTTATTTTAATAATACAAGCAATACAATTATCCAACACTCCTTTTGTAAAGAGGTAAACAGAATTACAAACATTTTCTATTGCAACTTGCATACTTATAGACCCTGTAGTGCTGCGGCAAGCTTCGTTATGTCTCACAATATGCAAAGCACAGTACATGCCGGCTCAATTACACAATATGCGCTTTACTGTGAAACCACAGGTTTCTATCTGATTCTGTCTGAAGTCTGATTTTGTGCTAGAATATGACATGAGCCTGAGAGAGGCATGCTTTGACTTTATGTGTCCTTCTCTTGCAATTGGACCACATACTGCAGCACTGGCCTCAGTTACTAGCTTCACACATCTTTCAGTTGCCTGAGAATGGCACTGAAATCTCTGAAAGTTCATCTGCTGATCTGCGCTCTTTATCAAGGAAGAAATGTCTTGGCCTGAGAGGTTAGAAAGCAGAGAAGGAGCTGATAGTTGTTTCTTGTGCCAGTTAATTAAGTCAGTATAGGCCTAACTGGCAGCATCAACATTGAACACTGGAATTTTGAACTTTGGAATTCGAGTAATATTTGAAGTAAGTCTAGCTTTCAGTATTCTTCATAGCACTACCTTCTCTGATGTGTTGCTGTGCATCTGCATCTGATAACATTGCCAGCAGTAGATTCTCTTCATGTCCAAAGTAGCCGTTTCTTTGGATTGCCGGATCAGCTACTAATTTAAGTTCTACAGGAAGGTATCGTGATAATGAAATTGTCTTCCAAAGTTGGTGCCTTCCGTCTTTGCAGGATGGTTTCATTTCGATATGAAACCAGACTGGAGTATATACTTTTGTATCATAAGTTGCTAGTTTTTCAAATTTTCAGTTGGGTTTTCCGTACCTCGGTTAGCTGTTGCAAGCCATCTTGAATGTGCGAGTTTCCTTGGGTCGCGTGATGCCAAACTCTGTGAACAGTAACCAAGTGTTATAGCCTTCCAAACGTCCGACAGATAAGCGTTATCTGAACTTAAGTCTTCGCATGTTACAATGGGTATCTCTCCTTCAATCGAAACCTACAATGGAAAAGTTCTGACAAGTTTGTAGCTGCTGACCAAGTGGACCAGAAACCCCTTAGGTCCTGTACCGGTAGTTGACCCACTGCAAAGGTCACCCTACTTCTTCTAACAACCTCATAACATCTCCTGATTTCCCAGTATTAGTTACAGTACCATCGCAACCAATAGCAACCAGTTTCTGTAAGTCAGCTCCTTTCTCTTTTAACATGTACACAATACACGTTTTGATTCAAATCGCAGATTCTTTCTCGGTGAAACGTGACCAACCTGACTCCTAAACAATTGCCACACACTCCTCAATTACAGTTTTCATATGATATATCCCATCTTTCTTCTTACGCACTAGTGTTTTATCCTTACTTCCATCAAAAGAAACACATTCGATAACATTGCTGTCCTCCTCTTCATTCAGTTCCGTTCTTTTCCCTTCAATTCTCATTTTGCTTCTGTCTAAATGAGGGTCTTATCGTCTTCATAAATGAGTACAATGTCTTGAAAACATGCCGAAGATAGGGCAGCTACCTACCTTATCTGATACAGAATGCCTGTCATGCAGCTATTAAAGATATATTAGGCAGAGAAGTTCGCACTTGTGAAGAGGTTTTCTTTGTTCTTTTTACCTTACTCTCAGTTTCTCGCCGTGAAATCCCTGGCGGATCATAGTTGTCATCATTAGGAGTATCACTATCTGAAGCATAGGCCTATGTATCTTCATTAGGCCTACTGATGACTTCAACAGGAACATCTGCTTGCCCATTTGTGGATGGTTGTGATGCAGAGACCGTGGAGAGTTCTGAGTGTCTTCTTTGAATATTCCCACATTCCGTGATGGCAATTCCTACTACGGCCATTCGTCTAGCACCTCGCTGATGCAACAGAAATTCACGATCCTTTACAGGCACCTTGTTTTTCATCACACAGGCACACTAGCTGGTAAGGCGTAATTAACTTCAGCACCCTTGTGTGAGGCAGTGGAAATAGAGGATATCTCCCAACGCAGCAACATACCCAATTACCAATTAGCAATATTACTGAAACTTGAGGACGCTTGGGGAGGCTCTAAACATTAATCCAGTTAAGTGATTTTTGGCACAGTTTCTCTCTATACCATAACACAACTTTTCCAAACTATTACATTTACATCACTGAGAAAAAGTTTTTTCACTCCACCCTAATGTCCATGTATGAACATTTATATAGCGCATTTTGAGGGGGAGAACCAATCTGAGATCACTGTAATGCTCAGTTGCGAATATCTCCGACGGATTCGTACGAATCATGATTTTATACTCTATACGTCTCCAAAAATTATAAAGTCTGAATAATGACGATATTGTAAGAAATTTAGAGAAGAGGTCGGCGCTTTATGGGGGAGGAGGGGGACTATTTTTGAACCAACAATCACAACAGAAAGCAAACTCGTTTCTTCAAATACCGGGAACACTGGACTTTACGTGATCTTCTTTCCGATCTTTGAATTCGTAACGGCAAATTTCAAGTCGACTATATATCCCTCACTTTTCGATCTAATTTAATCGCACACCGTTTTCTTTTCTTAAGTGTACGACATACGCGTAATTCACTTACACGCAAATGTGTTTGGAGTTGCGTAGTGACTTAACTTGTCTGATCGATGTCAGCTCGTTTTCAAAGAAACCTGAATTAGTCGATAATAAACGCTCTATAGACATGTATAGGGCCTACGCTCTCATACAAATAAACATGACGCAACTGATGTATACAGTACATTGTATAGACTACGCATTTACATAGACCTACCATAACGCATAGGCATGCAAACGTGTATATATTGCACACACACAAACGCACACACGCATACGCACACATACATACATACATACATACATACATACATACATACAATCATACATACACACATACAAAGGCCTACATACATTTACAACGCTTTAATGCAATTGCCTTCCAAGGAACTTTCCCTGACTGATTCGGATTTTTTGTTAAAAGTCCCTCGGAAACTAAGTAGGCCTACTTAATATATATATATATATATATGTATATATATATAGCTTAATTGGTTTCGTGAGACTATATCATCTATCCATGTTTCCAAACGATTTGGTATTAATGCATACATCATATAGAATTGGCAATTAGTGCGTTGCATCTATCGGCTTATGTATCGTTCATTATTATATATATATATATATATATATATATATATATATATATATACGGCGAACATTCTTGCCAACTATGAAATATCGTTGGAAAAATTTATTAGTCGTTTGGCTAAAAATTGTCGTCGTCCAAAGAGCATTCAAATGCCAAGGAAAATAACGAAGATCATGTTTTGGAATATCGTTTTTTAAAGAAAAAAACCAGCTTCTGAAAGTGACAAAAGCGATTGCGTAAAAAAATTAAAATTCGCCTGACTGTAATAATTTTTCTTGTCTCTCCTCTCCATTGAGCGACGACATTGGTATAAAACTATTTGTCGAAGATGAATTAATTTGTATTCTGCATGTACACTGCATGTATATACGCTGTATACAGGAGTTTGAGAACAAGTCGGACATGCAGAATCACTCGAAAGAGCTGCACCGAACCGAAGAAAAGTCGCACAAGTGCGACCACTGCCTTAAGTCTTTCCCGACTTCCCAGCAGTTGGGACAGCACTCGCTCGTCCACTCCAATCTGCGCAAATATCCGTGCGCCTACTGTGACAAGTCCTTCAAGCAACTCTCGCACGTCCAGCAGCACCAGCGCATCCACACCGGTGAGACCATGTGTGTGTGTGTGTGTGTGTGTGTGTGTGTGTAGGTGTGTGTAGGTGTGTGTGATTGGGTGAATGGGTGTTGGTCAGTGCCATTCGACTGTATATTTAAACGATTAGACGCCTCTGTATCGAGAAAACACAGGCACCAGTCCCTAATGCGCTGAGAACGCAAACTTCTATAGCGCTGTAATCAAGCTTTCAGCATTAACGTTGCCTCGTGGAAACACACGAAGGTCCCCCCCCCATATACCGGTCCAGACTATAGTTGTGAGATTCGTGCGAAACCGATGATAGTTTTTTCCGTGGGAAGCGTTATAGGATGATTGCCCAGAAGTTGTCACACAGAGGGCAAAATTGTATATAAAATCCAGATTTGAGAATTTAGGCTTAATGTTGCCCTGAATATGTTCGGCTGCGGCAAAGAGCCCGTTGGGGTGCTCAAGACGCTCCCGAAATTCCCCAATCGGGTCGCGGACAACGTTCGTCTATATACAAATAACGGTGCTTCTAATCTGTAACCCTGGCTATACTATATATATATACTGTTATACTGGAGTTCAGGGAAGTAACAGTGTTCGCCTCGACGCCAGTAATTATATCTATAGCCTATTTCTTGTATTTCGTCTACTGGTTATTATTTTAGTGTTATTTTATACCGGCGTCGTCGACTTACTACCTGAGCCTTTTCAATATACCATATATATATATATATATATATATATATATATATATATATATATATATATATATTATATGCATATTATATATATATATATATATATATATATATATATATATGTGTGTGTGTGTGTGTGTGTGTGTGTGTGGTCGATAGGAGGTGAATTTGTATACTTTGGGTGCGTATTACGAAGAAAATAGTGGCTATACCATCATGCAGAGGTATTAGAAACAAGAGCGATATTTAGCTGTTTTAAAAGTCGCGCTTTTCCACTTTATCGTTAAGACTTTCTTCGCCATAACCCTGTTGGCTGTGCTCATGGACAAACCGATAGCCGGATTCCTTTGAAAGGGTTGCCCCAGGATTTTCGTTCATGCACTTTTTGAAATTCCGATGCTAGAGCATATAGATAAGCTGAACAGTTATTATATAAGGCGCGGCTCATTCTTCTGGAATCGGCAGCTGTCTGATTTTGTTGTCGTCAGGCGAGCGACCGTACAAGTGCATAGTCGACAGTTGCACAAAGGCGTTTCGCCAGTTGTCCAGCCTCCAGCAACACCTGAAAGGACACAACCTGCCGCTGACAAAGTCCTTCTCACATTCGCAATCTCCGTTTTCTCGCGGCGGCGAACTGACGCCCGTCAGCAAGTTCAAGAAGGTAAGAGCGGATGGGTCAACGACCTCTCATCTCTGATGGTCGTGTAACTGCATGCGATGCATAACGCAAAAAATTGATTGTAAAGATCATCTGAAAATGCCGGCAGTTGTCACAGTTAGGGTGGTGCGGGTGTGTGCGTGTGTGTGTGGGCAGGGGGGGGGCGGACCGCATCGGGTGACACCCATAATTGCAACATCGCAAGGGAGGGGGTGAAACCAAACCTTTTGCTGCTTGTAAATTATTAAATATATATGCTAAGCGATTCCATTTGTGAGTATGAGATGCATGGCACAGGAGGACTCAAGAAGGTCCACGGCGTAGTAGTATTTTGTCGGGGGTGTCAAGGAGGTGACACCATGACTTTACCGCCCCGGGTGACACCAACTCTAGTCATGCCTCTGAGTTGTCAGCATCTTCCGCGAAGCACTCTCGCTGACGAACAGGCGTATAGGACTTAACTGCAGGTAATTATCAATATTTACGAATTCAATTGTTTTAAGAAATCCACATGAGAGAGGAAGTAGGCGACGAGCGTCGTCGTCATCGGCCGAGACCAAATAAACGTGAAGGCGCTGCATGCTAGCGTGTCTTGGTCTCGCGGTTTTTGATAGAACTGTGGAAACTGAGCGATACGTTTTTCTTCTTGACTCTCGCAGACTGACATATATATTATAGGCTCTTGGCAAAACTTTCTGAGACCTGACGAGATATTTTGAAGCTCATTTAGACACCAAGTAGGGGGCCATTTTCACTGATTTTGACATAGATTTCGATCTGCTTGCTAGAGGAATTACTAAGCTACAACTGTTATACCTAAGGTACCCATGCAGGGTTGGACCATAGATTTATTATAATACACTAGATGCCATCTATCTATGGCAAAGTCAGACCAAAGTTGAAGCCAAAAATCCACCGTTTTGGTACAATGTTGTCATGGTAACCATTGTCTATATATATCTACAGCTTATATATTTATTTGAAAAACACCATGACAGCATTGTACCAAAATGGCGGAAATCTGGCTTCACTTTCTGATACCATAGACTCTGTCTTGTGATATTAAAGTCTATGGGTTGGACAGCGACCATGAATTTTCCATTATTGAGTGATATCTTAATTGTAATTAATCGATGCATTTTAAATCTAATCCCAACTCTAGCATGGCCGAGCATCCAATAGACCTATAGAACAGTTTTTAAAAAGAGGGAATGACCGGATGGGTATTTTCCACCGGATAACGGATCCGGATAGCTTGGGTTAACATTTGCTGGATTCGGATCCGAAGTGAATACTACCGAACGGAATTAGAATGACCCTAACTTACTAAATTTGCCAGTTATACCGTTAGTCACTTAATACTCACTATAATCAGTTACCGTATATGCAGCCTCAACTAATTTTCTGCGTGACGTACTGTAGTTCCGGTTAAATTTAAATTTTGCGAGTTAACTTTGCTCTTCGTTAAAACATGAAATTTGACAATAGGCAGATAGTTTCTGGACATAAAGTATTATTTGGCGAATCCGGATATTGCCGGATACCGTGCACACTCTCCGGTTTCCGGTCATTCCCTAGTTGTTTCCGACATTCTAAGCACCGTAACTGCATGACTGCACGAGCCACGGGTCTATCCATTGAACCAATACCATCAATTTCGTGATGTAATGTCTAAATGGAAAAATATCGCAGGTTTATATAACAATGCCAGAAATAAAGCAAAGTAAAGCTATATGATGCAAAAGCAAAAGAGATTACAGCCTAAATGGCAGATTCGTGAACTGACGTTTTACGCGACACTTTAAGTTGTACGTGATGAAATTTTCCAAGCTGTGCGTGTGATTTTAGGCAGACGGCAACGACCTTGTCTTATTAATTAATTATTAATTCTTGACGACGTTCTTGGTTTTTGTCTGTGCGCACGACAGACTGTCTTGCCAAGACCTCACGATCTGACGTGTCAGGTGTGCGAGAAAAGGTGCGCCGACGACGAGCTGTTCTTCCAGCACATCCACAAACACCACCCGGACTTCTGGCGCGTCCTGTCCGGCGGTCTGCCGCTGTCCGACTTCGTCGAGCCGTCGTCGGAGATGCGCTCGACGAAGGCGAAGAAGTTCATCTGCCCCGTTTGCAGCAAGCGCTACACGCACGAGACCGGCTACGCCAAACATCTTGCCAGTCACCCGAACCCGGCGTCCTTCGACGACGGCGGCGGTGGCGGTCAGCTGTTCAGCTGCGCCGTTTGTCGGAAGATGTTCTCCAAGGAGGTTCACCTGTACAGACACCTTGAGATGAAGACGGACGCCGCGCACTGCGCCTCGTTCAACGAGTTGAGGAAGAGGCGCTCGGCTCAGGGTCTGCTGCTCGGAGGCTCCACCGCCGCCGCCGCCGCCGCCGCCGCCGCTGCCGGGGACCTGTGTTCGTCGTTGGTCGTCGATCCAGATTCGTCGTCCAGGTCGTTTCGACCGTCCTTCCGAGTCCAGGGCTATCCCCCTCCACCACCGCCGCCGCCGCTGCCGACGATGAGGACCCACTCCCTCGTCGACCAGACCGGCGGCGGAGGCGGCCTCTGTGGCGGTATCGGCGGCGGCGGCGGCTCCTCGGAGTCGTTCCTGCAGAGCACGACGGCGGCGCGCAAGTACAAGTACGGACGCGACTCGGAGGCGACCGGTCCAACGATGCACCACCTCGCCGGCGGCGGCGGCGGCGGTGGCGGCGGCATCGCCTCGTGCCTGTCGCCCCCTCGCAACTGCAACTCCGGGTCGTCTACCCCGGACGCGGCCGCCCTGTCCTCCTACGTCCGGTCGTTTTCCGGAACGGCGAGCGCGTTCGGCGACGTCTACCGCAAGGACTGCGGCGACCCGTCGTCGTCGTCGGCCGCCGCCGCCGCCGCTGCAGCGGCCGCCGCCGCCGCCGCCTTTCGCGGCTACCCGTTCCCCTTCGGCGGTCACCTGAACCAGGACTTCGGCCACCACGGTCGCGGCGGTCCGTACGGCCATCAGAATTTCTTCTGTCAGCGTTCGGTCGTCGACCGTCGTCGTCCGCCGATCGACGGCACTCGACGCCCGACGTCGGCCGCCACCACTCGTCCTATTTCCCGTCTTCGTACATGCCACACGCCGCCGCCCAGAGCGCCGCCGCCGCCGCCGCGGGGCAGGGGCCCCTGCACGGAGTCATCTCCCAGCCGCCGTTCGTCCATCCGTCGGTGGACACGGCGCGGTTCGACAACACCGCCGGAGGTCTGCTCGATCCGTATCTGCATCAGAGGAGCGGTTTTTCCGACCACGAGATGGCAACCGCTCTGCACCAACTGGCGCGGTCGATCCCGGGTTTCATCTGACCGCGCCGACGAGTGTTTTCTCTCAGCCGAAGAACGCTGAATAGTTTCAGCCGCGAACAGCGCTGAACGACTGAGTTCAGCGTCGAGATGGAAAACAAAACAACTTCTAAGCACGTGTGTTTGTGTGTTTGATTAATGGGTCTGCCGATGATAGCGACCGAAATGACGCTTTGAAAGCTCCGCGGGTTCTTAATTAAGAGATGAGTTCGAAAACTGACGGAAAGTGTCTCCACGAGTTAAAGTCTAAACAAATCAAACAAAATCCTTCAGCAAATTCGAATCGCAAATGCCTTTGCTACAGTATAAAAAGAATCGTGCAAGCAGAAAAAGATTGAATGAACCGACTTGAAGATACATGGAGTTGAATTAGTAATCATCCCATCATTGGAAAGGAAACCCAGAGTTCTGTCCGGTCTATAAGGCGGTTATTCTTGCCACTGAAGTCGATTTCTTTATTTACCTTTGCTGTTGCAAAATTTATTAAAATCCTTGATATTACCAGATGAAGAGGACGGCGGACATTAGGTGCCTTCATCGAGAGAGAGAGAAATCTAGCAATTAGCACTGCCATTTGTTGAACATGACTACAGACACAACAGTCTAGTTTCTTCGAACCGCGAGCTAATCGAAGCTTACGAGGAAAGATTATAACGCTCGATCACTATTTACACGGAAATTCTGTTAAAGAGAGAAAACCCTTACATTTGTAAAGTGATTATATTATGTTCTTTGCGTCCGACAGGTCAGAGCTTTTGACGACCTCCAGAGTGATTGAGCATCTGTATTCGATAGGTTCTTCAATCTGAACGTATAAGACGCATCTGGCCGTTATAGCCTATGCTGTTGTACTCCGTTTGTTGTAATGAAACTGCGCGCGAGACTTGTGTTTGTTGTCGATCGAAATGAAATCAATTAATTCTTCGCTGCAAAAGCACGAATTAAGCCCGGTGCCGAAGAAAAAGAAATGAGAGAGAAGGGGGGAGGGGTGGTCGAGAGAGAGAGAGAGAGAGAGAGAGAGAGAGAGAGAGAGATATAGCAATTGAGAGTTGCTTTGTTATTTCTTTATGGCATTTTGAGACTATTAGCGGATAAATTTTTAGCGATTTTTTTCTTTTATCTTCGAATGCATTTATAGAAACAAATATTGTACGTGAATCAATAATCTTCTCCAGTGAGCATTTACGGTCATTTTTTATTTATTTCTCTTGTTCCTTGCCTTATTATCAGCTTTTTCAACATCTAATGTGAATTTGTGTACGTGTTAAATTTATATATTCACTGTGCTTAAGAGCGTCTTTTCGATGTATTTTTACAATACTTTGAAAGTACGTTAGTTGGGTAAAAAGTCGAAAGGAGGCAGTTGTGAATTATTTTAGGTTGTATAATTGGTTTCATGTGTTTTCGGGAATGTTCTTCCGTTTCAGAATAGCTCCGTTTCACGATCTGAATTATTCTAATTTTATATAAGACATTTGAATCACAAAAAGTTTGGCGATAATCATATTCTTGCAAATATAGCGTTATTGCGTTCGAAAGTCATAATTTTTGGTTCTGAGAGAACCTTGTGCTTATTATTTTGGCATTCCTTCTCGACAATAGGCCTCGAGTAACCCAGCTGTGAAGAAGATGATGTCGACAGTAGATTTAGATTTATAAAGAGATTTATGAGAGTAATCAATTCTCATCAAAGTATGGTGAATTTTGGGAGGAGGAGGAGGAGGAGGGCATTTTCTGCAATGTTATTCACGTTATACGTTTGTTTCGGTTTGAGTTTTCGCCATTTTTTTACGTAACCGATAGTTAACGTCAATGCCAGAAGCTGCATTGAGATAATTGCGCAGACATCTTTGTCATCCGTCGCATTTATTGTTTTGGTTGGGAAGATTTCAATTTCAAGCAATACAAGTTTAGCCTATATGCGCAGCTCAACTAACCGCAAAAGTTAACGCTCAAATTGTCGAGCCAATATTTCGCCCATTTTGTAATCTTGCAATCTGGACGATAACCCACGGACTATCTGTAACTATGACACTCAGTTTCACTTTAATGCGCCGATTCGATGTATCCGGTCCGACAGATTTGTGTAGTGTTTCTCAGACGTTGACTTGGGTCCATTTTTTTGAAACCCAACTCAACGCAACCCATCATGGTTCAGACCACTCAGCCCGACCCAACCCACGAAAGCAATAGGGTTACTTGACCCAACCCAACCCAACCCATCGCAATACATTGCAAATTCTTAATTATGCCATGACTTATTTTCTGACCCAACCCAACCTACGGGGCGACACAACCCAAGTCCATGTCTGGTCTTTCTCACAGATGTCGTTAACACCCGGTGTGCTTTTAAAAATTCCATAACAACCAAATTTCAGCATTAATCATGAGGCTATATGCCCAATAGAATCATTAACCGTTCTTCTGTTTTTTTTATTAAATGCGTATTTAATTATGGGATATTATCAGAGGATCTATTAAATCCTGTTTGACAGCACAATGACAATCGTTGCTAGCAAACATTTGTACAAATAGAAGCAAAATGTGTCTTTCTTTTGAACAAAATAAGATCCAATTTTGTTTATTTTGCAATATCTTGCATATTTTAAGCAGTAGTTTCCTCTAGATATTATTGCTTTTGACGGAATAACACAAATTGTAAGCGGTCTTGTGTAGTTGGAAGTTTTTTGGATGCTGTTTTGAGCATAGAAGTTTCTCGCAAATTGCACGATGACAGCGCACAAATAATAACAATAAAATAATAATAATAATAATAATAATAATAATAATAATGAAAATGAAAATAATGCACAAATGCCATTCATATGTTGCATGATGTGTTCTAGTGAGTTCCATAGGCACTAAGAGTGCGCCATGTTTTCGTGCGAAATGCTCTGAATTTTACAAAATTTGCTAAGGCAGCTGCCCGAAACTGTTTACAGATGTGTTATGACTTTTTGTTTTTCTTTGTATTGTAAGCGCTGCTTCAATAGGAGTTACTTTACTGCCGACTAAATTACCAGGGTAACCAGTCACAAAACTGACTTAGGCCTATAGACTTACTGGACGTCTGATTCTCAATAAGTTTCGATTGTGGACCGACTAACAAAGACGAGTTTCGAGCGATAAACATACTGACTAACAATCCTGACAATGAAAAATGTCGACTTCGACTAACTGAACTATCGACTTCTTTTGTGTGAGACGGAATGAATGAATGAATGAATGAATGAATGAACGAACGAACGAACGAATATATGGAAGAATCTCACACTTTGACTGAAAGAAAAAAGGAATGAACGTGACCAGTTAACCTTTGAACTTTGACCTTTCGGTGACTTTGACACAGCTGAGTCTAACCCACGAAGCAAAGGGTAAATTTAACACGCGTCGCTTAATTAAGTTATACATTTGTCTGCACATTAAAAAATGCATATTAATATTAAAATCATTTTTAATTTCAGCGAAGGGTAAATCTTTTTGTCACTAAGTGTTCTTGAATCTGTTGCGCCTAGAGACTGTGTATTATTTTAGATCTGTGCTGCCAAAGAGTTTGAACGATTGGATTTAGATTATTCTATTTTATTTTTCTTCCAAATTCTAGACGCCAACTCTTGTTAGGCTGTCGAATTACGTTGAATCTGCTCACAGACGCGCTATAAGGACCTTATGCAGCAAATTAATTAGGATACGAAGGTGTTCTTTCGATTATTATCGTTGTGATACTATTTCGCTGATTACAATGCCTTATTTTTATGGTTTTTAGTGATTTGAAGAAAGTTGAGTTTGATCATTTTTTGTTAATGAAACTCTTGCCCAGTGGTCGTTACCGTTGTTTGTCTTTGAACCTGCTTAACCCCTTAACCGTGCATCTAACTGTAACTCAATGTAAAATGGACGGATATATCCGGGATTCCCAGTTAAGGGGTTAATAACTTCGATCAATAGCCTACGCATGACATTGTTTATCGTTTTCAGTGTTTATTCTAGCCATCTTGACATTGGGGGGATTTTGAAATGTTTGGGGGGACAAGGTCTGAGTCTCCACACCTTTGGGGGGGGGGAGGAAATTTCCATCCTCCCAGCCAACACATAATTTTTGTTGGGATTTTAACTCGGGGGGGGGGAATTCCCCCCAGAGAAGGCCAAGAATAAACTCTGATCGTTTTGATAGGATCGACTTTGCTGTTTGTCCAGCCGTTGACATAGATTTCATAAAGTATGTTCTATAATTTATGTACAATTGTAAGTTTCTCCATTAGTATAATTATATATAATTTATTTGTTGATGATTTAATCGACAGGCTAAGCATAAGATGTGAGTGACAGACGTTCACAAAGTTCTTTGCTGGGGGAAATCTTCGTTATCCAGAATTCTTTATTTGAACCAATCAAAACACGTTCAAATGGGTCGGGTCAGGTTGCGCGCATTTGAACTTTATAATGCAGGTATCATTGGACATTTACGATGAATGCTTGCCATGCAGGATCAAATTTCTAGTTTGAGCTAGAGCGCTAGACAAAGATTGTCAATCGTTGTCGGTTTGCAAGTTTTGTTTATTTCAAAAATCTTTAACCTTTTTGACAGTTAATTACTTGTCGTGAAATCAGCCGAATAGTTGCAAATAGAGCGAACATTTTAATCTAGATTTGATCTATTTTTGCACTAATACTGCAATAATCATTCGATGCTTAACAACAACAACAACAACAACAACAACAACAATAATAATAATAATACAATGATAATATTTATTAATAGCGCCCAATAATAATAATAATAACAATATTATTGTTTCTGTTATTTCTATTGTTAATATTTGTTTGCAGCGATTCAAGACAGAAAACTAGGACATCTGCGCGAAGTTGAACATCTAGCCTCTAGGGCAGACACTCTCTGCATAGAGAATTGAATTATTGATTCATTTTTGGCTATTTTTATATTATGTAACCAGTGCAAATAAATAAAAACTTCTATATAGTAGTGTCAGCGTTGATTTTCTTCATTTTTCCGTGTCTGCGGAACAAATTCCTTAAGAGATTTAAAACCAATCTGATGGTGATTATGAAAACAGCTGCTGCTTAATTAAGTGTGCGCCGTCATTGTTTAGTTAAAACGGCAGTGACAGTATACACTGTAGTATAGACAGTATAGTAGGCTATAAGAGACATGCCTGCGTGTTTCTCCTCCGATGATAACGTTACGAAGTTGTCGACAGTTAACTAACTCGATTCTGGCTGGCCGTTTTGCGGCAAAAACAGGGTCGCGGAGAGGGGTAGAGAAGGCACAATTTCCCTGAACCCCAGGAACGTGTCATGAATGTGCCTCAGATGAATGCATAATAATATGCACTATCCTGAGGTAGGCCTACCTCTTCACGTCTGATCGCAGACATGAACATGAGTTGGGTCCACCAATGGGTTGGGTTCAGTGTTTTATAAAGGCCTGTTAGGGGATTTTCCCAAAAGCCTCAACATCCCCCCAACAAAAATCTCAGCACTTACACAAATCTTGCATTGAACTGTGTGTCTTCCCCTCGAGCCAAGTAAATTTCCGCCCCCAAAGCTTCAATCCCCCCCCAAGGCCTGGAGTCTGGATAAAACACTGGTTGGGGTTCGGTTGGGTCAGAAATTTCCATGTTTATGGTGTTTTTGGGTTGGGTTAGAAAATAAGTCATGGCTTGAGAAATTGTTATGTATTACGATGGGTTGAGTTGGGTCAGCAACACAATTGCCTTCGTGGATTGGGTTTGAATCATGATGGGTTGGGTTGGGCTTTAAAAAATGGACCCATGTCCATGCTGAAGCGTAGGCGCTCGCGGACCCTGCTGTCTCTTTTGATCGGTCTGAAAAGAGGATCAGGCGATAGGCAAATCTGTAAGGGACCTTACGTGGATTCATTTATGTCATTTAGTGACAAGTAATGTTTTCAAGTGACACCTCGTCTCATCCTCTGGTTAATTATAATCGATGTTTGGTTTCCTGAGGTACTGGGGTTTAACCATAGGACCAGCGATTTTCTAGCCGTCAGATTCACACTAGTGGTCAACATTTTTGCCAGGAATGGATCCTGCAAATTTTTTACGATAAAAACTGCCAGTCCATAAGAAGATGATGATGATTGATTGATTGATTGGATTGATTGATTGATTGATGCGTCAGGCGATGTTTGTTAATTTCGAGGACCGATGTTCCAAAATCCAGTTTGGAAGATACTCTAGATGACTAGATCGGGTTTCACAAAATTTTGGAACCGCGGCCCACTTCAGCGGTTTTGTAACGTGCCGCGAGTCCGCGACCCTAATCATAGCAGGCAATACCAAAAAGGTGCATCTGGCCATCTGGCGAACCTTAGTTGACAAGAATTTTTTGAATTTTGAATAAATGGCAAAACAAAAGCTCTTATTCACTTTAAATGAAAATATAGCAAATATATTAGACATAATTATTCATATTTTTGCCAAATAAGACAAAAGGAGAAAATAGATATTGAAATTTCCTGAAAATCATCTTTTAAAAATACTTGCCAGGAACATACCTTCGTTACGCGTCTTAAAAGTCTTATGAGTACTAAAAGAAACGCTTGATCGTAAGGCCAATCATCCATAAAAACTAGAGATTCCCATTTTTAGTGGAGTTTCGTAGCAAAATGGCTGGAATACGCTTTCCTTGCTTTATTGCGAAATAAGATTAATTTTTAAAAGTACTATAGGCCATAGTTTCCCAAACTTTTTGGAACTGCGACCCTCCTCAACGACTTTGATAAAATCATTTAATATAAGCCGTGTATGAAGGATTGCAGGCATAGAAATTTCTTAAACCTAAGCCTACTTGCAACTTTCAAGGCTTGTGACATTGTGGTATTGTTTAGAAAATTACGCTCTTGAATCTAATTTCGTGCTACCCCGCGACCCACTAGACTGAGCCGCGCGACCCACTTTTGGGTCGCGACCCACAGATTGGGAAGCACTGTTCCAGGACGGACGAATACTTTTCATTTCTTTTCTCGTCAGTCTGTCTCTAAAGGAAGTAGGTCTATTCGCCGTTCCCGCATGGCATGACAAACAATTTATCAAGTTTTAAAATTGCAGGAATATTTCCAGAATTCTAGCGTATTAGCCTAAATGTGAAAGAAAATGTCCCTTTTAAGTTACCCAGTTATCTGCCAGATACAATAACTCGACAATTGTTGACAGCTTTGCACACACAAAACTAGAAATGACGACCTTCTTCTCCTAGTTTCACTTATAGAATGGAAGAAATTTAGGTAAAAAATTTAGGTAAAACGTAATTTTAAAGTCGGTTGGAATGAAACTTATAAAATAGAAGCACAGCAGAGTTTCACAAATGAAGAGAATATAGCCACAGCGTCTTATACGACAGACGAAATTAATTCCCGCGCATTCGCTAGGTGGCCACAGACGTTGATCCATAGGCTACTCGTGCAACGTCTTTTCTCTTTTCGGTTTTTACTTTTTATGGTTCACGTCAGAGAAGCACATAGGCTAACCGGCAAATATTGGACCGGTCGACAGTGACGGTCGTTTCCGAAACGGGCAACAGCTAGCTAAGCGGAAGCACAGTCAGTAGGCCTAAACCGGCAAGACGCACGTACAAACAGGGGACGTGTAGCGGGACAACAGACGCCGGGGCAGACAGAATGGCGCTTGGTTCACGCAACGGAACGCAACTGGAAAACGGTTTTCCGGGTTTTCCAGCGACTCGAGATCGCTGCGCTGCTTGCGCCATTGCTCGCTAATCGACGTAGAAATCACGCAAAGCGAACGCCACCTGGTGCCGCCCTCTCAAAGCATTTTCCATTCGGGGGGGGGATTGCGCCGTGACAGCATGCAGCCAGCTTCATCGTTATCGTCATCATCATCATCATCGTCAGCATCGTCGTCGTCATCGTCAGACACAAGTGGACAGCGTAGTGACCACCGGTTGACTGAGTCTCGTGCCCGTCGTCGTCGTGCTTCCGGCAACGGTTGGGTCCGTCTTGCCGAAGCCCAGCTTGCGCGGCGGCGGCGGGTAGGGTTTCCGCGGACGGCGTACGCGAGAACGCGCCTGAAGCGGTTGTTGAAGGTGAGGTAGATGAGGAAGTTGACCGACGAGTTGGTGATGACGAGGAAGTTGCTGATGCGGCTGAAGTAGAACTGAAATCCGCCGCAGTAGCGCGCCTCGTCGCGCAGAATGTTCCAGAAGATCTGCGTCAGCAGCGCCGGAAACTGGCAGATGGAGAAGACGATGACGACGACGATCAGGACGAGCGTGACGTTGTTGTCCTGCTGCTGTCGCGGACTCTGCATCTCCCGCCGCTTCCGCTTGACGTCCTTCAGCGCCGACATCAGCCGGATGTTGAGGACGGTGAGCACGAGCAGCGGCAGGACGCAGACGACGAGCGTGTACAGGATGTTTCCGTAGACGATCCGGTACGTCCGGTCCTCGGCGAGACGGGTGTGCAGGGCGCAGAACAGGGCGCCGTTGCGAACCAGCCGGCCCTCGAAGAACTTCGGGGCGTTGTAGAGGGTGGAGAAGACCAGCACGACGGCCAGCTGCCGCCGCGCCTGCTGAACGGTGCACAGCCGGATCGCCTGGTACGGCATGCAGACGGCGATGTACCGGTTGACGCCGACGAGGACCGTCACCCAGATGGTCGACGTCTGGGCGATGAAGACGAACGGCAGAAGGTGAACGAGCAGGAACTGGTAGCCGGCCGTCAGGTAGCCGCTGTACAGGCCGCTGAAGATGACGAAGTCGTGGACGCAGTACATGGGAAAGACGGACAGCAGCATCAGCGTGTCGATGACGCTGAGGCTCTGGAAGAGAAACGACGTCGACGTTTTGAGATGGTCCCGGTGAAAGACGAGGAACGAGACGGAATTTCCGAGCGTTCCGAGAACGCACAGGAGTCCGATGAAGACGGTGTTGACGACGAAGGAGTAGAGGACGCACGCCGACGTGTCCTTCTCGCTGTCCGGGATGTCCTCTTCGATGCACTCGTCCGTCGCTTCGGAGCTGGCCAGCGATGTCGAAGAGAGGTTACTCGCGTTCTCAGCTGACAAGGAGTCGAAACCCACCGCCGCCATCATCATCATCGTCGTCGTCGTCGTCAACATCAAGCTCAAAGGAAACAGAAATGACGCTTCTTAAAATTTTTATTTCTATAGTAAGGGCTCGTCCATATCGTACGCACGCAAAAAAGACGTATTTTCAACCGCTCTTCTCCCCTTTTGTTCACCGTTAACACGCAAAATCTTTGTCCACCTCGTGCGTACGCATAACACGCAAAATCTCCTCTTTTGTCCAACCCCTAAACCTCCAGTTCGGCCAGCAATCCATCTTGCCTATAGCTATTTCAAGAAAGACTACCCGCATAGGAATAAGCAGCTACTTCCGTACTACTTTCCAAAGCGCTATATAAATTTACAAGATTTTACTTACTTACTTACTTACTTACTTATGTACTAGGCCTATGTGGACGGACCCTAACAGATTTTTGAAGAGAGAAGTTATTTCACAGAGTCGAATAAAAGCGAATCGTGGCGTTAGTTTCGCTTTATTTCGCATCTTTAAATCATTTAACCACAAAGCCTAATAATAACAATATCGTGAAAAACTCCATCATCATTACAGTCACGAAGATTATAAAATTATAAATATGGTTGAGCCTCGAGATAACTGACTCGACCTATAACGTATCTTCGGTTACAACGTATCGCTATATTGTCCGGAGCGTTGCATAAAATGCGCTGCGTTATTAGACGAGATTCGCTATAACGTTCCTCGGATATAACGTGCTAAATTTACGGACCAACTAAGTACTTTATAACGAAATTCTACTGTAGTCGTATGACACCATCGCTTCTATGGTTCTAAAAATAGAAGCGCTATATTCCCTAAATAATAAGCAGACGATCGTTAATAATTTTGGATTGCTTTATCTGGCAAATCAAAATTAATGTACAGCTTTACTGAAACGCATAAAAGGCATGCAAGGTGTCTCTGCTTCTATTAATTATATTAGGTGCAGCTGTTTAATGACTCAAATCAATGGACACATCAACAATTTCAATCACCGGCCAGTACCGAGATCCGCAAAAATTCGGCAAGATACGCGGACAGATTCCGCGGATCGGTTCAAAATGCCGCGGATCGCGGAAAAATGTGGTCATTAACATATCACTGTAGTCCTTATTCATTTCATGATTTTTGCTTTCACATCATTAAGTTGCTACACTCCATGCCATACATCCCATTAATCTTCCTTTGTTTTTCATGCTGATTTTGTTGCTTTTTCAGACAGTTTTTAATCTCCTCATTACTTCTCTGCCTTTTCCTAATCGTGAGTTTATTTCTTCTTCAAGATTTCCATCAATGCTGATTATTGTTCCTAGATATGTGAATTTGTCCATCTGTTCAAGATTCTTTTCATTAACAGTAATCTTAATTTTCTTTCCATTTGTTGTCATTACTTTTGTTTTAGCTTCATTAAGGTGTAGGCTAAAATCTATATTATCACTTGTGAATTGTTTTCGTTTATTGGATTTTCTTGTTTCGCACTTGAAGATCTCTTCCGACAAAATTTCGCAGGAAAAAACTATTCCGCGGATAATAAACATTACCATTATAATTTTCCGCCGGCGGCGGTCAGACTAATTCGCCAAACTAAAATTAAGGATTTCCAGTTCAATTAAGACACATCGAGTGTCTCGAGATAACGAATCACGTGACGCGTCACGTGACGCATGGCCGTAACGGAAGACAGGCATGGAATATGGCTGCCGGTGACCAGCGCTTGGGTATCAGCTCAAGAAGGATTTCTGTTTTAAAATTGCTGGGTTTGCGAAGCCAAAACAGATGGGTATCCAACAGTCACGCCAAAGATGCCTAAGAAATCTACTTTAAAAAATTTTTCCGAGAAAGAAATTAAATGGCAGAAACCGATTCGCATATGGAGACCCGAAAAATGCGTTCACCTCACATATGCTTTAAGTTTGTGCTGTTTGGTGAAAGGGAAAGGCAGGCTTTGCTGGATCATTATGCGTCGGTATTTTGCATTTCTTTTCTGGCTGTTAACGATGGATCAATTTCTCTGCATTTGTGCAGTAATAATACATTTCATGGCAATTTTTCGAAAATCTACGTGACTAGCAAACCTTCTCGCTTAGAGCAACAATATTATGAAAGAAGAAATTTCTTGGGATAAAAATTGCTGTCCTCGCAGATAAATAGGCTGAAAGTTCTTCACCTACCTCCCTGCATTTCGGTCCAGTGGGCACTACAAGATCAACTTCTGGTGAATACTGTCAAGTTACGGACTCTACACTTAACTAGGTCCACGATTTCAAAATAAACCTCAGTACTATAGGATACTAGATTGGAAGGGTACAGCTGTGGTTCTCACACAAAGAAAACCCTCCAGAACTACTTTTAACATTATTATTATTATTATTATTATTATTATTATTATTATTATTATTATTATTATTATTATTATTATTATTATTATTATTATTATTATTATTATTATTATTATTATTATTATTATTATTATTATTATTATTAAATATCTTAGCAGGTAAATGGCTTCGAGACAGAAGAGAATATAGGAGAGTTCGTCAACCGGTCGCTCCATTCGAAAATTCTTCTAATCTTCGACGATTCGTTCATTACAAAGTCTCAGATGGACGCTATAGCTGAGAGGCTCGGTAGAATGCCTCCTCCTCTCCTCCTCCTCCTCCTGATCCTCCTCGTCCTCCTCCTCTCTCGGTCACCTGTGGTGCACCTTTCCAGGTGCCGCTTTGTGTGGTCGAGGCCCCCCCTTAGGAAATGCGCCTTCTGCTGTCATCTTTCACCGCATGTGCCAATGATTGTCATTGAGCGTCAGTTTCAATTACGTCACGTTCTCTTCCTCCTCTTCTTCCTTTGGAGTTCTTTGTAAGGAGAGATTTGATCGCGGATTTTACCCGCGGAGGAGCGTTGCGTCCGCGTCTAATGTCACATATCAGCAACTGGTCATTTAGCAAACGTCCGTCCTCTGTCTGTCTGACGATTATATAGAGTTACTAAGACTTTAAAAACCGGTGCAATCCATGCGCGAGTGTACGGCAATAATATCTTGATCTGATTTGAACTTGAAAAATCTTAAGTCCCGTAAACGATTTATGAAGTCCAAAATTGATTCGATCTATAATGAACTAATATGAGAAATATTTCACGAATTAGTAGTAATAATATCATCGACAGACAGACCGTGGAGTAACCATGATTCCAGAATAGAGGGGGGGGGTGCACCGACATTTTTCGGTCCAAAAGTCTTGACAAGCAAAACAAAGGTCGTCGTCTCAAACGCTTTAAAGTATGGTATCTTGTGTGTCCTCCTCGATCTAATACTACCCCTACCCCACAACTATTCACCGGCTTTGGATGAATCTCACGACCAACCCCGATCCGAATAGGGGTGGGCCCCCCTATCCGTCCCCGCCCCCGCCCCCCGTGGCTACGCCAGTGGTGACAAACGTACAGAAATAATTCATGATGCATTATATTCCATTATAATTATAGAAATATAGCCTAGGTTTTTGTGATCTTCTGTAAGAACAAAATTTGAGAAGCGACAGTCGAAAATGGGCATTTGATTATGCCTAATTCTAACGGCGTCTGAAAGATTGTGTCCTTGTCGTATTACGCGAATTCGCAGACGAAAGCTCTTTGTCTTTTTAGCAAATATGTTTAAATTTGAAACCGCGTTATTAAACAGCGGGTTTCTTCTTCTTCCTCTAATGCTGCTGCTGCTGCTGCACTACTACTACTACTACTACTACTACTACTACTACTACTACTACTACTACTACTACTACTACTACTACTACTACTTCCTCTTCTTTTTCTAAAATTCGTTTGTCGTATATGATACGAAAGCGTCTGTAAAGTCTTATTTCAACCAGGGTAGCATTAACCCCTTAACCGTGTATTTAATTGTAACTCAATGTAAAATGGATTGATATATCCGGGATCCCCAGTTAAGGGGTTAAGAAGCAGATAAGTGGAGGAAAGAAAGAGTACAGTTGGGGAAAGTTTCGGACCATTGGTGACAGACATCAGTTTATTAGTTTCATTATGCTATTTAGCATGATAAGAATTAGTTAGTTAGTTAGTTAGTTTAATAATTTAGCGACTATACAACGCATATTGTGGACAAGTGGGTAAAGTCAGTGAGCGGTGACCAGGAGTTGCCCCTTCCTCTGATTGACACCACGCTGATCTCAAAACCATCTACGTTCAGTTGCGTGCTCCGAGAAGCGCCAGCAACAGAGATCTCCAATTGGCTTCATCTCAAAGCTATTAGGCTAACGATTCAACGTGATATTATAATTCTAAAGAATTCTGTGACAAGCAGAACTTTGCTCCTCCCTCCTCCTCCCTCCCTCCTCTCCTCCTCCTCTTCCACATATCCTCTTTCTACGCCCTAGCATACTCGGATAATGACCGTTGGATCTGTTTGCCCGTGGTTAAGCGCGATTCGATCCCGTGCACGATTTTCAATAAGCGATTTGAGCAACACATTCGTCAATTGTTAATATTATCAATTAATTGACGTTGTTGTTTAGACTTAAACTGCGCTTTCTTTCAAATAGCCTCGCGGACAATAACGGCGACAGAGTTAGTTCATAATTATTATCACAGAAGTCGCACAGAGCAACGTTGCCATCCTGAGTATCTCTATAAAGAATACATTAAAGCATAGGCATGTTTACACAAGATACTTCCTGTATGGGTTTTGTAACATGGAATTTTGAGCAGGGCGGTTAATTGAGGGTCGGACCAGTGGCGGAAGATGGCCTGCCACTTACCCGGTTTTCCTGCCCCAAGCCATTTAAAGAGTGAATCAGTCTGTAAGTAGTTACCAGGAGTTCCCTACCCCTCTAATTATGATATGAAATTTCTACCAACTTTTTACTCTGGTATCCGATACGTTATTTAAACGCGCTAGCGACTTAAACTTTTCATTGATTATTATCGCGTACAATGTATATATTAAATGTTCCTCAGACTTTTAATATGAATGCGTTGAAAATTTGGCGTATTAAAAAACTCTCGTGTAAAGTTAAATATTTCGATTCGCTCTCACCCTCCTTGTTGCGACAAAATTTTTCTAATCGTCTACTGTTGAATGCCTGGTTTTTACATGTTCTAGTGGCAACATGGTTCTAGTGGCAACATGGTTTCACGGCATGTACACACTGCGTGCCTATTATTATTATTATTATTATTATTATTATTATTATTATTATTATTATTATTATTATTATTATTACGTGACGCATCTGCGTGTACTGCAGCATAAATAATCGTGACTGTAGAAAGCGACGGCACGACACACCATTCGTGTTTGGAATTTTCAATCAGGATAATTAATACGCTAGAAAGCAATAACTGCATTTCGAAGAATCTTAATAATTATCTTCCTAAAGCACAGACAGTCAATGACGTCTCAGTTTTTCTAAGAAAATATGCCTGCCTTGTTGCTGTCGACTTTCTCATCTCTCTCTCTCTCTCTCTCTCTCTCTCTCTCTCTCTCTCTCTCACTCACACACACACACACACACACACACTGTCTCCCTCTCATCCTGGCTTTTAGTTTCTCCTCTGACGTGGGTCCGTCGTGAAAAAAATATGTGGGGTTTTGGCGACCGGACGCTCTCTTTGTGATGTCAGCCATAAGATTCAGTAGTTGCTGTCAGCGCTTTTGTAAATCAAAGACTGGAGTTTTTGGGGGCATATTACGAGAAGACACGATTCGCTGGAGAAATCATTGATGCCGACAGCTGTTGAGGGGAAAAGAAAAAGAGGCAGACAGAAGACTAGATGGATGGATATCATTATGGAAGCAATGAACATTAAGATCGAGGAACTGAGAAATGCGGTCGAGGACAGAAAAGAATGGCACATCAAAGTGCACAATGTCACACAAAGTCGGAGACGACTGAGAGAGAGAGAGAGAGAGAGAGAGAGAGAGAGAGAGAGAGAGAGAGAGATAGTCAGCATCGGAACTTTATTTTTTCGTACAAATTAAATTTTTATGTCTCACAAAAAGTCCAGACCAGTGATTACAATGATTAGCGTATCGAAATGCATGGTGATTATTTTCGACGCTGTTTTCTAACCGATCATAATAATAACATTCGTTGTTGTGAGATTGGTCCTCATTTTTAGAACGCCGAGACGAGGTTAAGGTTAAGCAACGTTGGCCGCGGTCGGACATTCGGATGGGTGACTGCTGTCCTGGGATCGATTCGCGGAGTTGACGACCGACTGAGCTGTTAAATTGCCTGAGCGTAGATAGATTAGCTGTAGCCCGCCGAATCTACGGAAGGCAAACAACGCTGGTCTCGCGATGTCATCGCAAGCGAAACCTATTCGAAATTAATGGCGCAAGCCACCTGCGTCGCTGCTTGCCACAGAAACGGATATCAGTTATGGACATCGTGCTGATTCGAGCATAGAATGACCTTTCACCTTTCTAATTTAAATACAGCGTGGATCGAAAACGATACTTTTGCTAAATTTGTACAAGTTTTTTCTATAAAATAGAATTCGCATGCGCGTCGCCAAATACAGTACATTCGGTTATGACCATATTTGCGCTTGCGAAATTATGTTCTTGGAATTGGACCTTTGAAGTTGGACCACACATTTTCGCAGTAACTGTACCCACTCCCTCCCTCCCCTTGGCTACCAACACCAAAATACAACACAGCTTGGTCCCCGTTGTCAGCCGAAATGTTTCCTGTCGCTGATTACGAATTGAAGATGAAACTGTACTTTGAAATCCATTTGTCTGACAGAAATTTACAACGTTTTCTCTATATTATGCATTAGCGAGCATTTGCGGATATGAGATGAAAATCTTAAGATATTTCAAAATTCTATATAGGCCTATATGCTGGAAGTTAGTTAGTTTTCGAACTTGCCGCATTGTCGATAATGAATTTCTTTCGAAATTTCGTCTTCGAGATCCCAAATTTCGGCGCTAAGCCTTCTAGTGTCGCACCATAAATTATTATCTCACCGTGGCGCAGCCAAAACCCAATGCTAAACAGCCAATTAGGATACAATTATTATTATTATTATTATTATTATTATTATTATTATTATTATTATTATTATTATTATTATTATTATTATTATTATTATTATTATTATTATTATTATTATTATTATTATTATTGTCGTTCTTGCTCTGTCCCTCTGACTGAGCTCTGGAATGACATAGTCTTCTGCGGATGGATTTTGAAATACCATCGATTGATACCAGAGGGTATTTGAACTGGTGCTATAGAAGTGCATAATTATTACTGTTGCTAGTCACCGTGGCATCTAATCCATTCGTGCGGAAGAACGTTTTACGACCGCTTCGAATGTCCACTCGCGAGATACTCCAACGACGATGGTTGTTCGCTGAAATGAAAGGAACAGGGACAGAATTCCCATACGACGGCCATAAAGAATCATTAAATAAGTCACCAGATTTGCTCTCCTCTGTAATGTTTTGCTGCTTTTGCTTCACAAACACACACAAACACACACGCACACACACGCACACTCACAAGCACGCTAATATTCTTGCTTGTCTTGCAGTTCATATGAAACGTATTTTTTAAAACAGTGAAATGAGCCTGAGATGACGCTTCGGGGTGGGATGGGGTGGAGTGAGGGTGGGGGTTGGGGTGTGGAGATCGGGTGACTTATTCGAAGACTTCGTCACACTCTGTCTGGGTCTTTGATTTGCTCGATAATGGTCTCTGTTGAGGGTCGTAAATTGGCATTGGATACGATCGTTAGGATTTGAAGAATTGATTTGCTGGCTTGTCCATGGGATAGGACGTCCCACGGGAATCCCATGGGATTCGTCCCCTGGGATGGGATGATGGGATGGGATGGGATGGACCAGCACTGTTCCATCCCATCCCATGGGACTCATGGGACAGAGCTTTTAATTATTAATTGTTTTAAAAGCTTTTAAGTTTTTACCCCTTCTGTTTTCTTCATATATTCGCCATGTTTCAAAAATTACGGCAGCCATTAAATTATTGAAAAAATTATTATTATTATTATTATTAGTAGTAGTAGTAGTAGTAGTAGTAGTTGTTGTTGTTGTTGTTGTTGTCGCAGTATTGATGCCGTTTTGCATGTACTGTAAATGTACTACGGCGCAGAAACTTCAGGCAGAACAGAGCTAAAGCAGGAGTATCCCAGTATCCAAATCTAGAACGATACTCACAATGCCAAGTATAGAAACTCCTATAGATAACCGCAAGAACTCAAAACGTCCGCCCGACAACCAGTTTTCCATGCTGCTAACTCAAAGGGCAAAGCGAAAGGCAAACATTCCCCATCGTATATGTACTGGCGTTTAAGCTAAAGACCGATGGAAGAATCGTCACTTTTGCAGGCGAATGTAAATTAATCGAAAGAATCTCTAAAGTACTAACCGCGTTCTCTCTCTCTCTCTCTCTCTCCACGTTTGACTCTTATTTGTCCAACTCTTTACTGCGTCTATGTATCGTTTCTTTTCAAGCGACGTCTCAAAAACGAAATCAAAAGAGAAGTCGATCCTCTTTGGACGACCATAATAGCACAGCCGCACCTGAAATCTCTGGCACCGGTGGCGGGGGCACGAGCTCCACGATGATGGATGGGAAGTTTCCTCGGCGATTTGGCTGACGGCTTCCAATGGCAGGAGATGGGCAAAGGCCGACTGAAGACATCTGGGTAACAGCTGAACGCCTTTGGAAAATCCCTAATTTGCCTAAATGGATTTGATGGCGTTCTCAGAAAAATAGATTTTTATTCCAGCGCTGTAAGCCCCCACGAAACCCTCATATGGACCAACTTCTGGTATTTCCATCCATCTCTCTCCCTCTCTCTCTCTCTCTCTCTCTCTCTCTCTCTCGTTGTTTCTCTGTGTCTGATGTTTCTGTCGTTATCTAGCGCTTTTTGCTGTTGTTGTTTGTAGCCTCTGATTTTCAGATGCCAGATAGTTACACAAACATTCTCTTTTTAATTCTTATAATTAAAATCCCAATAAGACCACTCGACACTGAACAACACTCCACCAATATACGATTTATTTATTTATTTATTTATTTATTGACAATTTATATAGCGCAGTAGACAAGGCTAAGGCCTACAGCAAAAGCGCTTAACACAGTTCATATCCAATGTTAAATAAATGTGTCTTCAAATTTCTAATGAAAAGTCCAGCTGAGACTGCTCCAGTCACATTGTCTGGAAGAGAGTTCCACAGGGCGGGATTCCCCGCGCGAATGATCTTTCCCCAAACTTAGGGGTCTTGGACGGGGGAGGGACCAACAACTGCACTCTCCGACTGGACCTAAGAACCGATCTCCTCTCGATCACAGTCGATCTCCGTACAAGTACAGTTAGATAATCAGGACAGAATGGATCGTGTAAAGCCCGAAACGTAAACCAACAGCGCTTGTAGACAATGCGCTGTGGCACACAGTTAATCAAGGCAATTCCTTTTCTACATTCGATTCCTTTCTATCACGAAATCTGATAGCTTTGAAAAAATGAGAATGGTCTCAACGGAATTAGAAAGAATAAAAAAGGGGGATGTAAAAACTAAGGCATAGAAAGGCATCTCAGGCAATCTTCTTAAAAATAACGCTATTGCAATGTATTTTGTTTCAGAGAACAGCAGCGTGTATCATTAGTACATAATAATTAAACTAGCGCCTACATATTTTCGGATACAAATTAAGATAGAATCCTCTCCTGCTTCTTCTCTTAAACTTGCCATCATACGATATTTTAGATGCACATTTTATACTCAACATTGCCAAACAAGACGATTTTTATTACGGAGAGATGAAAATCGAACACTCTGTGTAACGAAATTAAACAATTAATTGTTTACTGGTCTCCGAGGACACAACGACTTTGACGATCCGTTGTTTAGGATGCAACAGTCTTCACCAAGACCTGTTATAATTAATTCCCGCATTCTTTCAGCTACGCAGCTAAAACACGACTGAGCATGCAGCATAGACTCCAATGTGTAAAACATATGAGACGCTTTTAGCTTTAAAAAAGTGCCTTTGCTTTCTTTGCTCCATGCCGTTTTTAGGAGGTAACGATTAAAAGCGGTAGTCGTGATGATCTGTTAATTATAGATGCTCGTCAGATTTTTAAAAATCAAAAATCTTATAATATTCTCAAATCTTAGATATTTTTATGTTGGCATCGTGGCACCCGCAAAGGAATGAAGTCACTGCAAGATTTCTGATTAGCGTAGAATTAGAAGAACACGGTTAAATAATTATTTATATATTATTTATATATTATTATATTATTATTATTATTATTATTATTATTATTATTTATATTATATATATATTATATATATTTTAATTATAATTTTAAGGGGATCTATACGTATTTTTAAAAACGTGAACAGTCATGACGAATGAGAATAGCGACAACATTTGTGTCAAGTGTGAACTTAGTTATAAAAAAAACTGTTCCTATTGACGTCTTTAGAAGTTTAGACCCGACTAAGTTTTTGCAGTTGTTCTAAATTATAAGTATCTCCCTAATCTAGACGTGCAGCTGTACTAGGCTTACAGGTAACAATGGAGAGGCAAATTCATTTGTAAGAGTTAAATATGAATCAAATTGCTGGGCTCATCATCATCATCATCATCATCAGCTAATCGCTGTCATGAGACAGGTTCGGAGCTCCATTGTTTCCATATTTCTCTTTGTGTCTTGCCTCTTCTTTGATTTTCGCATAGGTTCTGTGAGGCTGCTGTGCATCTGTTTCAATCATCCAGTCCAGTAGCATCCTCCTTGGTCTGCCTTTCGTCTTTTTCCTGTTAAATTAAGCACTTCGAAACCGAACGGAAACAAATTGGATGATGATATCTCTAGAAATTCTTGACCTTAGACCACAGGTCGTTCTGGGGGTCCTACACTCAATTTATAATGCAATGAATTCCAAATCCTCTGGATTCACGTGGAGTATCATCGAATGAAACTAGTGTTGTGAACTTGCATTATTATTATCTATTATTATGCATTATGTATTATGTATTATTATGTATTATGTGATACATTATTATTATTATTATTATTATTATTATTATTATTATTATTATTATTATTATTATTAGACCTATTTACAGTCATGACTTATGTATTAACTGATTCTTTATACCATCTCATTATACCGAAATATTATTAGCATTAAACTTATAGGCTATCTATTATTATTATTGTCTGTACAGTAATAATATGATTAATATCCGGATGAAAACTGAAAGATTGTAGGTGAATAGCATTGAATGATTAACGGGCGTCAATAGTAGCCTTAGATCTCTCTCTACAAGGTTTATTATCTACATTATTATAATATTATCTAATATTATCTACAATGATTAACGGGCGTCAATAGTAGCCTTAGATCTCTCTCTCTCTCTCTCTCTCTCTCTCTACAAGGCATTCGCTCAATAATTGCCTTATCGGAAACAACGTAGGACCGTGTATTGCATGGGTACTAACTAGTAAGACTGCTCCGAGTAGATTGTGCACAAGTTAACCTTCAACAACTGCCTCCCTCCCCCGGTCGAACAAAACTCAAACATAAGGCATGAGCATTGGATTTCGCGTAGCGCTCTGGAGCTGTCTTTCCTACTTACTTATTTACTGACGAGAGAACCTTCAACGAAGAGTAATTTTATCCAGTCGTCGTCATCATCATCGTCGTCGTCGTCGTAGTCGAGACTGTTCGCCGACGATCTTGATGAATGAACTAACGATGACGGAAAAAGCAAAACCAATTATATCATTTGCAGAATAAAAGGCAGAGCCACTTATGCACCCCAAGAAACGTCAGCGGTGATGTCTCGAGAGACCAGAAGACAAAATACGGTTCTAAAGATCTGGAACGAAGACAAAGAGAAAGAGGGAGACAGACAGACAGACAGACAGACAGAGGAGAAGTGCGAGACATATATACAGAGCCACAGAGACGAGAAGGGACGACGTAAAAAATAATAAATAATCAGCGAAGGGACTGAGCAAAGGACGATGCTGCCACAGCAGCAGCAGAAGAAGAAGAGAAATAAGAGGAAATGTTTTTGAGATACGACCAGTAAGAAATTGAGAATAAGATGGATAGCCGAACGCCGACGGAAATAAGAGACGAGCCGGTGACATCGGGGGAATAATATCTGAAGGGAAAATAATTATGGTCATGTGAATTAAATATGAATGAAAACTGAACGGAGAACGAGTGAAAGCCATACTGGAGGGGAAACGAGAACATCAGTAAGTACCTAACACAGGCGAAATGTTAAGAACTGTAAGTAAGTAAGTAAGTAAAATCTCGTGGATTTCTATAGCGCCTTGGTAAGCAGCTGCTTATTCTTGGGCGCTCAGTGGGGTTTGGGGACTCGTTCGAAACAGGTAATGCTAAACGAAAATAGAAAAAGAAAACGTGGAACGTATGGAGGTCGTAACTACGTTGTTGCCTCTCGTATAGCGATCCATTTATTCTTGCTCTATTTGGCGAGACGATGGAAAGTGATGGAAAGTGAGTTATGCGTGTGTAACCTGAATGCGCTGGTGCACAGTGGACCTATAACTGGATTCTCCGAATTATTAGGTCGTTGGAAGCTAACTTGAAAGCGATAACTTTTCCGACAGAGTAGCAAGAGAGTCAGAGACAGACAGACAAGACAGACAGACAGACAGACAGACAGACAAGACAGACAGACAAGACAGACAGACAAGACAGACAGACAAGACAGACAGACAAGACAGACAAGACAGACAGACAGACAAGACAGACAGAGACAGACAGAATACGTGTCCTTCGACGGTAGAAGTCGATTGGAAAATAAATTAGCTCAGGTTGCAGACCAAACCGCCTTATGGATTGCGTACCCTGCCTAGTGGCTTGAAGGCAGTTACTTGGGACCGTGAGGCATGCCTCAGAATGGTTATTTTATTTTGAAAGAGTTCTAAAGCAATGAATATTACAGCAGTCGTCAAGAGCGCCATCGATTTTATAAACGGCTTGGTTAACATATTCGAGAACGCAATAAGCGACACACATTGGAATATTGCCGACATGCAAGGTTAGCCTTGGATCAGATCTCAGCTAATAATAAGATGTTCTCAAGAAATCGCGAACTGTTTCTCTCGAAATCAAACGATGGAAATGCGGGTATGCTTAGTACTTTGAATATCGCAGCTATTGATGTTTGCAACTGGAACAAATCCTGGAAACGAAGGGAGATGAAGTAGGCGAAAACGGACGCGACTTTAATTTCGACGACAACTTGTTGACAGGAGAGAGAGAGAGAGAGAGAGAGAGCTCGTGCTAAGAATTAGGATTTCATGATTACCAAAGCTATCATCATCTTCGTCGTCGTCATTATTATTATTATTATTATTATTATTATTATTATTATTATTATTATTATTATTATTATTATTATTATTATTATTTAGTTCGAATTCACCCAGTTTCATAACGAAGATGAATTTCTGAGTTTTTCTGTGTTGCCTTTTCTACACTTAAAGCCGTAGATTCCTGACATGTGGAAAAATCGACTTTTTTCGTTGGAAATTTTCTTATCGTCATCTGCGAAGCTGACGTCGATTGCTTGAAGCAGATCGTCTGTCAGTTGCGCGTGGTTCTGTTAAATGGTTTTTTTTTTTTTAAAGCGAGCAGTTTCATTTTCGTCCAGATATTTTTTAATTTCGGTCTAAACAGGTAAGTAACATCGCTGAGGGTGGATGACGGATGAGCCGAAGCTAGAACCTTTGCTTTTCGATCGTCGGTCTATAAATTGTTTCTTGTTAAATGTCGCGATCCTTCGATTATTTAGAACGAGAAGTAACATTTCGCACGTGTGCCTAACTCCTAAACAGCGTGAAACTAAGAGATAACTGTGGTGTAATTTTGCTTGTTTCGAACAATTAGGGGGGGGGCGGCTGAGAAAGAATTCAATATGAGGTATTTGATTTTTCACGGGATGAAATCGACTCTCCGCCTAATTCAATCGAGAATGAGTGGACATATATGATGATGCACCACCCCCTCCAATCTCATTGCATTAGGCCTCTTCCGCCTTTTCCCTTCGTATCGCGGAGGAGGTTTAGGGATTAAACGAAAATATATATATCGGAGCAGAGGGCTTTCAACGCACGAGCTGAACCGGCGATGCAGTTTTCCCTCGTATAGAAAGCTGAATAACGCGCTGTGCGGAAATAACCGCTCAAATGAACTGCTAATCGGGGTTCAGTGAACGTCGAGAATCCATCTTGTGCTTATGAAACGCCAGCAAAACCGTCTCAACAATCGATGGAATGTCTGCCTCCGTGGAGGTGTGGGTGGGGGTGGGAGTGGGGGTGGGGGCAATAATGACGTCTTTATAGGCACATTTATTTATAGGCACTTCTAAAACACCTTCGACTCCTTGTATCATAGACGACTTCAACTTGTGTGGCTTCGGTATTATGACCAATTCACACACACACACACACACACACACACACACACACACACACACACACACACACACACACATATATATATATATATATATAACCTTACTTGCAGACAGCATTAATTCCAGTGTGATTATAACTAATCGCTTTACCGCAACATGACTTGCAGAAGTACGCCATACTTATTTTTATGTTATTATTTTTATTTTTTATCTTCTTCGTGATTTATGTAAAACGCGTATTTACAAATTCCTCGCCAATGTACAGTATAAAGTCCGTAGGCTATTCCTCGCAGATGACACGAAAACGTTACTTTTCAAAGACAATTATTAAAACCGATCCTGAAATTGAATCGCAAGAGATTGCTGAGGTCTTTCAAAGCAGTGGTTCTCAACCCGTGGTCAGCCGACCAATTGTGGTCCGCGAGAGGGGCTCTAGTGGTCCGCGGCGAAGTCTGAAAAACGTAAATAAAAATTAGACATATATATCTTCCATGTGAAACATCTGAAAAATGAGACTAGCAAAACAAGGTCATCAGCACAAAAAGGTTATCGACATATTTTGTGTGTATTTTGTGCATTTTCAAAGTGAAAAGGCATGACAAGCAAAAAAGAACGAAAGGTCATTACCGTTTTTTAGGAGCAGATAACTTGCTCAATTTATCAGGTGGTCCGCGAGAAATTTTTGAACTTCAAAAGTGGTCCGCGAGGCAAAGAGGGTTGAGAATCACTGTTTCAAAGGGGCTCGTCTGGAATATAATAATGTGATCTAAGTGGTTTAGGAGGCTATGCAAGCCTGTGTGAAAACCACTGAGAGAGAGAGAGAGAGAGAACATTGAATAAATAAATCTTAATCAAATAAATAAAATGTCACGCTTTTCGCTCAGAAATCGAATTCCTTTACTATTTATTCCCAGCAGCACAAATATTGCCGCCTGATGCCGGAATCTCTTGTAGCTGAGCAGGCGAATTTCCTTTATTCAAAAGATACACAAAGAAGTACCAGTTCTTGCGTAGAAATTGCCGACCCATCGTCTCTTCGCTTATCTTATCTAGTCGTCAGCACAAGGCGTTATGCGGACAAATATATCGATTTCCACTCTGTGCCGTTGGAAATGTGAGTGCCCGCGAATCGAACCCAGGCTGATGGTTCGTCTAAGGCAGGGTGACTCTCTACCGAGTGAGCCATTGAGTCACTTGGCACCTATTTTGATTTTAAGCTGCAACCATCATGTTTAAATAATATTATAAACTGTCGGATTACTCTCTCTCTCTCTCTCTCTCTCTCTCTCTCTCTCTCTCTCTCTCTCTCTCTCTCTCTCTCTCTCTCTCTCTCTCTCTCTCTCTCTCTCTCTCTCTCTCTCTCTCTCTCTCTCTCTCTCTCTCTCTCTCTCTAATCAAGTGTAGCTGCAGCATACATTCACAGCGTCTGAAATCATGGAGTGAAACCTTTTGCGTCATTTTCACACTTTTCTTGGGGGCGAGAAATTTTTAAAAATTTTCTTTTAAAATTTTTAAAAATTTTCTTTAATTTATAATTGGAAATTTTTTCGACTATTCCAAAAAGTGACCTTTTTTTTTTTTTTTTTTTGCTCGTCATCAGTTTTTTATATTCTCAGCGCCTGGTTTTTTTCTTTTCTTAGACGTTAATACATTATAAATTAATATTTTCATTTCCTTGGGGCCACGGCCTGTTTTTGTTTTTTATTGCACAGATTTTCTTTTTAGTTTTAGGTAGGCACGATTCTGTCTTTATATTCTCAGCACATTCTGGAATATTGTTCTCTTTAGTTTTGTAATAGTCTTCATGCACATTCTATAATGAATTGCACCTTTTCAGATGTTATTTCCTAATTTATAACAATTTTATCCCGCACAATGCACTGTGAGATCACGCACTTTCAGTGCTCGATTTTATAAATGGACGAGACGCATTACTATACGCCCCTCGCCCCCAACATTTTCAACCCGCGCCGGGATGTTTTCGTCCGGTGGAGATCTCTCCAGAGCCCATCTGAAAAAATGAAACATTATGCAACGTTTATTTCCCTTTCTCCTTTGTCAGTAACACATCGTATTTGCCTTAAATCAACTGACTTCATAGCACTCGCGTAGGGACGGTGGCCTTTTGGAGATACCGTCTCTTCTTCAACTCTTCCATGCCATGCAAGTGACATTTACAGAGAGAGTTCAATTCTCTTTCTAAACGTCTGCAGAGGATCTCTGTCAACACCTAAATTAGGTGTTTGGAAAAAGAACTGAATTAGTACTTATAGTTCTATAAAGCGCTCAAACGGGAGCTCGCGTATAGACTACTCTGGCGGGCATTTAGAGAATCGACCAGTATTACTGCGCACTGTTAATAACGCATACGGCCTTTCAGGCCCTTTTTACGCGTTTCATGTCGACGACGGAAAATCATCTTCAAAATCTTTGATCAAACCGTCGATAAGATTTATCTTATTATTATTATTATTATTATTATTATTATTATTATTATTATTATTATTATTATTATTATTATTATTATTATTATTATTATTTGAACTGAACTCCTCCATCTCGCATGATTGCACCAAGCGGCCGCCCCCTCACCCCGGTCAACGCAGACGATGCCACTTGTCGACGAAACGCCGTAACAGACGCGTAATCCATGCGCGCTCTGTTGCCATGGTAACGGAGCTTTCGGTCTCCGAGGCAACCATTGTCATGACGCTCTTTATTCGATTAAGCTTTTGTACCTAAGGACCGGAGATCGCTTTTCGAATGAACAGTTGTGCTCGACGATCTCTGAACAGCACGCTATATATATATATATATATATATATATATATATATATATATATATATATATATATATATATATGTATAATGTTGAAAGAGAGAATGGCGTTCTAATGACGTAAGTCATGCGTCTTAGACGCAATTCGATTTAAATGCATTTGCTGATTTAATAAAAAGCAATCTCCAGAAAGCGTTCTAATAGATACAGACGCATTAAAAATAGTCCCTTATATCTGTCTCTGTCTCTCTGTCTGTCTCTGCTTCTGCTTCTGACTCTTTCTTTCTTTCTTTCTTAAAATCTAGACAATAATTTCCAGTCGCAAAATGGTTTACACGACCTCTACTGTGACCCCCGAAGGCGCACTATATTATCTATTTTCAAATTATATTCTGCGCGGGGCAAAATAGACCGCCGCCGGCGAAGAATAAAACGGACCTTGAGCGGCAGAACGAAATGCTAATCGGTCGCCAATTTATGTCCGCTTCGCTGCGTTCTTGGTTCCGCGCCATTCAGGGCTTGATTGAGCGCCCTCAGTTGCACTCCACAGAAGACCTGTTCATATAATTCCATGTGATATTGCACTAAAATTATAGGAATAGTTTTAGCTTCGTAGCTCTTTTCATTCGGTCAGCTGATGTTCAGGTGACGTAGAATTTAGCAACAAAAGAAACAACTCCTCAAAGTACTGTTTACAACAACAACAAACACTACTACTACTACTACTACTACTACTACTACTACTACTACTACTACTACTACTACTACTACTACTACTACTACTACTACTACTACTACTACTACTACTACTACTACTACTACTACTACTACTACTACTACTACTACTACTACATCTACTACTAATAGTACTATTACCTCTACTGCTGCTACTGCTATTATTATTACTACTACTACTACTACTACTACTATTATTATTATTATTATTACTACTACTACTACTACTACTACTACTACTACACCACCACCTACTACCACTACTACTACTACTAATAATAATAATAATAATAATAATAATAATAATAATAATAATAATAATAATAATAATAATAATAATAATAATAATAATAATAATAATAATAATAATAATAATAATAATAATAATAATAATAATAATAATAATAATAATAATGCCTGCAGTTCAATAGCTTCAAAATGTCAAGACTAACTGTACCTGGGCGCATTTTACGGTATTCGATGTTCGATGCGTTAAGAGGGTAAGATAGCAAAATGTAGACACAAGATTAGATAAACTGCAGCCAAGGTTAATGAGTGAGATACATTTAGAATTGCATATCCGATCGTCCATTTGTAAACTGACCTTTGCCCTCCACACATTTTGCAATTGACCCTCTGTCTACCATTTCGCGTGGGGAGACGTCATAAATGGATTAGCCTTCACCCAGCCGGAGAACAAGGGTTAAGTGAAATGCCTGAAAGCAGCACATTTATTTTAGACGATAGAGTTGAAGACGTTAAAATAGTTTTCAGAAGATTTCCACGTATTGACTTTTATCTTATAACTGATGCAAATTCACACCAGTTCATTTGGGAACCCATAGAAAATTATCATTTGGGGTCCGAAAATTCGACCGATCGAAAAAGATCACCCTCAAACACTTAGTAATGCAATTTTTGGTTGTTCCGAAATCATTTAACTGTTTTACAGATATTACTTGCCTTGCCTGCTTGACAGATACTATTTACAGATACTACTACAGATACTACAGATACTCTTGTTTGCGTCATCGTCGTATCGCACCTGCATAGATGCAATAAGCCAGCTATATGTCATGACATGACAGGATGTGACAAATGACAGACATTATTCATCTTTTACAGGAATATTTGGATTTCATGATGGTCAAATTAAAAAGCTCATTAATCATCGCCTCTCATTCTAACCTATCAAATGTTAACTTCTAAAGTTAATGAACCCCAAGTTCGTAAAAATTACGTTCGCATGTCAGGCTCTCATAAAACAACATGCGTCAAAGTTGATTTATGACCTAATCAATAATTTGAATAATTTGCTAAAGTCATGATCATATCATAATCCATGTCGTCGTTTTCATCATCACATCTGCTGTTAAAGATGTCACACGAAGTGAAATTTCTGATTCGTAATTTCGCGATCCTTTAATAAAGAATACATTTTTCATTTGTTCGATGATATATCAACATTTGAATGACAATTTAAATTATAATTCAACTGCGATTTCGAACGAAAGGTAAGATTAGGAACGAATTATTTAGGCATATATATACATATATATTTCTATATGTATATATATACGTATATATATCTTGCTTATGAAAGCATATATATATATATAATATGCTTGCAGATGCAATTATGAAACTTACCTCACCCGATGCAGGTTATCGAATGCAGACAGAGAAACGTTTGAAAATGTTACAAATTTGTTCTTTAGAAGCGTTGAATGCTTCGATCAGTCCAACCGACCGAAGACGCAAACGAAATAAGCGAAACAGCGGAAGGAAGCGATGCCAAGCGCCAGGCGTGCGCATGCGCACAGGGCGACTGCGGCCGGATGCCAATGGCGCCTGATGACGTAATCCAATGTAAGGCGATATCTCGCAGAATACCTTTAGCGCTGCTGAAGAAAGCAGCGGTCCGTTAGGCAAATATCCGCAATCATCTCTCGTCGTCAATGCGACAGTAGAGATGGTCGGTCGGTGACCGGGAGACCGGGAGGAGAGAGAGAGGGACGGAAGCCGAATGCAAGCGCCGAAGAAAACCTGTTCATCTTTCTGTCTATCGGCCCTTCCTGTTAAGTCTATAAATTTAAAGGTGCCTACAGGTCGGAATGCAGAAGTGACAAAAGCAAAAGATAGAGAGAGAGAGAGAGAGTTATATATGGTAAATATGGCTTATGTCTATCTCTCGATGATCCCTGAAGACGTCTGCACAGTGGTCCAAGTGGAGGAGCTAGGTCGTGCAGACGATTGTAGAATCGCAGACGTCGTCTTCGTTAATCATCATCATCAGCAGCAGCAGCAGCGGATTGTTCTTCGGAGGATCAGAGGAGAGAGACGTCAACTGACTTAGAATCAGAAAGGAAAGGAGGAGGAGGGAGGAGGAGGAAGAAGAGGATGAAAACGAGGTGAAGAAAGAGAGACGTCTGGGCAAAACTGTTACTACAGTAGACACGCGGCTCAATTCCAGACAGATGAGTTTTTAATCGATTGTAAAGTCTCAATTTCTCTCCTCCTCCTCCTCCTCTCTCTCTCTCTCTCTCTCTCTCTCTCTCTCTCTCTCTCTGTCGATGCATGCCTTTTTGTGTCTGCCTCTCTTCTGGTTGTCGGCTTTTAAAAATCGTTTTCTCTAACTTTGCTGCAGAGGCAAGTGATTTGGATTGGAACGCCTTGAATTGACAATTCGTTTAACTGCTAACAGTGATGACCTGATCCAAACGATAGACTAATCACGCAAAGAAGATCTAGATTCGTTGAAAACTATTTGCAATTTGTTTGAATAATAATAATAATAATAATAATAATAATAATAATAATAATAATAATAATAATAATAACAACAACAACAATATCTGCACTAATAATATTTAGAGAACCCATTCAAACGCACCGAGGCATCAATCGATGTTATTTGAAAATCCAAAGAAATAGTAATAATAAGATGATCTAAAATGGTTTACGAGGCTAAGACAGCCTGTGCGAAAACAATAGTTAAACGAATCTTAGATAAAAACAACGTCGACAATAGTTTGAAAAGAGATGCCAAAGAAGATGTCTCGACTCTCGAGGAATTGAATCGAACGAATCAATTGATTGCGGTCGAAAGGAATCAGTCCAGAAAAGTCCTTTTATTTAGCGCTGAGTGAGGTCTTCAGGTCTTCTGCTCTTCTCCGTTTCGCGATCTTTTGGTTCGACGATCCATTGAACCAAAAGACATCTAACGGCGGCTCCCGTTGAGACTAATTTTGCATCAATAAACGAACGATCCCGTCGAGAGATTGCATTGCAGAGCTCAGGAGCTGGACTCTTCACTTTCGTTCGTTCTGCGATCCGTCTCAAAGACCTTGGCTAATCACTGCTGAAGAAATCAAGAAGAAAGCATCAAAGAAGGCGTCAAATGAAAACATAGGCGGACAGACAGACAGATAAACAGACAGACAGACAGACAGACAGACAAAGAGACAGACAGACAGACAGACAGACAGACAAAGAGACAATTAGTTAGAGTTGAAACCAGGCGGATAGAAAAAATACATTTAGTGAGAGGCACGACAATGAAAACGGAAAGAAATTAATAATGCTCTGGAACTCAAGTGAATGAATGTCCAATCAAAATATCAAAATATCTTAACTAAATCTGAGCAGGAAACGTAGAAGGAAGGACTAAGGAAAGACGGGGAGAGAGAGGGGGAGAGAGAGACTTTGTCAAACATTCTGAGCGTCATGGATTGTCGATTGAAATTGCTTTAAAAATTGAAAGTTTCTGCCTTCGTTTACAACTTTAAACACAGAATAAAATTACTGGAAAGAAATTCCTTGCATCTGCTGTCTCAACAGTTCCTGAAGTAGACTTTAGATCTCTAAAACAGAATTAACATGCAGACCATTGTATTGCCAGACTAAAAGCGGTATATTTCAAATAATATGATTATGATTATGATTATGACTATGATTATGACTTTGGCTAAGGCCATGGTCATGGCTATATATGTCTGTCCTTTATCTACAGTATATGTCCATCTCTGTCTATCCGTCTGTCTGCCTGTCTGTCTGTCTAGCTATGAACATTTCAATTTCCGGAGAATTCACGGTCATAAACTCGCCGTAATATTTTATACGTCAGTTGCTCGAGGTCATGTGATCTGTGACGTAAGCCAAACAGGTCCTAAAAATAAAGATAGACCATCGCCGAACACATTCTCTGACCAGCAGAACGACTTTCAGACGGCCGGCCAGTTTCCTCTGTGGATCTGGAAGCAGAATGAAGAATCCATGCACCTCCAGGTGGAACCGTGCAACTGGAAGTGACTCCCGTGCTTCGGTGAACGGGGGAAGTTGGCTTCACTTATAGGACATCGTGCCAAGAGCTATCCGAGTCAGTCAGATCAGGTCTAAGACCCTTGTTTAGCAAGCGAATTTATAGGCAGAAAAATAAAAGTTTGCGTTGCTGAGTTTAATTTATGTAGCGCTGTGATTAGCGCTATATGACGTATACAAATTCAATATCATTATTTTTGGAACGAGTTTAATTAACAATCCTCCTTTTTGTCTTGGCTTATCCACCATAGGTTGTCACCTGGCTGTCCAGTCGGATATCCTGGATTTGACGCGGATCTTGGATGATCTTGATTTAGCGCGCCATCTGCTGACGTTACGCAAAAATAATTTGACAAACATTCAAACAGTATAGGGCCTATAGCTCTTTGTTGAATAATTCACCAAACCACTGCACAGATCATATTAATATTAACTCCGCACCAGTATCGAACACAGATTTACGGCTCATCTCGGCGCGCAGAGGACGCTCTACGCCCCGCGCTACAAAAGCAATGTCTCCATTAACCCCACTGGCGCACTTGGCAACAAAAGGTGGCCCTAGCCCTGGGGGCTATTGACTCCCGCGGTCCATCAATCGGCGACAGTTGGTCAGTTATTAAACTCAATGTCTCCATTAATCCCACTGACGCACTTGGCTACAAAAGGTGGCTCTAGCCCTGGGGGGGGGGGGCTGTTGACCCCCGCGGTCCATCGGCGACAGTTGGTCAGTTATTAAACTATGGTCCAGTTTTGGCAAATTTCATTAGACAAACCGTTATGCGAAGCTACTATAGCAGTATATTTACGACGTTTTGTGGGTCCATAAAGATAACTTACCCAAAGTGATCGTGGGAATTTCTCGTGTCGCTCTGTGCCCAGTATATGTCCACGGATAAACCCCTTTAAATTCTTATCAATGCCAATAAATCTGTTCAATATCAGAGGAATTTGATTTTTCATTTCACACGAAGTTCTCTGGGCTCTAATAAATTCTTCCAACCGTTATGACTTTCTTCCTCCTCCCCCCAACAATTAATTAATTTTACAGGAACGATGTCGTCATACGTCACGTGACGAGACGGCGCCTACGACCACTACGTGACAAAGAAAGGAGATGACGGCTGACTGATGTGGGCGGGGAGGGAAGGATTGTCCCGCTAAAGCATAAAATAAGTTCTTGACACAGGAGGAGGAGGAGGAGGAGGATGCGCATAAAACGGCGAAAAACAGCCGTTATAACGGGTGCTATATAAGTCGGATGAAGGAGGTAAATCGTCGTTCGGATTAATAATGACGTCAACTGCGCTCGGACAGCGAGAGACGACGTCTGCTGACATAAAAGACGGAAAATGAAGAAATTTAAGACAGATCAAGAAGTGGAACATCGTCGTCTTAAGCACACCCGCCATCTCCCTTCCGGTCAACGGATTCCGGGGGTCGTGCTCGATACGCTCTCGTCACGCCCGGATATGTAACGCGCATATATATATATATATATATATATATATATATATATATATATATATATATATATACGACATTCGATGCTGCTGCTCACTTTTTCTATCGCTTAATTTCGAACGAGCGGCGGGAGTGGCCGCCGAGAGCCCTTCGAGATACCCCTCCCCCCACCCCGACTCGTCCCCTACCCGCTCTCCGATTAGACGAGATGCTAATCCCCTGCACCGCCTCTCGGTCGCCGCAGTCGAGTCACGTCCTGCCGAAACACCCTCCGGCCGCCGCAGCGGGGCGACCGACGCGGGGCCTGGGTCGGGGGCTGTTAAATGAGAAACCTTCTGGTCCCGCGAGATTTGGACGGGAAGGCGCGACGACGACGACGACGACGACGGAGAAGTCGAAATAAGATTGATTTCCGTCGAAGTCAGCCTGGCGTATCGATGGTACTCGAAGGAGGAGAAGGAGGCAGCTGCTGTTTCCTCTCCTTGCGCCTTCCCATACGAATGCCGGGAGGTAGATGGGAGGGATTGGGCGGGCGGGCGGGGGGGTGATAATTGGGGCCACGCCCTTGCATTCTCCTAGTTTTCCCTCACAGGTAGTTTGTTCTAAGTTACGAGGAAAACTACTGAAGCCCCTAGACGATTTTCGTCGAACGAACTAAGGCTCTGTGTGCGACGCATTTCTCCGTCGAATCATTGATCATAACTCCCTCTCCCCTCCTCCAACCACCCTTTTCATCCCGCAACAGGGTCTGTTGGCCATTTCGAGCCCGAGAACGATCAATTCTGCCCATTTAGAAACTGTGTTGACTTGCGTTTTTCAGTCTATTTTTCATCGACGCAATATCTTGCTTGCATCTTGTGCCTTAGGAACCGTGTATTGCTTGATTACAATCATTAGATCAACAAAAGACGGCGTCTATACAGTACGAGTAAGTAAGGAAATATATAATCAGAAATATCGCAAAAACAGAAAAGCTTCAAAACAAAACAATTCGGAACACTCGTCAATTTACTTTTAGAATTGTTTCGCCTGAAAGATTTGCGACTAAGACTCCTTTGGGAAAAATTTAACGCAAATCTCAGATTATCCAGAGAAGTATCTTCGGAGAAAGGCGACAGAGTGAAAAAATCACCCTAGTTGTAACCAAATCTCGACGTAAGCTAGCTAGAAGCTTACTGAAGACAGCGGATAAAACACAGATGGATACAATGCCAAAAAGTATTTAATGCTTAGAATTTTCTTGCAAATGATTTCATCTTACCTAAACTACAGTGCATTTGACTCTCACAATAAAAGCAGTGCGTACGTTTCTGATTGGGTTTAGTGGGATTTCAACATTTTCGACAAGATTAGTTTTTGGCGACACTGCGAGAATATTACCTTTGGGTTTTTAATAAAACTGGAAGCCAGCGGAAGCACTTGCGTCCGTGGCCCTATTCAACTGCAGCCTTTCCAGAATACGAGTGTGGAAATAAGTCATTCAGTTTTTCTTGATTACTTCCTCGATTCGTTCTTTAATAATTCTCATTCATCCGGTCGATTGTTCATTCGCTCGTTCGTGCGTCCGGCCAAAGCATGAAATTGAGGCAATGAATCAATCAACCAATCAATCAAAAGCCAATCAATCGTGCTGTTGTAGATGATCGATTGACTGCACGGACGTGATACTCCGAGTGGTACTGCGTCGTCGTCGTCGGATTATTTTATTAGTCGTCGTTATGAACCGAATATTGTCAACGGCTTTGCAAGAATCTCCATCAGCGATCATTTGAAACTGAATGCCAGCCTCGATCTTCATGCTAGAGAGATAGAGAGAGAGAGAGAGAGAGAGAGAGAGAGAGAGAGAGAGAGAGAGATAGAGAGAGATAGAGATAGAGAGATAGAGAGAGAGATAGAGAGACAGAGAGAGAGAGACATAGAGAGACAGAGACAGACAGAGACAGAGACAGAGAGACATAGAGCCAGAGAGAGACAGAGAAAGAGAATGAAGACAGACATACAGAGACACAGAGAGAGGTGAGAGAGAGACACAGAGAGAGAGAGAGAGAGAGAGGTGGGAGAGAGACAGACAGACACATACAGAGACAGAGACAGAGAGGTGGGAGAGAGACAGAGAGAGGTGAGAGAGACAGACAGACAGAAGCAGAGACAGAAACACATATATATGTATATATATATATATATATAGAGAGAGAGAGAGAGAGAGAGAGAGAGAGAGACAAAGGCCGAGAGGGCGAGAAAGACAGACAGACAGACAGATAAAGGCATGGGGAGATACAAGGAGCTGCGAAGACAGAGACGATCTGAAAAGAGTAGCAGTGGAAGATGTCAATCGTTAACCAGATTCTTTCGCACTGCATCGCATCGTATCGTTAGGCACTCGCACAGTTTCTTCGCTGCCTTGACTCTCGTAATACCCTACGGCGAATGAAGCTGCTTCAATCTCCATGACAACCGGTCATTTCAGCAACTTGAAGCTCTCCGATCGATGGCCGGTCAATTTACTACTAGAAGGAGACAAAGAGACAGAGATATACCCAGACAGACAGGGAGAGAGAAACAGAAAGAGAGACGGAGAGGGAAATAGACACATACAGAAAGAGACAGACACAGAAAAATACAGTCAAGAGAGACATAAAACAAAGAGAAAGAGAGAGACAGGGACAGACAAACAAAGAGATAGACAAAAAGATAGAGACAGTCAGAGAGAAATGCAAACAGAGAGAGGGACAGACAGGCAGACAGACAGACAGACAGAAAGACAGACAGGCCTAAAAGTAGAGAGAGGCAGATAGACACACACATAGAGACAGACAGACAGACAGATACACAGAGAGACGCAGACTGACACAGGGACAGATAAAGAGGGATAGCGAGACAGACAGACGAACTAGCAAGTGGCTGTTGTGCGTGTGAAGTCGTTGCTTGAAGAGCCTTCGAGTTCTTCGTTTTTCGTTGGACGTTGTCGTTAATAAAGCGCTGTGCTCTCGAATTCTCTTGGAACATGCGCTGTGCTCAGCGGATACAAAAAACAACTGCTGCTGAGTTTGTCACTCAGTATCAGTGCTCGAACGTCTGCTCTTATTTTTAACGTCTGCCAAATTGCGCTGAGTATCTGCCACAGTAGTACATCGAGTATTCCGTTCTGTATGCTGCATTTGAATTTTGTGCAAGGTTGTGCGTGCATCAGGTTTAGCGGAGAGGCGAACTCCGTTCGAGACTCTTAGGGGCGAACATACCTCTTTTAAGTTGTAACCACAGGATTTTAACCATGATCCTATAACAGAGTTGGCGAATTTCTACCAAATGCGTCTTCTAGCGCCATTATTATTATTATTATTATTATTATTATTATTATTATTATTATTATTATTATTATTATTATTATTATTATTATTATTATTATTATGAATTATTATTAAATGATACTGAAGCCTTTGAAAGCCTTTGAAAAAGAAAATGTTATAGAAAGATGCTAAGAATCGGATGGGTCGAAAAAAATCACAAATGAAGAACAACTATACAGGAGAATTCAGCCCAAACAAACCATGCTGCAAAGAGTAAAACAAAGGAACTCCATCTTTTTGGACACATATACAGAATGAAAGAGCAGAGAAAGCTCAAAGCTCTAATGTTTGGAATAATGGATGGCGCCAATAAGAGAGGGATACAAGAATGGTGTGATGCTATTGAAGAATGGTGTGGAAGCAGTTTACAGGATCTTAGTCACAGAGCAACGAACAGGAAAGAATGGCAGAAAACTGTGGAGATGGCATTATACATCAACTGGTGATGAGCCCACGGTTAATGATGATGATGATGATGATGATGATGATGATGATGATGATGACTTTCGCGCATTCTGATACCGAATTTTATGGTCGTTTGCTAAGGCATTGCGATATTATCCATCATCATCATCATCATCATCATCATCATCATCATCATCATCATCATCATCATCATCATCATCATCATCATCATCGTAGCAAGCTTTCCTTCTCTGCTCCTTCTCTCCAATTCGATGCCTATATGGTGAATGACTGTTGAGAGACGGAGCGACCGGTCCTATAAGGGTCGTTCTCGACAATGCGTGGTTCCCGTTAGCGAACGCCAGGACAATGGAACCGGTCGTCGAAACGATACGCGCGCTTCTTCCGTTTCGGAGGAGGAGGAGAAGGAGAAGGAGGTGGAGAGGGAGCCGCTGCTGCAGTCGTCGTAAAAGCTTTCTAATTGTAGTTGACGTTGCTGGAGAGAGATCGCAGCTGCTGTTTGGCGACGGAGACGGCGTCTGAGGCGGAAGCCGTTAAAAAAGCCCATTGGACAACAACAACGCAGACTGAAAACGCAATATACCGAGACTCTTTATATGCATGCTGTCTGTTTGCAAATACTCTCTCTGTCTGTCTGTCGGTCTCTCTCTGTCTCTCTCTGTCTCTCTCTGTCTCCCTCTGTCTCCGTTTTCTCTGTTTCTGTCTCCGTCTCTGTCTCTGTTTCTGTCTGTCTGTCTCTTTCTCTCGCAGCAGCGCAGTCAACAATGAAATAGTAAAATGTTCTTCAATCGGATGGTGTCCAGACTGTGTCGACAAATTCACCGACCCTATTAACCGTACGAATGCATCGAACCGTGTTACATTCGCCACCTGGCGAATGCAGAGGTAATTTCCGTTAGGCAGACGACTAAAATATTATGTTTCAAAAAGGTAGCAGACAGGGTTGGATGGCCATATGAAATAGAGAATTTCAATGTTCCATATAAAAAATAGAAATTGGGAGGAGATGGACAGCAGCTGATTGATTTATGTAGCACAGATTTCAATATCACTGTCGCTTATAACCGGACAGTAGTTGCAGTTGTGAATAAGAAGAGAGAAATATGGGTCACGAGAGAGAGAGAGAGAGAGAGAGAGAGAGAGAGAGAGAAAGAAAGAAAGAGAGAGGGATAGAGAGGGATAGAGAGAGAGAGAGAAAGTGAGAAGGAGAGAGAGAACCAGAGGAGTAGCTGGGGTGTCCGGAGCCCGGGGAAAAACATACTGATGACGAACCCCCTGAACTTTAACAAATATTCTCAAACTCAGAAAAACTTGACAAGTAAAAAAGGTCGCCCCTACTCACAAAATCCCCGACAGGCAAAAAAAGTCGTCACTATTAATCGTTAGCTCAAAAGGACGAAAGAGAAGACCGTCACAGCTTATTTTTACTTTTTTCCTTCGCCTAAACCCGATTTTGGCGCCCCCACCTCGGCGCCCGGAGACATGTGTACCCCCTGCCCCCTGGCTACGCCTCTGCAGAGAACGGTTGTTCGAATATAGGCGATCGGTGTACTAAAATCAGCTGTGGCCCTCTTTCGAGATATCTGTTCCTGACAGTGGTCCTTGCTTGCCAAATTTGGGTAGGCCTATAAATTCTATAATAATTTCAGCTGTGTCTAAAATATACTCCCTTCTCCATTCTGCCTTGCTCCGGCTCCATAGTCCACCCAAACGTATAATTATTATTGTTGCATGCTGCCAAAATTAATTATCGAAAGGCCAGGAAAAAACGACACGCTTAATTTTATTCGTGCCTTTATAACCGGGCTTTTCGTCACGATGAGAAATTAGCGAACAAAGATCGGGGAGGTGGGGACCTGTGCCCCTATGCCCCCCCTCCGTAGATTCGCCTGTGCCAAGAATAATGTAAAGAAAAGTATCAGTAGTTTATTAGGTTGTCACTTACCTCTAATTATTGAGTCCGATTTCAACTATAAGGGAACGACGACTGTTGCTCAGCGCATCGTTATAATGGCGTCAGAGAAGGTAATGGTTCTAAACCTAGTCCTAACTTCTTTTTCTGACATCTTGAAAGCTTTTTCTATTGGTTTTTGCTACGGTTCTCAAAACATCACAAATTATTCTGCCTGTAAATTCGTCTTAACATGTGTATCGACTTCCTTTAAAGGAAACAGAGCCTTATCCTATAGAACGGCAGTTTCTTGCACCGATGTTTGAAAAATGAGTCTGTGAACTGTGAACGTTTTCCAATGGAGCGCTCTATACTGTAGCAACGCGTTCTGAATAATTATTAATGTGTGCGATTCTAACATCATGCAGTTACACAATAAAACACGCAGCCACCGATGGCAAGATTAAGTCACCACCGATCCAGCATCATACTATTTGTTTCTTGAGTTTTTATCTCCTGCGCGGAAACTGATTTCGTTAGAAAAAACATTCAGGGGCGTAGCGACGGAGGGTATATCAGTATATATACCCCATAAGACCCTCCAAAATCAGACTACCTTAAAATTATTAATGTGTTTTTTAAGATTTTCAAAGTTTTTGAGATTTATACCCCCACATCACATTATACCCCACCTCGATCAAATTCCTGGCTACGCCCCTGAAAGCATCGTCTGTTTAGTCACGTTTGTCCTTAGATCTAAGTACATTTTGGATTAAGACGGTAAAACGATTATAGGCAATTTGTTATATTAGTCGACGTCAAACTGGGTTTTGACTAATTCATCGTGTGTAGCAAATTAGCAATTGATCGTGGTCTGTGTCGTCCGGAAGCTTTTCGTCCGGCCTCTTTTAGGCAGTCTCCAACCGGTTGTTGTCCGTCGCGTCCAGCAGGTGCTTAGCGTGTCGCGTGATCGTAAAGAGATCGGGGGCGGAATAGCTGAGCGCGGAGAAATCCGCGGAGTTGAGGAGGTCCGTTTCGACTTCGGCTCCGTCTTCCGTCTCGGCGACCGGCAACCTGAACGACCCGATCGTGGTCGTCGCTCCCAGGTGGCTGCAGCAGGGGCTTATCATCGTCGGCCGCGACGAAAGTCCGACGACGTCGTCGCCTCCTCGCCAATGATGACAGTCCATTCCCGGACAACACGCCCGGACGTCCGCAGTTTCGCCGGTCAACACGGAATCCGCCGCGTCGAATGATAACACCCCCGAGATTTTACTACCCGTTGTTGTTGTTGTTGCGGCGCCGTCGGCAGACCCCCCGCCGCCGCCGCAGCAGCAGCAGGGGCAGGTACATTCTTCGGGGGCGCAGTACGACGACGACGGATCGGCGATTCCTAACCAGGTCGGCGGACGTCGTTGTCGCTTTTCTTCCAGGGTCGAATCGGTCGAGGAGGTGCTGCGCCCGGCGACGAAGGCGTGCTGCTGCTGCTGCTGCCGCTGTGTTTGACTTGAACGGACGGACGTCGGGATGGATCGATTGGACGCGTGTCGGGTGCGGCCGCCGCCAGAGCGCAGAATGTTACTGACGCTGTCGTCGGCGGCAAAGTGTCGATAGGTGGCGTGTTCCTGTTTTGCGGAGTGCTCTTGAAGATTGTTGATGACCACACGCCACTTGTCGATACTCGCCGAAGAGTTTCGATTCTTTCTGAAAGAGAGTTTTTTCCTATACAGTACAATCTCGAATGGACATACACTGAAGCCTTCGTGGCGTCTGTAGCAGCTTTCCAATGACTCGGTATAACAGATATCTGTGGACTTAAGATAATTCTGTGGGCGTTGGTAGACCGCCAGACCGGCTAATGGTATAATATTCTTCTAGTGATTTAACCAGTGTCGGAGTTGTGAGATTTTAGCTGGGGGTTGATGACTGAAATTCAATGAATGACAGAAACTGCATGTACCCGATATGTGATTTCTGGGAGGGCTGCAAAGTTAACTGGGGGTGTTCAACCCTCTCCCCAACCCTCCCCGGCAACTCCAACACTGGATTTAACCATCGTACCACAACCTGTTTTAGTTTCCTTTGCCCCACAAACTGGGGTATATTGCCCCCTGTGTATCTTACGTAATAATGCTAAATACATGTAGCCTATCTAACGAACAGCAGCTTGTCAAAGAAAAGAAGCTATTCACAAGCAACAAGAAGTGATAGAAGCATATCGGATTTACAAATTCTTCTAACGATTTAAGGACTCTAATCTGATTTGGAAATACGGGAATTCAAAATTATTATTTGGGTGAAAAAATTATTACAGTCGCCGACGACAGTGACTCATGACGCACGTCGTCAGTTACCATAGTAACAACAGCAATTACGTCATAAATGCTATTTTGAGTGCGCCTCGAATTCGTCGACGCAACGAAGATGGCGTGTAGTTTGTCAATTAAAATAGACACTTCTGATCAAGTAGACAGAGTCTCTCTCTCTCTCTCACTGGGCAAACTTTGCGTAACTTTTTATTTTACAAAAATGTATTCTAAGTAGTGTTCGGTTTTCCAAAATGCAGAGTGAATTCTGAATTCAATGGAGTCACGCTAGACGATGGAAGTGGGGGGGTTCAAAATTGCTAAACCCAAAAGAATCAAACATTGATTTTAAGACTAACATATAGGCCTATTATAGTCATAACAATACACTTTTATAACACCAGCACTAATAAAAAAATAATCCAAGGTATCAACTGGTCGTGTATTGTAGCCTGATAGTGTAAATGGACTTCAGGTACTTTCAACTGAAAGAGCTTACCTTTTCAGGTAGCAGTAGATTAGGACCAAGACGAGAAGAACAACGAAGAAAATCGACGATATGATGCCGAGAGCAAATCCTGCAAATTGTAATTTTTGCCAGTAAGTGCCAATAAAGCACCAATGTAAGATGGAAATGCACGCTATGATTTACACTTACAAAACTTACACACTCACGAGCGTTGTAGGCCTATAGACCCGTGGTCACCAGGAAATTCCACGGCGTCATTATTTTCGAGCCGATTTACTGGATTTTTTAAAAATAATTTTCCCTAACACTACGCACCGCTTCAGCGACGAAAAGTTAGAAACTTGTAGGTCTCAATCAACCATAAAACTTCTTTGGCGCCACTTAAATAATAATGCTGTTAGAATAAATTGAGGTGGCCTTGATCTGACTTTAATGTTATTCAAAAGCTTCTGCTGCAGGGGAGGAGCCCCAGAACCCGATGGGGCGGCTCACGACGCCCCCCTAAACGCTCTAGTCTGTCTTGGCGGTGCCCATTATTTTTTTGAAATCCTGGCTACGCTAACCAAATACTAAAATATCTGTCTAAGTCCCTTATACATGTGTCTATGTGCATAAGTGTACTCAATATATTTCCGACGATACGTGGGTTTTTGCCGTTGCCCATATTTTGCCGTTTGCCATGTGAAACGAGCATTTCTTGTCATCGTAGAGCATATCTCAGGCATATTGTGACAGCGACAGAGTCTCGATGTAGACATTTCTATTTCCCTCGAGAGATTCTTTGAAAGCGTCTGCGAGAACTGGAACAAAGCGACATCTATACTGCGGAGCGAATCTCAGGCCTCGATGGCATCTCCTTCGTCTCCGTCATTTTACCCCGTCCTCCCCCGTCATTTTACCCCTCCTCCCCGTCATTTTACCCCCTCCTCCCCCGTCATGCTACCCTCTCCTCCCCCCGTTATCAGATCGTCAGAGATGGCTATTACGCCCCAGCGAATTCGGCGGATCAATGAAAGACTCGCAGTCTGTCCAAGCGATGGCACCTGCTACCGGTTTCAATGAACTCTTAGTGGGGTGAGGGGTGGGGTGGGGTGGCATAAGTATCTGCAGCATTCGGATGTTATAGTCGAGGAAAATGACAAATGATTGCCAGCATATTCGCGGTCAGCGCTTCAACTCAACGTTTAGAACGAAGACGACAAATCGTCCGCGGATGGACAGGACAACTGGATTGGTCGACGCGGGAATATTTCTGTGCTGTCGAGGATTTTTTTGGGGGGGAGGGGGAGCCCACGGTGTTAAAAAGTATCGTCGGAAAAATCTCGTGAAGATAACGCAAATCTATTTTTAGCCTCGGCGATTTAAAAATTCAGTCTTTTTTATTACTGGTCTTAATCGTCTCTCGGTTTCTAACGCGAATGACAACAATAATAATTGCAAATATTGGAGCGAAAATAATAATAATGCAAATAGGATTAACAATAGAGACATCAACAATAAAAGCAGCAGCGAGACAGTAACGGTAGCAGTAGCAACAACAACGACAACAACAACAACAACAACAACAACAACAACAACAACAACAACAATAATAATAATAATAATAATAATAATAATAATAATAATAATAATAATAATTTTGTGATTTTGAGTGGTTTGGGAGGCTAAGCAAGCCAAGCCTGTGTGAAAATAATAATAATAATAATAATAATAATAATAATAATAATAATAATAATAATAATAAAACCAACAGCAACACTGATAGTATTAACGATAGTATCATTAGCAAATGACAGCAAATGTGAATAATAAAACCGACCTATGATTGAGGTCGACTTCGACATCGAACTGACTCCGTTGTTTAGTTCGCGTTCAAGCGGAGAATTCGTGGCGTCTGTGGATGGAACGGTCGGACGCCGAAGCGCAGTCGGTTTCGTCAGGTGGGCTTCTGCAGAAATAATTAATGACTGCAGCCACACGTCTATTGCACGATAGAGATACGGACGGCCTTCATAGCAAGATATAGTCGCGATGGCATACGACATTGTCTCACACACACAGTGTTTAGTCTAGATTCTGGACTCCGGGGGGGGGGGCTGCAAATCCGGGGGGGGGAATCAGCTAGGGGGCTGCTGTTAGTTGATGTAATATGCCAAAATTTCCGGGGAGCAATTTGAAGTTTCCGGGGGGAAGGACAATTTTCCCCCGGAAACGGCCTAGATTAAACCCTGCACACACATACATACACGCACATACATATAGGGCCTACATACGCACATAAGCGCGTGGGCAAACAAGGCTCGTCAAGAAGTTATTCGCAAATTCGTGTATTCTCTTCGATCACGCTATACCTACCCCTCCCCAAAATTTCTCAATGGTCTTGCTCAAATCACACGATCGGGGTTACTGCCAGAACAGGGGGCCGCCGGTCCCCTGGCTACGCCAACACACTGTATACGGTGGGAAATTCTTTGTGTAGCACATATACATTTATCTCCGATAGTTCGTTCCTATGGACTGTTCCTATTTGTAGAGATGTCAGCCTCACCGACCTGGTTTCGGGTTGTTGGAACATCATAGCTCGGACATTTCTAGAGTTTCTGTCAGTATGAATCTTCAGAAGAAGAGCTATACAAATGTCCATTATCATCTCAATCATTGTCGTCGTCTCGTCGTCATCGTCATCTATTTCTCTACAGTTCGTAGTTTTGTTAATATCACCATTGTATGTGACTCTAGTAATTGACGGCGCTGCATAAATTGCCTTGATGCTGTTTTTGCTATTAGTGTAGGCTAATTAGAAACAGCTTTATTCGTTTCGGCTTAAGTGCGTATGAAACCATTTCAAAGGCGAAATTTTCCGAGCACATGGAAACAAACGTATAAGCCTATATGACGGTAAATTTAATTGAAATTAATCCCACTTGCACCCAGGCTGATTTCTGGAATTGACCTCGCGCGGTTGACCAATAAACTTCAGCTATAGACTCGGCCACATTTTTTGCTTGTCAAAATGTGTTTACCAACTTGTGTTTATCAACTCTCTGCACTCCGCTGCGACACCGACGGCGATAACAACGAACGGATTAATTATTGCATTGACCTGTGCAGTTCGGAATAACTCCCGGTGTCCAAGACGAATCGACGCACTTGAGCAGAAGCGAGGAGACGCCGAGCCCCGAGAAAGAGAATCCCTCCCAACAGGAGACGTTCGCCGAGAAAAGTTGGTCGCCGTCAAGAAAATGGACGACGGAAACGGCGTTCGACCCACTCTTCAGCTGCGAACAGCCAGGGCCAACGCCTATGCACAGCACAGCGAGAAAGAACACGGCACACGGAATGATGATGTAGCGCATTTCGTTTATTTTTTTTCAGCCGCGGTGATGTTTCGTAAAAGTCACGCGTCGATTGTGACGGTTTCGAAGGCTCCTTTATCTGTATAATAATAGCGATTACGACTGCGAGGTTCAAAATGAAAATATATCTTGGCAATAATGGAGCGGAAGATGGCTGGCAGACAGTAGCGTCCAGAGGGGCGGTGGGGCGGTGGCAGTGGCTGCTCCACAGGGGGACCCGGGGGCCCGTGCCCCCTATTGAGTGTCTGTCCCTCCCAGTGGCTCCCCCTGTTGGGACCCTATACTTAATGCGACATACATAACAACAAATGGTTGGCCCCCATGATTATATAGAAGTTGCCACCCAACGCCCCCTCCCCCAATGCCAAATCCTAGAGCCGTCACTGGGCGGTGGCCCTGGCGCCAAATAGATAGGGGCGCCAAAATTGACTCGGCGACCTTTTTCATCGACTTGACCCCGAGCGACCACCATTCTCACTGTTGGCAGAATGGGTTACGCGCTGAAGCGGTAGGCTGACGGAAGGAAGTTCAAGCCCCCGTTAGAGGCTTTCACACAGGCAGTAATGTCTCCTAAGCCACTTTAAATCAGGCCATTACGCTTTCAGTAATCCTTACAACAGGCAGTGACAATGGACGCCTTTGTTGGACCGAGGCGTGTTCTTAATAAACGAAAGGCTGTTGACGACGGATGTCAAACGCAAACGGTGACTTTTAAAGATTTTAATTCACAAATAGAATATACATGTAAGAGTCCATGACTGTCCAGAGTCGGAAACCGGAAGCCCTTACTCTACACAACTCTATGCAATGAAACCTTAGCTAGCATTAATTCAGTAAGTAAGAATTTCCACAGAAATACAAAATAGACGCACATAACAGTGTGTATGGTTTCAAAAGGAGTCTTTCTGCTTTTCTATCTGTCGTAATAATTTGTTATGATGTTGCCGTCAGATGAACACTGCGTTCTAACGAGAAGACGAGAAATTCATCAAATTCATAGAATTTCCTCTTGGCGATTCCGTGGAAATCACAATATCTTCATCTCTATTATTACTGCTATTATTATTATCGTAATTTCATCTCTATTATTACTGCCATTATTATTATTATTATCGTCATTATTATCATTATAAATAGACCTTAATGTACTAAGTGGAAACATTAAATAGCCCTATACGTCGCGTTAGAATTTCAGATACTTACAGAGACGTAGAATTGATCTTTCACTCACTAAGTCGCAAATCCGATTTGTGTCCGAGGTCTAAGGTCTAATTAGGTTTCTGATCGCAATCAAATTTATGACCCGATAGTAAATCTTACGGGAAAATCGTTCAGTATAGGTCGGTGGCATCTTCCAGAAGTGCAATGCATCACCAACAATACAAGACTCAGCGTTCGAAATAAAAAGAGAGCGCTACAAAAATTGATTTTAGAGGAATTTCCGTCAAGGGAACGTAACGCGAACGTCGTTTGGCTATTCGTCCGTCTTCGAAGCGCATTTGCTGTGCCATCCTCGCGAAGTGGATTTTGCGGTCGGTAGCTATATAGTCGATGGTGGTAAGGGTCTGAAGCAAGTGATCGAGTCAAATAACTCGACTCCTAAAAGATCTTGATTTGATTTGAATACAGACAGTAATTTCTGGCCATTTCTGGTCGATTGCGTTGCTCGTCTTTCAATAAAAATTTTAAAATATGTTCCGAAAGTTTTTCTATACGCCTCCTTTAACTTTAAGATTTCTGCACTGCTAAGTTTCGACGAAAAGTTTCAATTTAAAATTTTTACACAGAAACTCTGAACTTATGCCGTTATTATTATTGTTATTAGGCCTATTATTATTGTTCTTCTTCCTACTTTTATTCTTCTTCTTCTTTCTCTTTTTTCTCTTCTTCTTCTTCTTCTTCTTCTTCTTCTTCTTCTTAATAATAATAATAATAATAATAATAATAATAATAATAATAATAATAATAATAATAATATTATTATTATTATTATTATTATTATTAGTAGTAGTAGTAGTAGTAGTAGTAGTAGTAGTAGTAGTAGTAGTAGTAGTAGTAGTAGTGGTGGTGATGGTGGTGGTAATAGTAGTAGTGAGCTGTGCTTCTGTTTCTATATGAAGGACTCTGGTTCCTGACGTCAGAGAAAAGATGACGTTCTAAGACAGAGAAAGACAGATATAAAGATAAATGAACTTTGTACATTTCTTCGGATTGCAGTGTATGACACTCATAAAGGAGTCTCCATTGAATGCTATAGTTATCGACTGATATATTTAATAATAGGCATAATAATAATAATAATAATAATAATAATAATAATAATAATAATAATAATAATAATAATAATAATAATAATAACAATAATAATAATATTATTATTAAACAATTTTAAGCAGCGGTCGGATATATATTATATATGGAAATACCTTCGAAATAAAGAAAAAATCCTCTTTGAGTCAGACTCGATTGTCCGGTGACAAACCGAACGGTGACTTTGCTGGCGTCCACGTCGACGACCTGCTTTCCCAGGATGCCGCAGTCCTTGAAATGCGAACGACCCTCCGCCGTGATCTCCAGAAAGTCCTGACAGCTTCCGGCGCGTTTCAGATCCAGCTCGAAATCGAAGATGGTGATGCGGACGGACTGGTGTCTCTGCACCGCCAGACTCCAGGCGCAGTCGGCGTCCATGAAGTACTTGTCCGGATAGTTTGGCGTCGACAGGTAGCCGTGATAGAACACCGTCGGACTGAAGGCACTGAAGCAGGTATTGTGGACTGTTGACACTGAAACAGGTAAGTTACGACGTCTTACCGTTACTGCCGTACACAAATAATCAAATGACGTGAATTCTTTATGGAAATGTAGGCCTATTACGTTACTGATTGCAGTTCAAGAACAGGCCGTAGGCTTTACAACCAGGGTTATTTCTAGGATTATAAATTTAGGGGTGTCGGTATATATTTTGGGGGTCCACCCTTGCCGAAAAAGCCTGACAAGCAAAAAGGTCATCACAGGCTCAGACTGGGGGATGTTGGGGGGGGGATGTTGGGGAAGGGGTGTCGGTCTCAACTTGAGGGGGGTCTTAGGGGGTGTAAAAATATCCCTCTTTACAACAGATACTGATTCATAGTTGAAGATTCTTAATTGTTGTAATGAAGCTCAAACTGTCTTTTCAAACGAAAAATGACGATCAACATATCGGATTGGACTTTCATTCAATACTTAAAAAAGAAAAGTTACTGATTAACAAGGTCAACAGTTGGATGTTGGCGGTAGAAGGGCAGGCGCACGCAAATGATTTACAAAGGAGTAAAACAGAAACAATTATTGTAAAGCGTTGAATATTACTGTAGATGTTTGATAAAACGCAGGCTGCAACAGTCGGACAAAGATCTGTATTGAAGTGAAAAATGGCTTCGAATGCGAAAGATAAAACCGGAATGACCGAGAAAGAGACATTGATAACAGACAATAGATACAACGTGGCAAAACAATATCAAAGTGGACGTCATATTCCTCTACGACGGTCGAAGCCGGAGCGCCTCCGAATGTCACAGGGCTGCTGCCGTTCCCTTCGAAGTGGCTCTCGTCCGACTCCTCCGTCTAATGCCACTGAATAGCGGCGGTAAATTTAGTTGCCACTGCATTATACGGCGATGCCTATCTCGTGTCACATTGGCGCATTATAAATTGCAGGTCAGGTCAAGGAGACTGCACGGTCTGTGACGTAGCTTATATGCAGGATTCGCGGCGGGAACAACACGTGTCTGCGCAAACTGGCCGGTTGCGTGGAGCTCTTTTTCAGCTCCTGTCGGTTTGTGTGATGGCCAGTTGAACGAGAGAGAGAGAGAGAGAGAGAGAGAGAGAGAGAGAGAGAGAGAGAGAGAGAGACAGACAGACAGACAGACGGACGGACAGACAGACAGACAGAGACAAAGACAAAGAGACAGTCACAGAGACAGACACAGAGACAGACACAAAGACAGATTGAACGAGAGAGAGACAGACAGACATAGAAAGACACAGAGTGAGAGACAGAGACAGAAACACAGAGACAAAAACACAGATACACAGGGAGACAGAAAAAGACCGACAAGACAGAGACAAAGAGCTCACAGTGAATTCTTTGAAACTCTGCAAAAGAAAAATAACTGACGTGCTTTGGAATAATGGAACGCATTGAATTATAGATATTCTGATAAATGTTCCGGTTGACGGTTTTTTTAAGCACTGGATAGATCCCACTAAACCAGAGTTTGTCAAACTGTGGTCCGCGGACCCATGGAAGTCCGCGAAACGACAGAAGGGGTCGACCGTCGGCGACAAGTATGCATGGACGTAACGGCATTGTTCTAAATGTAAACAACACAGTAAGAAACCGCGAACAAAGTGTAACATTCGATCGTCTTGATCTCCCTGTATATATATATATAATATATGTTATATATAATATTATATATATTATATATGCTATATATAATGTATATATATATATATAAATATATCGCTCACCTGGAATACACAGGTAGTTTATTCTCAGGAATTCTTCGTAACCACACGGATCTCCGAACAGTGCCGTGTTGACGACGACGTTGCATTTTCTGCGTCCTGCGCATGCGCGGTTCATCAGAAAGTGAACGTCGACGTCACAGTGGCGGGAAAAAGGTACGCCGCACCTTGTCGCCACGTGAGTGTCGTTGCGCCCGTACCTGGCGGAATCGAAAACGATCACCTTGTGAGGCGAACAGGAGATGGAGAAGATTGTGTTAAAGCAGGCAATCTCTTCGGTTAGGCCATTCGCTATCGTAGCTGAAAACAGTCAGTTCTGGACAATAACAGTTATTATTATTATTATTATTATTATTATTATTATTATTATTAGTAGTAGTAGTAGTAGTAGTAGTAGTAGTAGTAGTAGTAGTAGTAGTAGTAGTAGTAGTAGGTAGTAGTAGTAGTAGTAGTAGTAGTAGTAGTAGTAGTAGTAGTAGTAATAATAATATTACTATTATTATTATTATTATTATTATTATCTGAAAAAATGTAGGCGAGTTGGCTGTAGGCGAATTTTTCTGTTCCCGCTCTAAAGAGCCGATTTGAAAGTAGTTTGAAAAACAAACGTTTCAATCAAAAGCTGAGAAGAGAATTTTATTCAACCAGATCTTTGATTTTTGGCATTTATGCCTTAATTAACTTAAGCGTGAACAAAAAAGAGTTGAATATGGCCCTTGACAAATTGTCCCACTTTTTGAGAAACTTCTCTTGTTATCTCTGCGTTTATATTATCTTTTCAATCGCTTTAAATCAGCATTTGCAACTTCTTGTAAAAGATTTATCAGATTGAAAACGGCCTAGCGTCATTGCTTTATTGTGCTGGCAAGTGCTTTAAATTCTATTGGTATTATGATATGAGAATTTTATGGCAGATTTTGTAGCGCTATTCTTTTAATTTAATATTCACGTAATTATTATACGTTTCAAGCAATTTGATTTTAATTCATATATGCGGTCGAGTGACGAATCTCTCGTCCCATCCAGTATTTAGCAAAGAAACACTATTTCCCATAACAGTTTCGCTTCAGTTAATGCATCAATATTTTGGCAGAAGAAGCGTTAAACATTTTAACTCTCTGTCCATAAATTGCCGTTAGGAATTATAAGTAGACTGCAGAAGACTATAATTATAATGAAGTTTCTGATTCGTTAGATAAAGTGGAAAGTGAATAACGATCAAATGTTGGCGTGCCATAAAAACTTAATTCCTTGCGTTCGTCGTTGTTATTTTGGTGATGCCATTATCGACTCCACTTAACAGCCACAATATGTCGCTCTGTGTGTGTGTGTGTGCTGCAGTATTTATTGAGCGCGTGAAAGAACGTCTGAGCTCTCTCTCTCTCTCTCTCTCTCTCTCTCTCTCTCTCTCTCTCTCTCTCTCTCTCTCTCTCTCCTCTCTCTCTCTCTCTCTCTCTCTCTCTTAAGTCGATCTTATTACGGGTGGCGTGGCTTGCTGTCCGCCGAAACTTGACCCGAAGCCAGCGTGGCCGAAGAGCATCGTGTGAGATGCACAGCTGACTGAGCGACGACGGAGGATCTGCGCTGACTTTCGCTGCCTGAAAAGACTTTCCGCCATCGAAATGCGCGCATATAATTTGTAATATTGTATCCGAGGTCGTCGTCGGCATTGATTCTCTTCAGTCGCCGCACGGATTCTAACACGTCTGGAGATCAGCGATCGAAAGGGGCGGGCGGCGGGCGGCGGGCGGGGGGTGGGCGGCCTTCTAGGACGTCAGAGGTCGTCTGGCAGCACAAAGGAGACGGAGGTCAACGCAGGACGTCGTCCGTCAAACGATAACGCCAAACTATTCGAACCGGAAGATCTCACTTTTATAATTGGAATGCGCTCCTTATTAATGCCAGTGCATAGAGTGATATATTCTCAGCAATTTAATATGAAAAATATATGTGGTGACCGGACAATTCGGAGACGGACAATTCGGAGTGGACAATTTGGATCGGACAATTCGGAGACGGACAATTCGGAGAAGGACAAAAATCGCCCCAAAAGTGGTAAAAAGTTGTAAAACTGTTTTAAAATATGACTTTTTATAATGGTTAGGGTTAGGGTGAGGTTTAGGGATAGGGTTAGGGTTAGAGTTAAGGTTAGAGTTAGGGTTAAACTGTGCTCCGAATTGTCCGTCTCCGAATTGTCCGCTCCGAATTGTCCGCTCCGAATTGTCCGTCTCCGAATTGTCCTAGAACCATATATGTATGTATGTATGTATGTATGTATGTGTGTATGTATGTATGTATGTATGTGTGTTTGTATGTATGTGTGTTTGTATGTATGCATGTATGTATCATGCAGGGCTTTTTTTCAGTGGGAACGCATGGGAACGGCGTTCCCACACCTTTTTTGCCAGATTGTATATATAATTATGGATATGTTATAATGCGTTTAGGAACGTACAGGTACGGCGTTCCCACACCTGTTTTGTTGATGAGCAAAAAAGGATGAGTTCCCAAATCTTTTTTCCTAGAAAAAAAGCCCTGTATAATGTATGTATGTATGTATGCATACATGCATGTATGTATGTATGTATGTATGCATCTGTGCATGCATGCATGTATGTATGTATGTACAGTATGTATGAAATGTATGTGTGTATGTATGCATGTATGTATGTATGCATGTATTTGTGTTTGCATGTATATACTATGTATGTATGTATGTAGGACTGTAGGTATGTATATATGTATGAGCAGTGTTATGTACTATGCATAATTGTAATTATGCACTTTTATAGCACCAATTCTAATACTCTAAGACAGGGTTTCCGAAACATTTTGGAACCGCGGCCCACCTCAAGGGTTTTGTAATGTGCCGCGACCCTAATCATAGCATGTAATATAAAAAATGCATTAGGCCACCTGGCGTACGTTAGTTGAAAAGAATCTTTTGAGGTTTGAATGAAATTTAATGGCAAAACAAAAGCTCTGATTCAATTTGAATGAAAATGTGGCGAATATATTAGACAGAATTATTCATATTTTTGCTAAAAAGACAAAATGAGAGAAATAGATGCTGAAATTTCTTGAAAATTATCTCTTTAAAATTTAGCCAGAAACATACCTTTATTACGCGTCTTAAAAATCCTACGAGTATGGCAAAATCGCTTAACCGCCAGGTTATGGGACATCGTTTCCCCTCTAATAAGAGATTCCCTATTGTTAGTGGAGTTTCAGAGCAAAATGGTAGAAATACGCTTTCCGTACGCTATTGCTAAATAAGGTTAATTTTTAAAAGGGTTTCCCAAACTTTCGGAACTGTACGACTCGCTTTAGCGGCTATGTAACATGCCGCGACCCTAAAAAAATTTTTGGGCAACTACAACTGCATAGAACACTAATCATTTTAATATAAGCCGTGCGTCGATGATTGCAGAATTTCTCAAAGCCTAAGCAGCCTACTTGCAACTTTCAAGGTTTGTGACACTGTGGTATTGGTTAGAAAAAGACACTTTTGATTGCAATTTCGCTCTATCCCGCGACCCACTAGACTGAACCCTGCGACCCACTTTTGGGTCGCGACCCACAGTTTGGGAAACCCTGCTCTAAGAGTCTACGGGTATCTAACTATGTTACTCCAAATCCATCCGAAAATACCATGTCATTCCAGTGATCAGTCAGTGGGAAACACCAAGGCAGAGCTATGGAGGATTTGCTAATTGAAAGATGTGTGCTTTAATTTAAGCCGAGATCTGAACATACTCAATTATTTGGAATATCTGACAGCCGAGAAAAAATAGTTCCATGTTTTGGGCCAGAAACAGAAAAATCTCTCTTATCAATATGTCAGTGTTGGTTCTGGGTATATCTGACAATGAATTAGCAAATTTTGTTTCATGAAAATGCTTTGGGTGGTCTAGCATTCTAGCATAGATATCAAATATCAAGGTTGACCAGACTTTTTTATAAATCAGGAGACTAGTCTTGAATACAATCTCACTTCAATCGGCAGCCAGTTTAACTGTGAATAACCGGTTTAATACGATCATGGCCTGAGCTATAGCATTCTGAATCCTTTGAAGCATTAGCACATTAGATTATATCATTGCATAGAGAATTGCAATAATCAAGTCTACTGGTATGTATATATGTATGTATGTATGTATGTATGTATGTATGTATGTATGTATGTATGTATGTATGTATGTATGTATGTAATACTATGTATACATGTAGATCATGTATGCATATGGTGTCGTCCATAGAGTACGTCACATTCGAGAGGGGAGGGATCTAGGAAGATGTGACGGTTTGTGACTTGGAGAGGGGTAAGGATCACTGTGACGTCACACTTTCCGTACTTAAAACAACCGAAATATGCTGTGATATTTTACTTTTTCTTCTAATGGATTTATTCTAGCCGAAGACGTCACTGGTGCAAAGTAATTATATTATTATGCTAGGTACATGGAATTCTAAATATTAATTACATTCCTCTTCATATCTCATATGTTTCGCTGTTGAAAATTAAACGAAAAACGCGAATTTATTAAAACAAAGGTGTGTGTGTGTGTGTGTCAAAACTGTCAGGAAAATATTTATGGACGACCCCTGTGTGAATGCACGAATATACGTGTGCGAGGCCTCTCCCTTGGCGCTAAACAGTATACCGTTGCGTATAGATGGCGGCGTTCAGGACAGTCGCAAGATTTTGTTATTCTAGTCGACCAAACGGACGATCCTGTAGACGCAGCGGACGCCACGACCACTTACAGTGGACTTCAGTTGTTTCTACACTAAACGCGATTCATTAAAACGTCGAAGAAGAGACGCAACATATCTTCACCAGACGGCGCCTTCTCCTCTTCCTTCGCAACGCCCATTTGATTGCTCAAATCTCGCATCGTATCCCGCTACAGCGCTGCTGCTGCTGCTTCGCAAAACAAAACCAATATGCTGCGACAATATGCAAGGAAACAGCATCGGATGAAAATAACTTCATAACTGTAATCTCTATGCGTATCTGTCTGTCTCTGTCTGTCTGTCGGTCTCTTCTCTTTTCTTTCTGCTCTTCTCTCTCTTTCTATCTCCCTCTCCCTCTTCTCTATCTCTCTCACTCACTGTCTGCCTGTCTCTGCCTGTCTGTCTCTCTTTGTATCTGCCTCTGTTCCTGCCTGTCTGTCTCTCTCTCTCTCTCTCTGTCTGTCCCTGTCCCTGTCTGTCTGTCTCTGTGTCTCTGTCTCTGTCTGTCTCTGTGTCCCTGTCTGTGTCCCTGTCTGTGTCCCTGTCTGTCTGTCTGTCTGTCTGTCTGTCTGTCTCTCTCTTCTCTCTCTCTCTCTCTCTCTCTCTCTCTCTCTCTCTCTCTGTATTGTTCAACTTGAGTTTGCTTGGTCCTTCTCCCATCTTGCTTCTTTTGATTCTCCCAGACTGCGTTGAGTAGAAAACTCATTAACGTCCGTCGTTTGGAAAACGCAATGACTTAGTTATTTCGACTCAGCAGAGAGTCTGGCGCGGAGCAGAGAGAATCGCATCTAATAAGCAATCACGGAATAACGCTCTGAAAATGAAGTTAATGCGCTAATCGTTCGATATTTCATTTTATATTCAGCAGAACAAGAAGCCCCGAGCTACATGTAGAAAGCTTTGCGTCATGTGCCCAATGGCAGAATGCAGTGGCGTAGCCAGAATTTCCAGAAGGGGTGGGTTGGTTTTTGACCGTGACCAACTTCGAAAAAGTCTTGACAAGGAAAAAGGGTCATCTCATCTTTCCTCCTTCTATATTTCCCTTCCAGGTGCTGACAAACAAAAAAGTTCGTTATCTCTTGCGCCGTTACATTTTATACCACTTCAAAACTTTTGGGTCGGCAGCCAAGGAGGGGGGTTGACCACAAAAATCGCTTCCCAAAATTAAAAATGTATAGAAACTCCTAAAAAATTTCGGCAGCCAAGGGGGGTTTAACCACCAAACCCCATTGGCTACGCCACTGACAGAATGGGTTTTTATTTCAACAGTTCGTCTTAACATCAGACTGGCTGTCCAGTTCTTATTTATTTCCACCCCAATACTTCCCTTTCAGTTTCTCAGTTTTCAGTCTTTCTACCGTGAACTAGCTCTGTGCACTCAAGTCCGAATATATACGCTCTGGTTCTGTATATCTGCTATACTATGCAGAAAGCAGGGCGCGATTTGTAGGGGGAAGCGGGGAATCTTCTCCCCATTTTGAATGCATCATTTAAATGTCATTTACCCCAAAGAACATCCAAACAGCCACATTTCCCAACAACTCAGATGGTAAAGCTCGTCATGAAAATCCCCACTGCTCCAGGTCAGAAATGACACCCTGGCAGTATGGCCTGTTGTTATCTTTAGAACCTCCTGTAGCCGATTGGTGTTTAAACAGGGTCAGATTGTCTCGATTGAGGGGCCATTTACGTTTAGATTAATGAAGGGGTATTTGAAAGTTTGAATGAGTCATTTAAATGTCATTTATTAGAAAGAACGGGTCAAACAGCGCAATAATTAATTATTGATGAGATGCACAAGGCTGTTTTTGGGGTCGCTAAAAACACGCAAGCAAATTTCCAGTATGGCGTTGTTATCTTTAGAACCACAAGTTAGCCGATTGGTTTTAATTCCAATCAGATTATATTACTGGGGAAGGGGGCGGGTGCTTAAGATTAATGACAGGGGTTGATGAGAAATATGATGACGAAGTAACGCGGGCGATCCGTTTTTTAAAGCAAACGGGTCCAATAAGCAGCAATAATTAATTATTGATGAAGGCACAAGGCTGTTTTTGCCCATGTAAAAACACGCAAGCAAATTTGCAGCAGGCGTTGCAGCATCAGGCCACAAGTTACAACGACTTTCCAATTCCAATCAGATGCATAGACTGGCAGGCAATCAATGTTTAAAATCGGTAGTTTGGGTCTCTTCATATTTGGGGGCCAAGGCTGCAGCCAGGCTAACCTAATTTTTAATCCAGCCCTGCATTCAAAGAGTCTAGTTGTAGGCCTATGCCCAGCGCATACCTATCAACTACTCTCTTAAAATCAAGATGCACTGCTGCTGCTGCTGATGAACCTGCTGAACCAACATTTAGACGAATAAATGATTTTAATCGAATTAAACTGCTGCTGCTGCTGCTGCTGCTGCTGCTGCTGCTGCTGCTACTGCTGCTGCACTGCTACTGCTGCTGCTGCTACTGCTACTGCTGCTGCTGCTGCTGCTGCTACTACTACTGCTGCTGCTGCTGCTACTGCTGCTGCTGCTGCTGCTGCTGCTGCTGCTGCTGCTGCTGCTGCTGCTGCTGCTACTACCACTGCTGCTGCTGCTACTGCTGCTGCTGCTGCTACTGCTGCTACTGCTACTGCTGCTGGTGGTGGTGGTACTGCTGCTGCTGCTGCTACTACTACTACTGCTGCTGCTGCTGCTGCTGCTGCTGCTGCTGCTGCTGCTGCTGCTGCTGCTAGTGGTAGTGTTATTATTACTTACTACTATTACTACTACTACTATTACTACTACTACTATTTATTATTATTATTATTATTATTATTATTATTATTTATTATTATTATTATTATTATTACCAACACCACCACCACTAATATTACTGCTGCTGCTACTACTACTATTACTCACTCGCTTGAGACAAAGTTCCGAGTCCAACGGCAACGACCAAGTTGGTGATTAAGAGCATCTGTTCCATTGAAACAACAGAGACGCTTCGTTTGTCAGACGACGTTCGCACGGCGCCAATCGGCGATCGGTGACGAGAAAAGCCAAGGAAGGAAGGAAGGAAGGAAGACTTCGATGGAGGAGGAAGAACACCGACGACGACGACGACGACGACGATATCTGCTGATAAGATCCACAGTTGTTATTTCATCCAGAGAACTACTTCGGCAGAGTAAAGAATCAGATAAAAACACCGTTCGCTCTGAGAATCTGTCTGTCTGTCTGTCTGTCTGTCTGTCCTTCTCCTCTCTCTGCTCTCAACTCAATCGTCAGTTGATCCGCAGAACTAAACGATCATTCGCCGCCGCGCGAAGAATCGGCGCCCTCTGGTGGGGTGGATGTGAGCATCCGGTTGCCGGTCGCTCGCCCAGCCGTCTGGTCCGGTCCGGTTCGGTTCGGTTAGGCTGTCGAGGGGCCCGACGGCGGTTGGCTACTCCGTTGGTGGCGTCCGATTAACGCGCCGTTGTTGAGACGGACCACGACGCGTCTGATGTAAAGTCACGCCGTGTTAGTAAACGGCCATCTATAAGGGCATTCGATTTTTTGGATGATGTCCAATTATCATTCACCCCTGCGTGCCGCTGTTCGACTTTTGAGATAAATAATCAGAGAGAGAGACAGAGAGACAGAGAGACAGAGAGACAGAGAGACAGAGAGACAGAGAGACAGAGATAGAGAGACAGAGAGAGAGAGAGAGATGGAACTCCTCCGCTCTAAACTTTATTACCCCCATACAGTGGAGTACGGTCTGATGGTTGAAAATAAAAAATCTGGCCCACCCACTGACGGTCGTTGGTTGACCAGTGGGGAGTCAGACACTCTGAATGTTCCCGCAAATCAAACGTCGTATGCACCGCCATGTTCCCTTGGCTGTTGGCTGTTAACGCTCATGAAGCTATCCGATTGAAAATTGCTTTCGTAATCTTTTCCCCGATAATACCTAGTTGAGAAATCGTAAGATTTGACAGAGTTCGTAGATGGCGCCATATTTGAAATGGGGTCATCATCGCATTCATCATCATCATCATCATCATCATCATCATCATCATCATCATCATCATCATCATCATCATCATCTCTACGCTCGACCAGCTGGTGTCATAGTGCCATACATTGCGTACAATACAGTGGATTTTGCACCCTCCTTCTCCGCTATATGTGTGTGAATGTGAATATCTCTTACAAAATCTATCGTTTTATAATTCTGCATTTCCTTGGTATCATGTCTACGACCTCTGGCGATCGATCGCACTGGTCATCGTTCAGTTTTCTTACTTCAAGATATTGTGCAGTACAAACGATCAAATGCACCTTAGATCTGTCCAGAAGATGATGATGATGATGATGATGATGATGATGATGATGATGATGATGATGATGATGATGATGATGATGATGATGATTGAGTTCCATCCATTCTAATGTCGCTCCCGTGGTTTCATCAGCCTACTATGCATTGCAAGGACTCGTCAACCCAATACTTATTTTCATTCAAGCTGTCTGAAATCGGACAAGCAGCAGCATAAGAAGTCGATATTAATATACTCTAAACTCATTTAGAGCGGGAATCGTGTTTCTCTTCACTTCCCGAAATCCACAGACGAAGACAACGTCGCTTTTCTCTCAATATCTTTCAGATACATTATTGAATATGATGACATTTGAAATTAACCAATCGGAAACTGTACCAGAGAGTCCTTCCATCCAGTCTTGTCTTTACTCTCCACTCTTATTTGTCTGTCTGTCACTCTGTCCTGTTTGTGTCTGCCTCTGTCTGACTGTCTGTCTGACTGTCGCTCTCTCTGCTTGTCTTTCGTATTTGCACAGGACAGATACAGGAGATACAGTTTGCGTGCTTGCGCGTACTGTAAACCAACACACATATATATATATATACATATATATATATATATATATATATATATATATATATATATATATATATATATATATATATATATATATATATATAGTGCTTCATCTTACATCCTGTTTTGCTGCGTCGTTCTCTGCATTATTCGACGTCGTTGGAGGTCTCGGCTCAGAGGGTCCGTGAGCAAAATTAATCTAATGGCGAAATATTTAATTAAGTATTCTGTACAAAGTACAGCATCGCTGGATAGGTCCGCCGCTCTCATGAGCTGCCATGCCATATCGTATAACCGGTATGCAGTATCACTGGTATCACTGCCAGCCAAGCCAACTCATCTGCAGAACTACTGTATACACATCAGCATACGAAATTGATCAGGAAAGACGATACAAGTCAAGTTACTGTCTACCGGTACTCTTTTGAACTCTGTCTGTCTGTGTCTGTCTGTCTGTCTGTCTGTCTGTCTCTCTCTCTTCCATAAGACAACATTGAAAATTTTACAAATGAATAAATTTTCATTGCAATTTGGAATCAGATAATGCCAAATAACATATTACAAATTAATTAATGCTTTTATTTAGCATTCAAAGTGATATTCCAAATACAAAAAAACATTTAGAATTGACGTTATTCTTTGCTTAACTTGATTATTAACAAACAGCTATTGCTTGTACTGTTCAACTAATTGGTACGAGCGTCGGTAGTAACATGATAGCGTTCATGTCATCCGTAGCTCTTATAAGCCTCCTGCAATACGGAAAATTAATTACAAAGTTCAGTCTCACGGGCGGCCATGTCCAAGGTCCATCTACGCTCACTCTACAGTCTACAGTATACTGAGCAGGCAGGCAGACAACTGACATTCTACTATCAAAGTACTAAGTAGTTCTCCACCGGTCTTACAATTTCACGGAGATTTTTATGCAATTTTATGTCTGCTTCTCCTAACTGAAGGTCATACATATACTGACAGTAGCGTCAATTCACACTTTCCTTGGGGGAGCGAGATAATTTTTTGGCCAATCTTTCTTTGCCCAATTTTTGCAAATTTTGGGCAATTTTTGGCAAATTTTGAACCAGTTTAGGCAAATTTGTAAATTTGAAATTTTTCGCAAAATTTTGGCAATTTTTTGTGCATTTCACATTAATTTATTTAATACATTTACATTATTTCTTCATTTCCTTGGAGGCACGGCCCTCTGCCCCACAAATGACGCCTCTGCATATTGGAATTTCAGAATGTTACGTCAGCGACCGATTGCAGTGAATTTGTAGTTTATCACTCGTATGGTCTGGGTGGCGCTTTAATTTGGCCGATAACTTTGATCTATTTACTGTAGGCCAAAATTGGCTTAGAAACGGGGAGTCGAGACCCATATTCTGGCTGGGACCGGTCGTGGAATTAGCGGAAAATTTTTGGAAAAATTTTTCGGCGGGATGTAGCATGATCGAAGACAATACGCGAATGTGTGACAAAGAAACCCTTGACGACCATACTTTTATTGGAAAATGTCGATGCCCCCCCCCCCCATATTCCGGAACTCTGGCAACGCCACTGATCAATGTCAAACAACCATAGCCTATAACTGGAATATTTTACATTTTTTGCTAAGTGTTTGCTGTGTGGGGAATTAGATTAGGGCTTAAACTGTGGCAGACGATTGCTTAATTTGGTATCATTAGCCTATTGAGGACAGGGGCGTAGCGACGGGGGTATATCGGTATATATACCCCCTAAAACCAGTCTACTTTAAAGTTCTTTATGTGATTTGCATGTGGTTATATGTGGTTTATAAATAAGATTTATGCCTAAACCCTCCCAAATCAAATTCCTGGCTACGCCCCTGGTTGAGGATTTTACACCTGTAGACTATCTGCCGAAGAACTGTTTTTGCTGCAGCATCAGAAGCGCTTAGGAGGACCTCAATGTAGGGCAAATGCCTAGCTGAAAAACCGCTAAGCTTGCTTCTGTTGCTGTCAATTGAGGAAAAATCAAGAATCATGGAAATCACTCCTTTCATTTAGTTATTACAGATAACAGCTGTCCAGGCCCTAAAGAATATTTAATTAATACTCACTAAATGCACTGAACTTCACTCCTAACAGAGTACTTTAGAAGCTCATCGTGCTAACAAGTAACTTTACTTTCAACAAAATTACTGTAAAAGTTGATGATGAAAACTATAGTAGCCTGGAGTGTAATACATGAGGTCTATCCAAAAAAATTTTGAGGGGACAATTTTGGTTGTGATCAAGTAACTTTCTTCAACCCCCCCCCCAATTTGGGGTTTCGGCGGTGGATTGGCAATGCCAAGGAAGAACTAGAACCCATACAAATCAACATTGCAGAAGCTGAAAGACAGGCTAAGGGCTCATCCATGTAGTATGTACCGCAAAAGGCATACTTCAACCCCTCCCCACATTTGCACACCGTACATACGCAAAATCTCCCAAATCCAACCCCCTCCCCTCAGTGCATATGTACTATATGGATGGACCCTAAAGAGAGAATATCAGATATGGCGCCTTCTAGCATTTGATAAAACTGTGCGTTTCAGGCACTCAATGAAAAATCAAAGCAAAAATGTTTCAAACAGTTAAACATTGTGAACAAGTCAGCTGCATACTGGTATATTACAACCTATACACAAGTTAAGTAAATAACATCTGAAGAAATTTCAAAACGGATTAACGGTACTTTTCAAATATCACGCTAAACAATCTGAATGCAACACAACTATTAATTCAAGTTATTAAAATGGCAACAATGCTAACAATGATAAGCAACTAACTTCAAGAAATCAGTATAATGTGTCAAAGTTTTGTTTAAATAGCAACATCAAATAACGTCTTCCCTTATCCTACTGCAATACTCCGATATCGATGCAAAGACCTGTAGTGTTAGTAAAGCCACATAGCAAAATTATTTAACAGTCACAAATGAAACGCAGAAGAGACTATACAGCTTGAAAAATTCACTGCTTTTAACAATGGTGACCTAAGATCAGTTAAACCAGTTTCATATGCCATACCTTCTGCTTTTTAGGAAGAAGAGCCTTTGAGTCAGGCCACAAACTTCATCAATAAAGTAACTTTGAAACAAAGCAGAAACTGTTAAATATCAACATAAATAAACTGAACCATGTAAGTTTGGCATATACATTAGCTACACATTTCTTAAGTTTTATTCTTCTTTTCCAATAGACTCCTTTCTTCTCCATGACTCTTCAAGATCAGAGAATGGAGACTCCCAATTTTACATCCACCACTCAAAAAAGTTAATAGACAAGAATAATAACCAATGTTACTTTTAAATTATTCAATTCCGTTAGCATTTACAGAACAAAAATCTGACTTGTGCTAATATAACAAGTGAAGGAAAACAAACTCTTTGTCAGTCCAGTTGTCAAGCACAAGTAACTTTACACATGTTTACAATTTCAATATGGAAGAAATAAATATTGTCAAGCAATGTACACAGTAGAAATAATTGCCAACAGGCCACAAACATAATCAATAAAGTAACAGTTTGAAACAAAGCAGAAACTGTTAAATATCAACATAAATAAACTGAACCATGTAAGTTTGGCATATACATTAGCTACACATTTCTTAAGTTTTATTCTTCTTTTCCAATAGACTCCTTTCTTCTCCATGACTCTTCAAGATCAGAGAATGGAGACTTGTAGTCATAGTTGCAGTCCAAATAGCAAGTGAGAAAATTGTCTGTTGGAGGAACAGTGCAACTAGATGGCACATAAGGAGTAGCACAACCAGCTGGCACATACGGGGTTCTGTGCTGCAGAAAGATCAAATTATAATTACTAAAACCAGACTGCTGTAGCACAAATCTTATAATTAAGATAATTATAACACTTCTCTCGCATTAAGTTTGAAAACATTCCACTACATACAATAGATCATATACATTGAACATATCTATCCACACGCCCACCGACACACAAATACGCAATGCGTCAAAGTTAAAGTTGCGTTAGGGCTTAATTTAGCCGATACCAAGAATTGCATCAGGAAGATGATGATCTTTATCATGCTCTTGTATATTGATCGCCTTTCTTCACGATCACAAACGAAGATGAACATGAATACTTAGGTCCAAATACTCCAAATAACAGATCACTCAGCTATTGCCACTTACCAATGGTGATGAAAAATTGCCATCTGTGTCATGTTTAGAGCGCATATTTCTGAACAATTCCCTTGGCTTTTCAGATACGTCGCAAACATTGAACAAGTCACTGTCATTGTATCTGTTTCTCTTGTCATCAGAAGATATCTAAAGAAAAAATTATTTTCATTTCATGTTGATATTTGATTGGATGCAATTTGTATATAGGACAGTTTACTAAATTTTGTTATATTAAAAAGAACCAACAGCTATTACTAAACATCAGAATATGGACACGGAGAAAGACCTAGAAAAAATGTCATGCCTTTGACACACAAAAGCTAAAGGAAAATCCTAATGTAAGGGACGAACAGAAGAAACTCTGATTCTTGGAATAGACATTCTGAATGAATGAAGACAGAAGAATTAGAACTCTAATGCTAGATATAATGGATGGTCCAAACAACAAGAGAAGATCATCCCAAGAATGGCGTGATGATATAACCAAATCATATGGAAGCAGACAAGAGTCAAGGCAGAGTGCTCTAATAAGGCTGTGAGTTTGATGTAGTGCTTTTTCGAGAAATATGCGAGACTCAGAGGTCCTAAATGTGCAGGAAAATGTGAAAATTTCCCAATTATGTGCTGCATATTTGTGGAAGTTGCAGTGTTTTTCATTGAAAAAGAGCTGACAAACAAAAGTGGACATCGAGACAAGTGCTGATCCCCTGTAACCTGTAAACCTATGCCTATATAATCGCATATGTGGAAAAACGGCCGAAAATCGGCGCACTAAAAAATTTGTTAGATATGCAATCGCATTTCGCATCAAACTCACAGCCTTATCTAAATAGACATGAATGGAAGCAAACTGTAAATTGCATCAGGCATTTTTGAAGAAGAGATGATGATGAAGATGATGCTAGGGACTGTTCAACAATGAAACTCAACTGTACAATTTTTTCATTCTCATCAAATTATTTACATTATCCTTCATTCCATACTACAGATGTCAAAGCAAGCCCTAGCATGTTTAGACAGTCTTAGCTTAAAGAGCTGGAAGTCCAGGACCAAGTCGATAATTTTTAAGGTTTTCATGTAAAAAAAGTGTTGACAAGCAGAAAAAGGTCACCAAGTCAATCAAGGCAGCTCTTGAGCAGACTAAACTTTTTCTCTGATTTATATAACAACTACCAATGCTTGACCTCTGGTTTGGATGCCCCCCCATCTGGTGGATGCCTGGGGCCACCGCCCCACCCACCCACCTCCCTGCACGCTACTCACCGCTACTGACAGCAATCGCTTGGATACTTGATGATCACTACAAACTAATACCTGCTCAAGATTCTTTCTGTACAGGTACAGGAAACGATTACTATCGATGTCTGTTGGTGTAAGAATCTTGCATTTCTGGTCTGTGCGGCTTGCAGTTACCACTATGTTCCGAGGTCCGCCAGCATAGCCGATGGTCTGTCTTTGCATATCGGAAATATTTCCTCTCCAAGACATCATCCCTTCAGCACAAGCCATAGAAGGTCTGCTTTCAAGATCTCTTGTATACGTCGTTGGTGAAAAAGAATCCACCAGAGTATCTGCCCTGTTGACCCTAGTTTCAGTGCAAAATGTCATTAGACACTGATTGGTTGTTTCAATCAAAACGCTTGGTGCAGCAGTACTTTGAATCCTGGAAAATCCTGCAGAGTCAAGAAAATCTCTTTTGGCAACAGCAGACTCCAAATGCTTTGAATCTCTACTAAGATGAAAAGAAACACACATGTGAACAAATGTCATAATTGTGACGGAACAAAGATCATAAAAGAACAGCTTTGGTTTCATTGTATGCTACTTAGTGTGGCATCATCACCAAGAGCTTAAAACATCTGTTTGGGTTGGGGTATTGTTGAGATGAAAACACAGATATCAGCCTTGTTACAGCGCTATAGAAATCTCAAGAATGAATGAATGAATAACACAGAATTATAGCACAGAATTATAGCACAAGTAAAGGCATAGAATTACTGGCAACATTACAGTCTTGAGAGTAGCAGGAATGTCCATGTTAAGCAATACCAGTCTTCAGTTTAATATCATAACAATATAATTTTAATGGGATTCATAAATTAAATAATATAAAAATTGGGTTTATCTAATCAGGACCATTAGTAATTACTCAAGAATGCAGTGTTTACTACAGTACCACAGCGTTCTGAACTTCTTTGACAATTGTGGTCACTTGTACAAACATGACTAAAGCTCACAGCCATATTTTAAACTGATTTCAAAGTACAACACAGTAAAACACGTTTAAAGTCATTCCTCTAAACATCACAGAATGTATGAGCCATATTAATTGTTATACTATATCTCCAGCACCTGCTCATAACAACTTTCCTTAGCCTCAACTTCCATTGACGTTATATAATTTAAGCCATTCCTTGAATACAACATTAACAAACATTTTAATAAGTGCAAAAGTCGGGTAAGAGTTGATAAATCTTAATTTTTTTGTCAACATGCTTACAACATCAACTGTTGTTTCCGTTTGAGTTGTGACAGATGCTCAGTTACAATGTTTTCTCGAATTTGCTGTTTCTTCGTGACTGCTTTCTTCCACTTTCCACTGTTAAATGAAAATACTTGTTCCATTGCTGTGTTAGTATAATGATAATTGCTATTACAAAAGGCATTCATAAAAGAATAATTCTTTAAAACCAATCACTCACCATGAATACATCAACATGCCTTTTTCTCTACCATTCCAAAGAGGTACTGCATCACTTGGAATGTATTTAATCTATTTTCAGGGATCTGTTCCATTCTGGGTTGGTTGTAGTTAAGAGCCAAACAAATCATGATATTTACAAGCATATGTAGCAATATGTAGCAATGATCATAAAATAAAAATAAGTAGGAATTAGAGCACACAGATTAAACTGCATTGTGATGCCACAAAGTGTCATGGCAGACACATAAAACAGAAACAAACTTTGAACAAAGAGCAGTAAGTGCATACATCTGCTGCCATGTAATGTAATGTAAAGATAATATGGTATCTCATAAATGTCTTTAGCTATGCATTTTTGATAGATCAAGTTTTGGATCTGAATAAGGTACAATCCTAGTGTAAACATCACTTCAAGTCTCTATTCACAGTGTTATATCTCTATTATAAAAGTTTAATAGAAAGGATGTCACAATGCCCCATAATAGGAACTGCATTCTGTACATTCTTTTCACAACTTTGTATACAAATATAACAGTATTCTAAAGCAAGTGGTCAATTCTATCTACATAATTAAAAACTACTTAAGAGAATGCACTTGCATATGGTTGCAGCTTTAGAATATTTTTAAATGGTTAATTCTTAACTCACGTAAGTTCACTAGGATGTGGAAGATCCTTCAAAGCAGAATGCTTCGAGTTCAAAAAGCTAGATTCATTCGATTCACCACTACTCTGCTCACTATTAAAATTCTAATATTGAAAACAAATTAAATTATCAGAAGGCATAAGTATCACATAAACAATTCACATCATCATAAACATGACAACACTGCTGCAATTGTTAGTTTAGATTCATAATTTTCATTAGCATCAACAGGAACATCATCGTCATTGCCACCACCACCACCACCATCATCATCATCATTACCATTGCCATCATCATCGCTGCTAAAATAAACATTGTCCAAAGTACTAACAGCCGAGAGACGAGCTTCAAGAATTTCAAGCGCACTCTTCCCTTTTCTGTCACAAACGTTTAAATTATATATTATTATATATATTCATAAATATATAATATGTACAAAATAGTCTGCACTGCTGTACTGTATATTATATATGTCAATTACTAGTAAAGATATTTCTTAAATGTGTTTTATTTTCACATAAAACAATCAAAAACAAATGTCAAGCCCATTACTAAAGTTCTGTGTTTCAATAAGTCTAACATGCCATTTAAGACGGATTTTCAAGCATTACCACAACACCCTGTTGCACTCCATTACGTTGGGGTGTGTATGTCACCAAGAGAGATGGGAGGCTTGGCTCACTTAAAAAGTTGAAAATGAGATTGATAAGCATTGTAATCAGTGACCAGCCCTGACTTGGACTGAAGAAGCAATAAATGATTTGACTTGTCAGTCACGTTGATCCACACGTTATGACATAAATATTCATATAATTAGTATTTTGATCACTGATTTGTTTGTTGCCTACACAAGCACAATTGTCTTTTCCTATTACTGTTGATTCTCACATTGGATACTCAGCCCCAGACTTGGCTTGAAAGAGCTTTGCCATTTTAAAATTGGATAAATTTTAATAAATCAACCTGCACCTTAGTTCTCCAACTGATGATGAAACTGCTGGGAGTGGCCTTTTTACTGGGATGCCACTTCTCTCCTCTTGTTGCTGGACACGCTTCACTGTATGAGACTCTCTGCAAATATAATGTCAGCATCACTTTGAAGACAAGCTCAGTCATTAATTGTTGTAACTCTGTAGAAACAATTATGGAGACACATGCAGTGGCAGGTCAAATCTCTTCATTTTATAAATGCAGGAGAGATCTTATTAAACCATTTAAACCCAGTTGCTGTCATTGTTGCTTTCATCTACTAGCTTATCAGAAAAGTTATTACCTTATATATAAAAAACTGCTAATTTTATAACTTGTAAAATTGCATGATTAAAACAAGGTAAACTCTAATAATGCACCAATTGGTGTGAGACTTATTGGACAAGGGTCAATTTCATTTATAAATATTAACATTTTCATACATATTAATGCTTTCATACAATTAAATAATAATGATACGTCACCTTACAAAGGGAACCTTCAATTTGCCATAGACTGCAGATGATTCTGCTTCAATAACCTGAATTGCAGACACTGACTGATCGTTTGGTACAGATTGAGGATTGAATAATTCCATTATCTTGTTTCAGTTCAATCACAGTTTGCTTTCTTCATCAAAAATCTTCATTCAGATTAGATTGGCAACAGAAATGTTTCTTATGCGCCCTAATAACAGTAGTTTTTAATGCAAATAGCAACGGGCATCAAATCCATCAAGACTATTCAAATATGATATTTAAACCATGAACAATTCATAGAAGTATATTGATGGATGAGAAATGAGTAGGCTTTCAAGCATCATTTGGCACATATGATCTCATCAGTTCCCTTTTCCTCATCACATTAAGGCTGATTGCGGCTTTACGATCCTCGTAATATTCTCTGCACATCCCAATAATGATGAATGCAAAGAAAATTGCAAAGATCAGTCCAAGAAGGACGAGACTGATGTAAGTAATCGCATTCATTCACTGTTGCATTCAAAATTCTGATAAATGAAGAAATACGAAACAGAAACAAATAAATATCTTTGTTCTTCTGTACCATATTTACTTTACTATTAGGGGCCTATCATTTAATACAATGAATTGAATAACTCAAGAACCGACTTAATTAAGAAGGCCGAATTGACGAAACATATAAGTAAGTAAGTAAGTAAAATATCGGCTAACTTCTATAGCGCTTTCAAAGCAGCACCAAAGTAGCTCCTTATTCCTAGGCGCTTCATCTTAAAATGAAGTAGCTATAGCCAAATGTGGGGTCATTCATGCAGCGTCATTTAATCCAAAGGGCCAGTGGTTGGGACGTTACAGCTATAGAGGGAATGATTTTTGAAGAGCAATGATTTCAGTTTTGAAAGAAAAACTTGAGATGTTGCAAGAATGGAAGGAAATTGTGACTCAGAATTTGTTATTTGACCATGATGTAGACACCGGAGGGATGCTGGAATTGAGTTCCAAAGTTCTGGTGCAGCGTGTGAAAAAGCACGGTTGCAAATTTTGAGAGATGATTGATTCAGGGGACGAATATATCAATGATCCAAACGCATGTCCATTAAACCATTCTCTCTAAAAGGAAAAGCCTGCTGGGAGGGAAGATTTTACATTAAAGGCAACTAACTCTATCAACAAGAAGCAAGACTAATCTCGAATGGAATTATGCGCTATATAAATTAAAATATGCGTCTATAAGTCGACAATACAGGTCCTGTAATACGTGTGTAATAGAGTTCTGGCTGAAATACTGTCGAAAGTTTTCGATAATCGAATTAAGTTATCGAATCGAGCCTATAACTATGATCTCAATTGACGCAGAAATCGTAATAAAATTAACTTAGAAGTAAAATTAATCTAATTATATTCATAGTCCCACATTGTTTCATTCAAATTGTCGCAAAACGCTCAGCGTTTTTACCCTTAGCTAATGGTTAAACGACTACACGAATTTATGCTGCGCTGCTATATTTGACTGCGGTCACCAGTAGCCTAACCTGTAATCATCAGCAGAACCCAGGCCTATCGAGCAGTGTTTATTCTAGCCACCTTAACATTGGTTTTTTTAATGTTTGGGGACAAGGTCTGAGTCTCCAAAAAAGATAATCCTTCCAAGCTCCCTAATAATTTGTACCTTATAATTCTCGAATGCCTTGGCAAGCAAAAAATTGTCATCCTTACATTTTTCCCTTCTCCAAAATAATAAAAGCCTCCCGTCGTCACACTTTTGGAGGGGGAATTGTGAGAATTTGCCCCCCAGAGAAGGCCCAGAATAAACACTGGGCCCTGGATATGTAAAAATCTAATCGATTTGAAGAAATTCTCCGACAAAATCCACGTTTTCCTCTTGCGCCTTCTTCATTGTTTAAACTTTTTCAAGGATATCCAATAATATCATTCTAAATTTCGTTCTAATGGGTTCGAAATAGTGCACTTCCAGCCATTTCATACTATAATTAGCCTAAGCCTTAAATTTCTGAAGGCGACCACTTGCCAAATCCTAGAGCCGCCACTGTTTCATACCTCAGCACAAAATTTACTGACGACCAGATCCATCAGCACAAAATTTACCGACGACCTCCATTATTAATGTCCTCTACTCACAACACGTAAATAGTGTTGCATACAAGTTTTATTCTAGTAATTTCGATAACAGCGCCTGTTGTTCAGAAGCAAGCCATTCATTCGTATTAAGCTATAGCGAAAGACCTATGCAGTAATAGGCTACATTTTCTGTGCAATGAAAATTAGATTCTTGCAGTAGCCTATCTGGAACAGCGAACTAAATTAAGAACCAATCTTGCTCTATACAGGACACTATGTTCCCTTATAAGTTGAAATCATGTACACAGCAATTAACAAACTATGGAAAATGAGACCAGCATAAAACGGGCTGAGGGCTTGAAATTGTTATCAAGATTTTCGAGTTTCACTTTCCGAAACTGGCAGCAAAAACCTCTATAACACACTAAGGCTAAAACGAGTCTGTATTACTAAATGTGTATGCAGCTGTTTCCGCTGTAAACTTGTAAAGCATAGACTGTGTGAAGCATATTCGAAATTCTCTTTGAAATTGCGAAAATTCGAAGAGAGTTAAGACCATCGATTCAATTTAGGCCTACGCAAAACATAAATTCCATTAACCTAATAATTTAAGACTACTGTAAATGTTACTAAGTAATGGGACGGTGACTTTTCTATTTTCCAAATAGGCCTAACTGTGAACTTATTCATTTTTGTGTCACCGACAGGGATGCGACATTGTTTAAAAGTGGGAACGAGAACAAAAACTGGCAATTTCTCGCCCTCGTTTTGACTGCAGCATCTGCGTCTGCAACGATTCGATGGAAGACTGAAAGACTTTTTAGAATCCAGCCAATTCCTTGAAGGTTCCGTCCAGGTCTTCGCTGATGGTCTTGTATTTTTCCATTTCGCCGAGAAGTTCGTCTAAAAAGGAAGTATAGAGTGACCATGAACATCGAACTGTTACGAGTAGTAACAAGTAAAAAGCGGCCGATAGATGCTACAAGCAGTGTTTTATCCAGACTCCAGGCCTTTGGGGGGGGGAATTGAGGCTTTCGGGGGGATCGACTTGGTTGGAGGGGAAAAAGCACAGTTCAATTCAAAATTTGTGTAAGTGCTGGGATTTTGGGAGGAATTTTGAAATTTGAGGGGGAATCTCCCTCCTAACAGGCCTGTATAAAACACTGGCTACAAGTATAGGATTGCACCAGTCTCTTCTACGCAATGCTTTTCAGGACGCATGTTATTGCACTCGAGTTTACACGGGGTAAATTAATCGGACCTGGTAATGAATGCGTCGTTTCAAAAAAGCGCACTGGAAGACCCTGTTGTCAGGCAACAAAGCGTTACCTGAGATTATCTCGTCCAGAAACTGCATAAGACCATCGACTAAGTGACCAACCTTGTTTGTTGATTGCCAAAGTAAAATTTAGAATTCTTACACTAAGCTAGGAATAGGCCCCTATTTAATTTGAAATCTAGATCATGAACGTTTCTCCGGATGGAGAGGCCAGATGCTGGAATCTAATAGAAACGTTTTGAGATCAAATCTATTCAAAAGTGCCAAAATAATCGACAAAACGGACTGGACCAAAGACGGCAATGGGTCATGGATCATCAATACTGTTTTCAAGACTGCGATTTCAATAATGCGGAACATTGAAAGCTTGAGTTAATTGTCAAAATAAAACGGCTTCAATACAGTTTTTGCACCTACTCTACAGTATGGTAATGATATCATTCTTGCTACTAGTCTTGTTTGTCAAATTTCTGATCGGTTTGTTCTATGGTATTTTATTGCAGGATACTTGTGCTTTTTTGTTTGATCAGTATAATCAACATTAGTTTTCACTTGGCTTAAGCAAAGTTACTTCTATAGTGCCATTAAAAACGTAACAATATTCGGAAGTTCCATAACAACCGGCTTAGCCGGCCAGCCTATTCTAATTAAATAGTAAATACTGATGTAGTATTTCAAAGAAGGTTTCCTGTGGCATCCTATTGTGTTATGAAAAGAGAACGTTAGTTATATCTGAGATTTCGACCTTACCTTCCAATCTGTCGATTTCCAACTGCAGTTTCGTTACCGTTCGTTCAGCCTCAGAAGCCCTACTCTCCGTCTACAACATCCCAGACTCACAGTTCAAGAGATTTATCATGTAGCCCTATAGCTAACCGATTGTAAGTTTCAGCAACGCTTATACTACTCTCAACTAATATTCACGCGAGTATATAGGCTATTTCAATTCTGTTTATGCATTTTGATACGAGGCAAAATTTCACTGTAAATATTTTAAAAATTAGCACTTTTTATATATTAATGAATAATTGAATTATATGTATCTTCTTTTAAGACGTGTCTATTTCGGTGAACGTCGTCATATTGACTGACTATAATATAGGCCAATAAGCGATCGCTCGTTCTTAAGGTCACAGGCGCCAGCTTAGAAAGACCGTGTGCTACCAGAGGCGTCACTAGCGCATAGGGCCTACCTGTCACCCGGTGCGGTAAACTTCGGGTAAAGTCATGGTGCCACCCCACCCACCTATCTAATTTAGACATTTGTTTTGGTGTCACCCCTTGTGATGTTGTAGTTGGTGAAATGATGATTTTTTGGAGATAAAACAGAAATATCTCAGAGGACCAAAACCTAGTTGACCCAGATAAATTTTTCTCTACGAGGAGTGCTGACCGGCAAACGGAATAGCAGGGTCAAATAATACATCACAGCCTCCACTAGTCCACTTCGAGTAGCAAAGTAGGCCTACTGAGAATGATCTACGCCATCGCGAATCTCGCCAGCTCTCTCTCTCTCTCTCTCTCTCTCTCTCTCTCCCACCCCCAATTCTACAATCGACATCTATGTGTGTAAGATTGACACACACTTAATTGCAAGCTCGTCGTGCACTTACCAGATCAAATACTTACTCATAATACTCACAATCAATTGTCCGTGTGTGAGCTGATTACTAGACGAATGAACATTTTACCGCGGTATTTTAGGCTACAACGTACCTCCTTTAGACGTATGGTTAAATCACGAACTGTTTCCTCGTACATGTCATCTCTCTGCATCGCCTGTCAAAATGTCAAAATAGACATTTATGATTGATTATCATCCGCTTTGTGATTTCTAATCAATAATCGTAGTTATTGACAATTTTAAGATTTTCTCATAAAACGTGGGTGTTTAAAATAGACTTCATCAAATTAGCCGTAGGTCGGGGTGGGGGGCACTAAGTTAATTCAATCTGATAGGCTTATCCTATAGGCCCTACATTTCTTCTAAATACGCTAAACAAAATTATTACATAGTCTACTGCACAAAGCTTTAGCCCAGCCTCGTATATTAAATCTTAATTTAAGTTTATTCGTGCGGCTTATCTCATCGGATAGATCGTTCTCATTGGAGCAACCAACTAAGGTCACCAATGGAAATACAGCAAAAGCAATAACTAGGCAGAGTGGTTTCAACGCAGGAAAGAAAGACCTCACTGAGCCACTTAGAATCTAATTTTATTTTTCCCAATAGCCTATAATTATAGACGAGTCGAACTGACAGACGAAGAAACTTATTAGGGACTGTCCATTAATTATGTCAACAATTTTTGGGCAATTTTTGACCCCCTCGCCCCTTGTCAACAACTGTCAACTTTCGGTTACCCCTATAATTACTATAATCACGTCAAAAACTTTTGACCCCCTCCCCCCAAGATCAATGAGATCCCAATAACAAAGTTATCATTTTTGCGGTGATGAACATTTTCCCTTTTTGCTCATCGAGTGTCAAAATGTCGTGGTGATGACCTTTTTTGCAATGCTTTTTCCATTGTAATAAGTAGTATTCCATGAAATTTTCTATTTTTTGATTATTTCTAAAAAGTGAAATTGTTGACGTCAACTTCTCTTGACCCCCTCCCCTGTCAACAACTGTCAAACTTTTTCAACCCCTCCCCCTAAATAGTTTACGTAATTAATGGACAGCCCCTTATTAGACAGAAACTAACTTCCTGCTCGGCAATTTCAAGAACTTTCATATTACTGCCGATGTGTTTCAATTCTCCTTCCAATCCAACGATCTTTCTGTTCAAAATTGAATAAAAATCTGGATACTATCGAGAAACCACAAGGATGCATAAATCGTGTCAATTTGCGTACATTAAACACTTTACTGCATGTAGAATAGCAATTAGGACTGGACATGGAGCACAAGGCATGATGCTCTTGAAACATTTATCAAAGAATATGCCTGACTGCAACTGTAGGCTATATGCCTTAAGCCCATATGCAATTCTATGTAGTTATTATGACCTTTAAACAGTGCCAGACTTTATAGATCACTTTATGCACAAATCATTTTAATGCAATGCATGATCACGCCATAATTGCAGCTTCACCCTCATCTACAATATTAATCAATCGTAAAACTTCTTTAGTGCAGTGGCGTAACTAGGGAGCGGAGGGCACTTTGTTGACTGCCCCCGGGCCCCGGGTGGGGGGCGATGAGGGGTCTAAGCTAGGGTTAGGTTAGGGTTAACCCTAACTTAAACTTAACCCTAGAAATGATGGAAATGATGTGGTGAGGACTTTTTTTTTGCTCGTCAGGGTTAAAAAAAGGAAAAAGTTGGAGATGATAACGTTTTTTTTGCTCGTCAGCTCGACGAAACTCTGGGGCCCCCATGTCAAAGATGCCCCCCGGGCCTCCAAAAGTCACGCTACGCCACTGCTTTAGTGCCATTATATGCATCTTGATCTACATCAGTCGATGGTCGTCGAAGAATGAAAATCATAGTCAAAGATCATTCATGTCCGTGTTAGTTCCAAATTGAAGAATTTACTAAATGAATCTGTTGCCTGGCTGTCATTTGACTTAGTTCATAACAACAGTGGCGGTTCCACCATGTTGATGGCAGGGGAATCGAGGGGATGCATTCTCCACGGAGTTTTGTTGTTTTTTTGTTTGTCAACATAATTTTCCTAAGTTTTTAAAATTTGTACGTTCGGTGAACTTAATACCACGGATGCAGATGACCTTTTTTGCTTGTCAACCTATTTTTCTGGTAAGTTTATAAAAAATCTAGTAAGAAATGAAAAATACTGCGAATGACGTTTTTTTTTGCTTGTCAGCCTTTTTCGGCAAGGTTTATTAACATTTAGTGGGTAAAAACACTAAGAATTACCTTCTTTCTCTCAGTTTTTTTCTTAACTTTGCATCCCCCCCACCAACTTCCTATAACTGTTTTCATCCCCCAACCAAGAACTCCTGGAACCGCCACTACATAATAATAATAATAATAATAATAATAATAATAATAATAATAATAATAATAATAATAATAATAATAATAATAATATAATAATAATAATAATAATAATGGTATAATAATATTATTATAAATAATAATTATTATTATAAAATAATAATAATTATAAACGAGCTATATATGCAATATTATTTGAAACCCATCTGCTTGGCTTTACGTACCCTTCGGCTGCGTCCAAGCGAGCGTCGGATTTGCCGAGATCGACTTCGGCAATCGCCAGTTTACGAGCAGCCTAACAAAGTAGAAACTCAGACTCACTTAATGTGAATGTGACCTTAAGGCCATGCAAGCTGGGTACATTTTTAAGGCCAGAGGTATGGAATTAGAAAGTTTGGAATGCGATTGACTTTGTGTAGAGAAACAGTAGCACTCTTGCCTCGTCGTATTTGCGATCGGCGTCCTCGGCGATGAACTTGGCCTCCTTCAACTGACTTTCGACGAACGTCAATCTCTCATCGTCCGCAAGACTGCGACTCTCCAAAGCCTTACGGCCCCTACGAGTCAATCCCCAAAACCAGTGAACGTCAAAGCGTCTTAATTAACAAACGATAGAGACAAGAAGATATGATTCGAATCTTAGTCGATTTGTCTTACTTCTACCATTGCACAATTTCTTCATCACTTCTTCTTCGTGTTCCATCAAGTAGGCGTCGACTCCTGGTGGTACCATGGATATGTTTTTTCCAGTCTTCTCTGTTCTTCACAATTTCATATAACTCATTCATTTATATGCGTGTTGCTTCATAAATCCATCCAGCCATATCATTCGTTATCTTCCTCTTCTTCCAGTTCCTTTAATTTTTCCTAGCAGGATCGTTTTTTCCTGAATGGTCTCTGGTGCTCATTATGTGTTAAAAGTAACTCGATCTCTGCCCTAGCATTCTGGCTTATAGTGAGATATCTGGTTTGATTTATTCTATTACTGCTTTAGTTGTTCTTCGTCACTGCGCAATAGCAGCATTCCAGTTGATAACATCGAACTTACCTTTCGCTTTCCTCCGCCGCCTGCGATGCTTCTTCCAGTTTTGCGGTGGCCACCTTAAGTCGATTCGCCGTCTGATCGTAGTCTTCCTCCATTAGTCGAATGCGATTGGTAAGTCCGACAACTTCGTTATCAGCCTGATTTCAATCGAACATGGCACTTATAAAACGGCATCTGACCTGACAATCACCCGAGATCAGGTGTGTTTTTATTTTCAGCATCATCGCTAGACAGGTGGAAGTAAGCTTATTGATCATAAAGTGACATTCGCTTTTGCTTGCTTCAACTATTCGTGAATAAATTTATAATGGTAGATTGGTAGAAGATATTTTCGTATGCTCGCTTATTGGAAACTAAGTGGTTAAATAACGTTCAACTTCACCTCGATAATCATCAACCACCACAGCATAAGTGAAAGTTTTGCGGCGTGAAATGGAGCCAAAGTTTACTCTACCAGTTAAACATAATTTCTAAAAGCCTATTACAGGCGCAGGTTAAGTCTAACCAACTGTCTTCATTTAGGCCTATTTAACGAGTTTTGTCGGTAATATATTTATCGCATTTTCAAATATACAAATAATGAAATAAAAGCATATATTCGGCAAAAGCATTGTTGGAGGGATCATTGTAATTTTTATAAGTTGTGTCATGGATAATGGTTTCACAAGTCCATCTCCGATTATAAGTTCGTTTGCCTAATAATAATAATAATAATAATAATAATAATAATAATAATAATAATAATAATAATAATAATAATAATAATAATAATAATAATAATAATAATAATAATAATAATAATAATAATAATTACGTTGCTAAGTAGTTTTTCTGTAGTTTCGAGTTTCGTTGTTGCTTCTCCGAGTTGCGTCTGCGCTTCGTCCAGATCCGCTTCCATCAACGAGATATTTTTATGAAGGCTCTGGATGTCTTCTTCTTGCTGCAGACGCAGAACGAAAAAGAAATATGAACTGAAAGATGATACGCTGATAACAGAAAGTAGACTATGCCTATCATGATGAATTGGGTTGAACGAGACAGAAATGACAGACAAAAAGATTTTGATTAATTGTACCGACCATGTTTTAACTGTGATATATTGAAACTTAACTGCTCTATAGTTTTCAACTTTAACTGGTTTGTTATTGATTATAGGCCGATAAAGTAGCATAATATTGAAGTATTGTTAGACTGTTAGTAACTTCTCGCATAAAATAACATATCTGGGGAAGTTGCTATAGCAATACTTGGAACTGGTTGATATCCCTTGGCAGCAAGCTGCAGCTTTATTGAAGCTAACTTCAGATGAAACCCTTCGGAACGTTCGCATTTTCATTACAACAAATGCTCGAAAAAAGCGTCTCTTTGCCCGAAAGCAGGCCGGTTGTCTCATTCTCGAAGTATCGATGCCTCGTCAAGTATCGATGCCTCATCAAGTATCGACGCCTCATCAAGTATCGATGCCTCATCAAGTATACATGTATCGATGCCTCGTCAAGTATCGATGCCTCGTCAAGTATACATGTATCGATGCCTCATCAAGTATCGATGCCTCATCAAGTATACATGTATCGATGCCTCATCAAGTATCGATGCCTCATCGACGAGGATCTGCCCGGAAACTGATCAGATCTCAACAATGCGCTGTTTCAAGTCATTGATAATGAGTAAGCGATTCTAGATGGCCATGCTTTTCTTTTATTTCACATTCAGATTTTGAAGTCGAATTGCTTTAGAGTTCAGAACAGAGGAATTGTTGGCGACCATGCAGAGAGGTCAGGCTATTAATGGACTATCTTGACGCGATGATAAACCATCATTATTCTAAATAATTAATTAATCGGCAAGGCGTCCGATTCTTCTATACGGCTTAAACTGTGTCTCAGAGCGATTTCGTCTTTCCGGGACGACTTCTTAGTGCACGATTTGGAAAAATCATGACTTGTTTCAAGTGCGTTGAATTCGTAAATATTTTCGACGATTTTGAGGCGTTCATCTACTGTACCTAAAGCCTGACGACCCAACTGCTTAACGAGGAGCAGACGCCACGAACACGGGATCAACATTTCTCGGCTCTATTAAGCAACTAGGCCCTACCACCGACGCTGTTCGGCGCGTCTATTTGGAGGCGCTTCCGTATCAAGACCATAAACGTCTTTCTTCTCGGCGCCGCCAAATGTTTTTATATTATTCCAAATCTACCGGCCTGACTTCGATTGGTCTACTCTGAGTGCCCACGTGGCCGTCTACTACCGATAGCAATTGCGCCAGAAGCACTGGATGAGTCAGTCGCACAATAAGACCGATCTTTTGATCCTCCTCCTCCTCCACTTCGCCATCTGGATCCTCTTTCGAGCATTCTTTCGCCAGTCTCGCTCTCAAATGCAAGCGTGTAGATAACTGGAATGTAAACACTGCTTAGAGAACAGTATGCCCTAATGGCGCCGACAATATGTTTTGAGGACGAATCTACAGTAGGGACCTATGAAATCGAGCACTTAAATAATTTTAATTGTAAGATTTATTTAAATCTTTAGGCTTAAGACATCGTCCCCAAAATTTATGCAATTTGACGATCCCCAGTTCTGTTCTCTGTTTTGCTCAGCAAGAAAGTTTCATGATGAATCCTGAACTTTTATGTAGGCTTATTGAAGGCTGACAAGTAGGCCTAACACAGAAAAACACTTGTAAATAGTTTTTAGAGCCAAGGTGTCGTGAAATTTAAAACAAAAAAAATTCTAATTTTGCCATTTTTAATTATCATGATTCAGCGCAACGCTTTAGACTGCAAGAACTGGAAATTTCAATCGTTACACTATTACTGCACCACTATCATAATGTAAGCGCCAGTCGGACTTAAAATTGGCGACTGAATTTTGTCTGCCTGTGCTAGCCGGCTAGCATCCTCCAGAGGCGTAGCTAGGGGGGACAAAGGGTACATATGTCCTCGGGCGCAGAGGTGGAGTTTAGGTAGGGAAAAAGTCAACAGAAGTTGTGACGACTTTTATCGTCTTTTGAGCTAACGATCAATAGTGACAACCTTTTTTGCTTGTCATGGTTTTTTTCTGAGGTTAAAAATTTTGTTAAAGTTCAGGGGGCGCCATCAGTATGTTTTGTGTCCGGGCGCCGGACACCCTAGCTACGCCCCTGGCAACCTCTGTCGCTTTTCACACGGCAGCTATCTGATCTTTTCCGTTCGTATCTCACCCGATCCATGGGCGTCCGGAGGAGGGTGCAAGGGGGTGCAATTGCATCCCCTGGAAAAATTGTGGAGTTATGACAAAAGTAAAATTACTTGTTTCTTTCGTCACAAAACCTTGTTTTGCACCTCCTGGAAAATTATTTCATTTCTTTCGTCACAAGAACCTGTTTTGCACCCCCTGGAAAAATTTCTGCGGACGCCCATGACCCGATCTTGTACTCATACTTTCTTCTTGTGGCTTTTCTTAAATTTTTGGAAACGATAATGACTTTATCTCCGAGAAAGAAAGAAAGCTTTTAGTTCAGTTCAGTTCAAGAACATCGTACACCTGCAAGTTCAACGAACAGTAGACAATTTCGTATTTTTTCCTTGAGTGCAGGAGCAAACTTGTCTATTTGTAGCGAATACATAGACCTACGTGAGAAAAACGGCCACTGCAAAGACAATGCTACAGATGGCACACGGCTTTCGTTCAAGGAAGAAGCTCATTATGTAGATTCATACAATATTTTTGATGCATTTTGGAATCCATACATTACTGTTTTCAATAAAGCGATTATATTATTGATGTCATTATAAAGTTCAGCATGGGCAACAACAGATCGCTCACAGTTTCCTATTGTGAAGAGTCAAGATCTCTCTCCTTAGCTGAGAATCCGCTCGCGTAGGCACTTGTACTTGAGTGCGTGAATAAAGCTCCTGCTGCAACGAAGACGGAGCTTATTGAGTCTGATGGCACTGACAAAATTCAAACCCCTGCCCTTGATTGACTTTCTAGCAACCACGTTCCACTATCTAGCTTTCCAAATGTGAAGCATCGTGCTCTAAAACAGTCCCTCTTTTTGAAAAACCTGCATAGGCCATGCGAGCATTATTTGTCTGGGCACTGCAAAGAACAGCAGCCGGCACTAGGTTCACTGACGAAAGTTCTGGTTAATTCTATTGCAGTATCATCGAGAGACACAGACATTTACACACTCCTTGAGCAGCATCAAATGCAAAGTACCAAAAAGGTTGAAGAACCCTGTGTTATATAAATTACTTGTTTTGTCTTATAACACAGTCGTGGGCGTAAAACACAGGGGCGGGGACGGTCCCCCGAATAATTAGTTGGTGGGGACAGAGTATCAATTACCCCCAGGTCCCCAATGTTTTGAGCTATATGGTAAAAAATGTCTATCCGACCCCATGATGTTATGATGTTGATGCCAGAATTACGCCAAATCCGCATTTTTCATTTCGGATGACCTTTTTTGCTTGTCAGGGTATTTGGAGAGGGAAATAAATAATAATATCAGGATGACCTTTTTTGCTTGTCAAAATGTATTTCATGGGCGATTTAAGTCCCCACCATAATATGCAATATCCCCCATAATGGAGGGGGATTTTTATATTTCTGGGGTCAACTTTTAAAAAGTTATTCTATCCCCCCCAATGTTGACGCCAGGTTTACGCCACTGAATACAGTAATTAATATAAACAATAACGCGTGTTGTGTTTTTGTCCGTTTTCTTTGTGAGTTATAGCCTTGTCAGAATATCGTAAAGAAGCTTAGGCTCTAGCAACATTCCTCTTATCCTAGTTTCAAATTAACTCATTTAGGTCGTAATCACCCCCATTTCACTGCCCCATATGAAAGTGTGGCAATTTCGCATAGGTCTATAGCTCCTACTTAGCACAGTAGCACTAAAGGAGATAGGCCTAAACAACATTTTAACATTATTGTCAGGTCACAAACCTCGACAACTGAACAGAATTATCACAACAGAACACTGGTAACTGCCCTACCAATCATAACAGATGGTACTGCTCACTGACAGACTTTTATGTTCACCCAAGAATTAACCCTATTAAATTGATAATTAATTACTGATGACCATTTATGATATGAAGACAGGCTTTTAATTATATTCTCACAACGCCAAGTCACCATTATTGAGATTGATTCGATATCACAGAACAGCGAGGAACGGTCAGCGATCTTTTCCCACGAATGGTCAAATTTTGCAGTAAAAGTTTTTTTCGCGGTTCAAAAAAAATTGAATTTGGTAACGGCCAGGATGTTAAAGTCCAAGAGATGCCGAGAAACAATTGCTACGAATAGCTTTTCAAAAGCTGATCAAACGTGTCGCTGCATAAGCATAACACATTTCAGCATAGAGTGCTTTTTAAAGTGATTATGCACATATACTATGCATAGCCAATTCGCAAAATGGACTATAACATAACAAGGCCTTTAAAGATTTATAGAAAATGATGATATAATATGAACTATGCAGCTCACCCGTCTGCCATCTTGCAACAATTCAAAATATAGCAGGGGCGAGCCAAAAACGCCTGATTTGTCTCAGTTTTACCCTTACGCTGATTTAAAGTAAAGTAAAGTAAAATCTCGTGGATTTCTATAGCGCCTTGGGAAGCAGCACAACAGTAACTGCTTATTCTTAGGCGCTCATTTACCTTGTCGTTGATGGCTTTCTGTTCAGCCACCTTCTTCTCGAGGAGATCCGCCTTCAGGTTGGCGTTGTCTTTCTCCAGCTTCATCGCCTGCATCTTCTTCTTAATCGCCTCCATCGTGTTGGCCGACATTTTGCTAGACTTCTTTTTCAATTCAACCGCCGAGAAGGAAAACAAACAAAGGCGTTGGAAAAGACGGAGAACGAATCACGACCGTCGCTATGGCAACCGAACGACGCTGCAATCGATCTCGACGAGAATGAACGGTCGACTGAAAGACAAGAAGACCACCGAGCCGTAGAAAAGGTGGAGAAGGGAGGAGTTTGGCGAACGAGCGCAGGTCGGCCGAGCCTGTTAGGTCCTAGTCGTCGTCGTCGGCGGCGGCCACAGGGAATGTGGATCGACGGATGGCCTATATTATTCGTCGGGACTCGGGACTGGCGTTCTGGCTCAGAGCGCGTAGGGCCTATGGCTGCCACTGGCCGGAAATTTTTTTAATATGGTAATGGGCAGGATATTAAAGTCCACGAGAAGCCGAGAAGCAGTTGCTACGAATGATCATAGTCGAAGAAGTCTACTTCTGTGAAATTTCAAGCTTAATAGTCTCGAAAATGCACGTGTACAAAAGGCTCAAATTAGGGCCGTCATTTCGCTGTTTTCCAGGAGGGGGGCAAGACTTTCGACTACCTATGCAGTATGCAAATTGGCTTTTGTCCATAGTACATGCTATATACGATACTGCATAGTACATACCAGTGATTGCAATAAAATTATAAAAACAATTGAGAACACAATGATTTCAAAAACACAAAAATTCGCGAAAATTTTTCCACTGAAAATCAGGGGGTAACGGACCCCCTGCATCCCCCCACTCACCCAATGACATCACTGGCCCAAAGGTCACGATTAAGCAGAAGTCAATATAGGTCTAGAGAAACTGGATGAAATATAGATCACTATAGACAATACAGACAGTCGGAAACAGGCATTTAACAGGCATTTAGCCTATCGAAATACCAAGATAGTGGACAATGACAGAGCAGCTACAGAATAACGAGAGGATGCAGAAAGGAATAAAGGGGAATAGAGGCGGAACGAATGAAAAATGCGTTCTTGGCGTTCCAGACTGGTCTAGAAATAGACGGTGGCGTTGCGGATTCATCTAAGGCATGCATCAGTGGCATCGTTTGTAGCCGCAGCCATGCACCGTGACATCATTCAAGCCGAAGCATCAACCGCAGCTGCGATAGGCCTGCCTACCACTCCGCCAACTGGAGCTAACGCTGGGCCCTATTTCGAATTCTACGTGGGTCTAAAGGCGTAGGCCTACCTGGAATTTATTGGATAAGAGATGCTTGCTTGCGCTGCCGAATGTGGTTTTAAATCTCAAGTCGCTAAGAGGGAGACACAAACAATTGATTAGGCCTACTTGAACCACTGGCGTAGCAGCGAGCAGGCCCGGGGGGGCGGGCCCTCTAGTTGGACTGGGTTCAATCGTGGAATTTGCGCTAAACCGGAGGAAAATTTTTTCTGAGAGGTGGTTGCCAAAAGAATTCGACATAATTGGTTGTGTTACAGCGTTTGGCCACTCAATAACAGATCACAATTAGAATCTTCAAATGTGCACAAGAGCTCACCGTCTAAATCTAATATTAGGCCTACCCGATTTTTTTCGGTTTGTGGCTCCGCGGGGGACCCAGCATTAGCGTAACTATACGGTGGGCGAGGGACGGGGGCGGACCTCCTACTCTGACTGGGATCAGTTGTGCGGATGTGCGCAAAACCGTGGAGAAATTTTTCGGGGAGTGGTATATATATATATATATATATATATATATATATATATATATATATATATATGACGATTGTAGCGCATTCGATATACGACGTGAATATATCAAGAACTTTTTGACGACGTTCATCGCTTGTAAACTTGTGTCGCTCTAAAGCGACCCCCCCCCCATTCCGACATTCGGGAACTCTGGCTACGCCACTGAAACCAGAACAAGCTGGAGAGCTCACATGTCTATTTAAAGAGCATATATATAAATATATATATATACTGAAAAATATGAGTAACATTTCAAGCTTTAAATACTCTAATTTTACTCCAAATTATTGTCGAACTGTAGTAGCCTGCTATTCCGTGACTGTGACTCCCACTTCGTACAGGTCTGTCTACGAAAGTTATTTATATTCCATTGCGCGTTCGTTGCATTATCTATTCCAGGGCTTTTATCAGGTTTTCAAGTGATCAAGAATTCCAGCAGCTGATTCTTGTGTGAAAACTTTTCCCGTCAGCATTTTACTTCTCGAGTTTCTTAGGCTGTGATATTCTTCGATAGTAATTAAGCCTACGTTTAAGACATGTTCTACTGTAACTGCCATCTACTACACTGTAACTTTTCACAAAAATAAGTACCAATTTGAATCGATTTTGAAGTCCTGCTGTGTTTCTCTGTGATTATTAGGAAGAAGAGTTTTCAACACTGGAGAAATCCCACTAAACCACTAAAAATCCAGTTTATTATTATTATTATTATTATTATTATTATTATTATTATTATTATTATTATTATTATTATTATTATGCTCTTGGATGAAAAACCAAGGGGGAAATCTAGTAAAAGAATAGTATAACTGAAACAAAGGAAATTCCACCCAACCTCTCTCTCTCTCTCTCTCTCTCTCTCTCTCTCTCTCTCTCTCTCACACACACACACACACAAACACACACTAAAACACCAGTATCAGAGGCATACCATGCAGTGTTTATTTTAGGCCTTCTCTGGGGGATTTCCCTCCCCCAGTTTTAAAATCTCCCCCCCCCCAATTTTTTATATGTTGGCTAAAGGATGGAAATTCCCCCCCAAAAAAGTGTGGAGACTCAGACATTGTCCCCCCAAACATTTCAAAATCCCCCCAATGTCAAGTTGGCTAGAATAAACACTGCATATCATGACATACTATCTCAATTTCTTTAGAATCCATAATTATTTTATTATCGTTATAATCAGGGGTGTAGCCAGGAATTTGATTGGGGGATATAATGTGAATGGGGTAGGGGTATAAATCTGAAAAAAAACTTTGAAAATCTTAAAAACTGTAAAAATTTTAAGGTAGTCTGATTTTGGGGGTGTATATATATATACCAATATACCCCCCGTCGCTACGCCCTGGTTATAATAGGTAGACGCCCATCATCCATTGGCACACGTGTCTCTATATAGACATAGTATTACTACTTCTTGATCAGATCCACGTTTCAAAGGACGACGAGTACCTTAAGAAGAGACTCAAAACAAGTTCAAAATAGCCACACAGAACACTTTTACATTACCAGCTGTTTTGCAGATAGATCTTAAGACTAAGTTTTGTGGAGGGTAGCTGTGTTTTGATTGCTGGTCGGTCTAGTCGGAAGACGTTCATCAGATGAAGCAAAGCAAACATTAGGCCTAGTGATGCTTCTAGTCAGTGGCGTAGCCAGGATTTCCGAAAAGGAGGGTTGGTTTTGACTTTTGACCGTAACCAACTTTCGAAAAATCTTGACAAGCAAAAAAGGTCATCCTATGCATCTATCCTATGTCTTTCCTTCTAAAATTTTTCCTTTCAGATGCTGATAAGCAAAAAATGTCGTCACGCCTATGGCGCTTAAAAATGTTGGTCAGCAGCCCCAAGCATAGGCGGCGCACTCCTATCGGCCCCGTCGGCCATGCAGGTCGGGGTACTTTTAAAATTGTCTAAATAAGTTTCAATCTGTAACCTTACATTGCACGAGGCCTCCAATATGTAGGTCTACTCTTGGTTTTCAGGTTTCAAACCAAACTCTAGGGACATCGATTATTTCTATGCACACATTTGAAAGACGCTGTAATTCTGTATTAAATGGCATTTTAGAAGCATTTTAGAAGCATTTCTTTTTTTATAAATCACACTTGAAAATTCAGTGTCAATACGGTATATAGTAGGCTAGTAGCCTAGCTGGGTCGGAGTAGGCCTACTTTTTATTGAATTTCGCCGTCTATGGCCGCCCCAAGGGGGGTTGACTCTCAAAACTGCTTTCGAAAATTAAAACTGCATGGAAACATTTTTTAAACTTTTCGTCGGCGCCCAAGGGGGTTTAACCCCCAAACCCCCTCTTGGCTACGCCACTGCTTCTAGTAGTAGCAGTAGCAGTAGTAGTGGTAGTAGCAGCAGCAGCAGCAGCAGCAGCAGCAGCAGCAGTAGTAGTAGTAGTAGTAGTAGTAGTAGTAGTAGTAGTAGTAGTTGTTGTTGTTGTAGGAGCAGCAGTAGCCTAATTGGTAGTAACAGTGGCCCAGCCAGAGGGTTGGGAGTTACCCACCCCTTGGCTGGCCGCGAATAAAATTTTTTAATGCGTATTATTATTCTGTGGGTGGAGGAGCGTCAAAATAGGGATTAAGGTAGCAAGAAAGAAAAAAAAAACAAAAATGAATATACAGGATTTTCGAAGTCGGGAACGGTTGGTCGTACTCCCCTTAGGAAAATCCTGGTTACGCCACCGATTATAGTAGTGATCGAGTTAATTTCGAAATTTCGAGAAAACATGATACGCGTCTACGTAATGTCTACGGAACACATTTTGTGTTTTCTTGCAGGAAATCACCTGTTACAGCCGTTAGATTATTATATTACTAATATTAGGGGTCGTCCATAAATGACGTAACGCGATTTTGGCACTTTTTGACCCCCCTCCCCCTACGTAACGCGATGCAACAAAACGTCAGACACCCTAAAATATGACGTAGCAACGGCCGACACCCCCTATTTTCGTCTTGCGAAAAGTCTTGACAAGCAAAAAGGTCATCCTTGCATTCTTTCCTCTTGAAAAACCCTGACAAGCAAAACGAGTAATCCTTGTATTTTTTTCCTCTTCAAAAACCCTGATGAGCAAAAAAGGTCAAAAGTCATCACTTGAATTGTTTTGCGTTACGTCACATTTACGGGAACTCCCCCCCCAGTCGTCACACTTCGTAACAAATGACCGGACCCTCTTCCCCCAACAGCGTTACGTATTTTATGGACGACTCCTTATGCAATTTTATACGTGAGTTGTACTTAATCCTTCCGCCTAAAAGATCATCTCAATTCCAAAGAATTAGTCACAGTGCCACTCGCTGCGAGAACGACTCCATAGTGATGAGGCAAATTTTAATGACCATTGAGACCAGAAGCTACAGGTCGCAAGAGCGGCAAGACCAGCACTGGGCGCAAGATTTGACGTTGACGTTTAAGTCCATGTGTCACGAACTTACACCTTGATAGCAGAGGGTAACATGAGTTAAATACGGAAACCGACATCTTTGATTTGAAATCGAGGCAATGGTTTGGAGCTATGACAGTAGCGGTAAATACACTAGCGTCGTTGCTGAAAATTTTAATTATTAGCATCGGTCTATCGGGAAGCAATATTCAATCGTCTCGTCGTTTAGCGACCGCACTTAGTTGACTCCAAGGCTTAGGAAAATTCACCGCCGGAAGCGAATTTTCAGCGACAAACGATCGAGAAAGGAAACAATATGGCGGATGATTCGAGATGCGGTCGCGACGAGGTAAAATGTTTTTGTATTTCTGTCGACCTGAGTCGGTCGTTAATTTTGCCGAAATGTTTTCCGAATGCACGTTTGTCTGGCCAACGCCCGCTTGTGTCGGTTTCTTTAAGCGGTGTAGATGAATTTTGGATTTTGCGTTAGCGTTTCCGAGTGTGCGATCGACTGAGAAGTAAAGGGTTAACAATGCACTATCAAGATTAAGTGGATGTATCGTGTATCGCTGAATTGGGTGGCGCAAATAAACTTTTCAGACTTTATATTTTAAATTGATTATTTCACCCTCTTGCTCCGCTTCGTTTTTGTTATATCCAATCTTACGTTGTTCTCGTTTCATGCTTATTTGAATACCCACACTCGGGTTGTCAACACTGGTGACTTTAATAATAATAATAATAATAATAATAATAATAATAATAATAATAATAATAATAGCGCTTTAAGGGGTTTAGTGGTACAGCTCTTGTGTTAAAAACCACTGATACTCATGCAGCCCTCTGTTCCACCTTCTCTGTCGAGACTGCTACTGATTGCCTTTGAATCTGTAAATACAAAAAACACATTTTGCAGTATACAATACCAAAGCAGCTCACATATTAAATTCCATTTCTTTGTAATTTTGTATTATGATCACTGTGTATAAATTAATAGGTAGGGGTAAAGACGAGCGTTTAACTGAAAGTAGTCCGTAAACACTGATAGAAATTCCGTTGAAAGGGTTAGGGTCAGGGTTATGGTTAGGATTAACTTTAACTCTAACCTAACCCAAACACTAAACCCTAAACCTCATCATCATCATCATCATCATCCTCATCAGTCCATAAGGACCGCCGGAGCCAACGGTGTAAGAGTGCTCGCCCATGGCCCTTTCCTTTCTTTGGCCAAAAATTTTGGGTGGTGTCAAGTCCAGTCCATTCAAGAATGTCATCGATCCATCTTCTCTTTGGTCTTCCTCTTTTTCTCATACCATTTGACCTGCCCATCATCACTGTCTTTATTATTCTGTCATCCTCATTCTGCAGATGTGTCCAAATATCGATAATTTTCTTTCTTTGATCTTTTCCACAACAAAGTATCATTTTTGATCATATCTTTATAACTTATTTTCAGCAATAACATTTCATTTCAAATGCGTTCAGTTTTAATCTGTCTTGTTTCTTCATGGTCCATGTCTCACATGCATACAGTAGGGTAGATATGCATGTGTCCATAATTCGCAATTTAATGTCTGTGCAAATGTTTTTACTTTTCCAGATCATGTTCAAATTGGCAAAAGTACTGCTTGCAATTCCAACCGTCTTCTTATCTCCTTGCTGCAGTCATTATCTTCGGTTATTAGACTTCCTAAGTAAATAAACTGATCAACACATTCCAACTTTTCACCATCAACATGTATTTGAACTCCTTTGTTGTTTCATCACCATCACTTTTGTTTTGCTTCTGTTAATAAGTAATCCATAATCTTTTGGTTTGGTATACCTCTGTGAGTTGCTTCTGCAGGTCTTCCTCACTCTCAGCCATTAGATCAATGTCATCAGCAAATCGTAGGTCTTTGATTTGCTGTCCCTGAATCATTACACCTCCTTGTGTTTTGGCCTCCATTTTTTCCATAATGATTTCTAAGATGGCAATGAATAACAAAGGTGAAATCGGGTCTCCTTGTCGACTGCCAATAGTTGCTTTCACCCATTCACTCAGTCCTTGTTTTTTTTTTTTACCGCCATTTCTGACATATCATATAAACTTCTTATGGTTCTAATAAGTTTTTCTGGTGTTCCTAAACATGCCAGTGATCCCCACAGACCTTCATGCCATATCGAATCAAATGCCTTTTTAAAATCGATGAAGCAATGATACAGACTCTTTGATTTGCCTAACGTTTCTTCAGCTATCAATCTAATGGTTAGTATCTGTTGGATTGTTACGATCTTTCCTGAAAACCTCCCTGTTCTTCGCGCTCAAATTTTCATCGATTGCACCTCTTAACCTCTCCTGTATGATATTTAACATTATTTTGCACAGGTGGGGATGAGGGCTATTGTTCTATAATTTTCACATTTTGTTAAGTCTCCTTTTTTGGTAATGCTATTAAGATGGATTTGCACCATTCTCTTGGCCATTTTCCGGTTTCCCAAATTGTGCTGCAGATTTTCCACACTTCTTCTGGGCCACCTGCTTTTATCAGTTCTGCTGGAATTCCATCAGTGCCACAACTTTTGTTATTTTTTAGTCTTTTATTGCTCTTTCTACTTCAGCCTTCAAGATTCCATCTTTATTATCACATTCTGATGGTCTGCCATCTCTTGACTTCAAGTCGTCCAAGATGTTGCTTCCCATACTTTGGTGTCTGTGTAGAGTTCTCTGATGTATTCAACCCATCTTTTGGATATTTGATCTTCTTCTGTAAGCAATTTCCCTGCTTTGTCTTTTATGTTTCTTGGCAATGGTTTGAAATCTCCTGTAAGTTTCTTAATTAGCTTGAATGACCCTAAACCCTACCGAAACCCTAATCCTAACCCATACTGATACGCATAGTGATACCTTACGCCGCTCGTCTTTACCCCTACCAATTAATATAATAGGACCTATATATAAATACCTCATTGCTTCTTGATCTGTATATCTGACTTGGATGGTTCCCAGGTTTCAGTTCTTGGACTGTGCTTGTTACCTTTATGTAGTTCCCAAATTTTTGCTATTGGATTATGATAGAGGTTAGCACCTTTACTCAGACGACACTCACATTTTAGTTTCACTGAACTGCTTTTTATCATTATCTTCACTTTGAACCCTTTTTTACACACTTGCAAATTCAACCCTGGTCTGGCCTAAATTTTTGATTAGTTTCAACAGTAGAATTTGAGTATATGTCTAATAAAACCAGTGTGCAAATTTGTGCACTGCCATATTCATGACCATTGCGGTTTTTAAAATGGTTCTCACTGATCCTTCAGTAGTTGTTTGTGGCTAATGTCATATTGTTTAGTTGTACTGAAGATGGACAATGTATTAAATTATGCATAGTGGCATTGAATGTGGATGTTCTATTGAAATCTTTTTGACAGTATTGTTGTTGCCTATTTTACTAGGCTGAAGTCAATTCTGAAAACCTTTCTGAAATGGATGGGGAAAAGCCATTTGGGTCGAATGATCCTGATGAGTCAACGAAAGAGATGAATGATTCCTTATCCCTAGGCACCAGTGCTATGGAGGAGGTGAATAATACTGGGTGCGGTGATGTTGTCTCCTGCTCCTTACCTACTGAAGACCCAAAATACATAGATGGAGATTTAGCTGAACACAAGCAGAATGATCTTTTGCCTGAAGAAGCTTTGCCACAGGATCCACCCGAGAATGTAGTTACTAAGATTTTCGAAATTCTACCAGAAAGTCCCATTAACCCTGTGACAACACAGCCTAATGTGCAACTTGAAGAGGAAAGAACAGTTATTAATGAAGAAAGTGAGATTGAAACCCAAACTGAATCATTGAATCCTTTAGAGCCTGATGATGAAATGGAATTTGAATCAGACTTACCCAAAGCAAATACGATGGACAGTGAGGCGGATATGTCTAAGATTGGTGGAAACAATGAGTTTGATATGAATTTTAGTGGAACAAATGAAATCAGAACTCAGAATGAATCAGCCCTGCCTCTAGAGGAAGCTGATAATCTGATGCAGGTTGAATCAGTTTTGCCAGCAGAAAATGTGACAGATGGTGATATAAATACATGTGAAGTTGGTGGGAATAATGATATTGAAATGAATGACGGTTTTGAGGATGGCCAGGAACCTTCCAGCAATAGAAACTCAGTTACTGGCGAAGAATTAGATTGTGAAATTTTGTTGCTATCTGATGACACCCAATCAACTCCTGAAGTCAATAAGGAAGCTTTTCTTGATGATGAGGCAGAGCATATGAGCCAGGATAATAACATTGAAGGCAGCAGTTCATCACATGTTCCATACATAGCATCTCCAGTTAAAAGTTTGAATGAAGATGTGTCTCATAAAAACTCTGTCTCTCAAGTAGAAGAAGCAACGACATTGTCACAGAATGGTGGTTTTTCAGACGCAGTGGATTCTTGCCAAATGACTGCAGCTGATAAAAATGCCAATGAAAGCAACGATGCAAATGTTTTGAGGGAGCCTGAAACTGATTTGGATGCCAGTGTCGCAGAGGAATTCAGAATTACAGAAGAGTTGGAGTCGAGTGAAGGTGTTTGCAAAAGTGCCGCAAAAGAATGTAATGACGACGATTTGAATTTGAGAGGTGATGTGGAACAGACATCCGTGGACGTGGAACTTGGCAAAGATTCGTTCGATGTTACTGAATCTATTGACCACAGAGAAACAGATGCAAGTGATGCTGATAATGGATGTGGTAGCCAGGTGAGAAGTGTGGATTGTTTGCTTTAAATAAATAGATTACCTGTTGTCCAAGTTCGTTTACATTTGAACATGACTATGTGACCTTAAAATTAACAGCTAAATATGCATTTGCTTCTAACATAGTGTTATTAATTTTTAGTAAATAAGCATTAGAAATTGTGAGAAAAGATGACAGATCATTCCAGAACTCTGCTTTCTTGTTTATGACCTGTCTTTTAAGTTTTTAATTGAAATAATTAATAGTTCTTGGGATATAACTGTTATATGCCATAACTTTCTTGAATATTTGTAGTATTTATGGTAATTGTTCACAATTTATTTGAATTATGGATATCTAGGTAAAACTTTGATATAAGAATTTATAAGAATTGAAATTTTGAAAAGATACTGTTTATGCATGCTTTTATGTGAATTAATTTAAAACAGCTTGTGGAAGATGGAGGATTGAAAGATGTTGGCATGTCTTCCAAGTCGGACACAGATATCCCTAAGACATCTGATGCCAGCAATGATGCAATCCACGCTGATGACTTTTCACCAGTTGATGACCTAAGATCAGACGACCTATGTGATTTGAAGATCTCACACAATTCTGATGACACATCCAGAGAAGATTGTAATTTTAGCAACACTTCGAATGAGAAATTGGACCACTCTGAAGAAAAGCCTGAAGTGAACGTAGTCGATAGTACGAAAGTGATTGATAAGAAAGTTCCAGACTTAGATGCCACTGTGGCAGAGAAGACTCTCTTAAAATCGTCTGCTAATGAAGATGTAGTTGTTATTGATATAAAGGAGGAGCAAGACAAAAATTCCACCGTCAGCGATGAAGCAAAAACAGATACAGGTTCGGTTTTTCAGATTGATTGTTCAGAACTAGATTTGTTTGTTTCTGTATTATTTGTAATTTCAGGCCGTCATTGCAATTGTTAGATATCAACTTCTGGATCTTATTTTGGTATATTTTAAGTTGTAATATTTTGAGTTTACATAAGTAACACTTGGCTGGAGTTGAAATTGTGTGCTAAATCCAGAATGCACTTGGCCGTCTAAACATCTGGGCTAAACCAATTCCATTAAATTGGAGGAGTTTGTTGGCTAGATGCAAAACAATCTTGATTGATGCAAGAAGTATCTGGTCTATTTTAATATACTTTCACAATATTTCTCGATATGTTTTATATACGTTCACAATATTTCTCTTTACAGGCTGGGCATGCTGTTTTTGAATATCTAATAAATGAGTTATGTATTCTCTAGATTCGCAATCTAATGTATCTGAGACTGGCATAAAATCTGCAAAGAGTGGAACAGGCGCCTCCAGTAATCGAGCTCAACAGAAGACAGGAAAAAGTTCACAAACATCTAAAGGAACAAAACACCAAGAATGCATTGTTTGCAAAAAGGTAATGCTCTTTTGTCAGTTTCTTCTTATACTGATGTTTACAAAATTTGACTCAATTTATGCATCAGACCAGAGAGATCAAAAATAGAATTTATTTTGGCATTTATTCGGTGATAGGAATATTTAAGTGAATGATGTAATTAGTAGAACTGGTAGCAAAAAATGCCAATCTGATTTGAAATCATTGTCATCTTATTATTATTATCAAAGAATAAAAAATCATTGAAAGTTACATAATAACATATGTAGAAGAACTTAATAATAACATTTATAGAAGAACTTAATTATGATTATTATTACAATAATAGATTATTATAATATAATAGTATTTGATATAACATCCATAGAAGAACTTAATTATTTTGCAATTTAAATGAAATAGGTGGAATTATATGGAAATAACAAGATACAGAAGGGAACAAAGTTCCCGCAAGGAGGTACCTTAGGTAGAGTAAGAAAAATGAAATAGTAATTGTAAATAACAAGATCTATAATAGAAAAATGAATAGGTAAACAAATATTATAGAACAATCATACATTTGTATTGGTGTATCAAAACCATAAAACATCATGGCAGTTCAAATTCCTCATTTATTAGATATAATAAATTGTTTAAGTTTATATTTAAACTCATCTAAGTTTATAGAGTTTCTTAGATACATTGGGAGGTTATTCCGGATTTTTGGTCCAAATAATTGAATAGTAAATAGGCGGGTATTAGTTCGAGTGAAGTGGATAGAAAATAGGTTACAAGTTCTTACATGATAGGTATTTCTATTGCTAACAGCGGGAAAAAATTCACAATTATAAAAAAATATGCGTAAATCAGTAAAAGGCTAGAAAAGCAGTAACTGTCAAAAGACACTCTGGATTCTGTTTTGTGTTTCAAATTACCTTGGTGTATTTGGTGTTTCGTATTGCAGATAGCTAAGTGCAAGTACAACATTGTCCGCAATGACGACACAAAGCATCTTTGTGATGACAAATGCTTCCAGCTGTTTCGAACCCAGCCTACAACTTATCTACAGGCAGATGGCAAAAAGCCCGGTTCTACAGAATTGTGCCCTCAATGTCAGAAACCAGTTCCAGCCAATGTTAAAGGGAGAAGTTCGTTGAAAGTTGATAAAGAGTTGAAGAAATTCTGTTCTACAGTATGTTATATATTCAATTATTTATCTGTCAAATGGTTTTTGAAAGTTCACTTATTTCAAGTGTTAGAGCATTTTTAGTGCAGACTGGTTTTTTTGTATCAGAAGCAATGGTAAATGGCTACAAATTGTCATTTTCTTGATGACCAACTTGTTGATGTTACTGTGAGATGGAATTCAGTTGGTTTGAATGTTTGCTTTTATTAATGCGGCCATAATAAATTGGCTTATATCAGTTTGTCCCTCATTTCTTGCCATGGGTCGTATCCGGCCCCGTGGGCTGTACTTTGGAAACCCCTTTTCTGTACGATGGAATACAGATTCAGCAATTGCAAAATGCTTGTTGTAGTTTCCGTGGCAATATTGCTGTGTTTTGCTTTTTAGGCTTGTTTAAATGTCTTTAAGAAGGCAATGAAGCCCTGTGCCAATTGTGGAAAGGATCTTCAAAATGACGCGAGTGCTATCACAGCACCCATCGAAGGCGATGGTAACAAAGACTTCTGCTGTCATGCCTGCCTCGTGAAATATGAACATTCAAGGAAGCAGGCTACCAAAATTGAAGATGATGATGATGATGATGATGACGACGACGATGATGTTAAAATTGTTGAAGCTACACCTGCTCCTAAGATTAAAACCACTTCAAGTAGAAATTCAAGCCTAGCAAAATCCAAGTGTTCCATTTGTTCAAAACAGGCAATAGTCAGACAGGAGGTTTATTTCAAGGGTACAATGTACAGGCTTTGCGGTGATGCCTGCTTTTCCACTTTTCGAATCATGCACCATCTGTCGGTTGATCACTGTGACCAGTGTAACGGGATGTACAGTTTGGACGATGGGCTGGTTCAGACGATCCAGTTCGAAGGCCAGTCGAAGACCTTCTGCTCTGCCCCATGCCTGTCGAACTTCAAGTCGAAGAAGCAGCGCGTCGTTCCTTGCGCTTGGTGCAAAACAAAAAAATCAAATTTCGACATGGTCGAGAGGCTCGACGCAAACAACAAATTCCAGATGTTCTGTTCGCTGAACTGCCTCTCATTGTATCGGGTGAACCTGCAGGCTAATTCGAACCAGAGTGTGGCTTGTGACCAGTGCCATAAATCTGTACCGGCTCTGTACCATCTGACGATGAGCGACGCCTCCGTACGCAATTTCTGTGGATATAACTGCGTGATGGCATTCCAGGCACAGTTCAGTCAACCTTCCGCCACGTCTGGTGAAATTCCAACACCTGGAGACCGGGTTACTGCCAATGCTGCCAACACGCAACCAGCACAGTCTGCAGTTCCGCCATCACAGCCGGCACATAATTCACCGTATGGAACGCGAAAGTCATTCAAAGGTACGGTCGTCATCTTCGGTTAATGTAGTACTTCAAATTATTTGGCATCTTCACTTTTAATTAAATTTTAACATTAGTAAACCTTTTGTAATTTCTAATAATACATTATTGGTTATATAAAGAAAAGTTTTATACCATTTTAATGCCATAGCATAATTACCATTTCTTTTTCCATTCTTGCAAATTAATTCAGAGAGATCAGAATGTTTCCTGATTCTGGACTCTTTGTGTGCACATCATATGTAGTGAGTTAAGTTGTGCTTCAGTGTCATTTAGCTTTTTTTTCTATGAATAGGACCCTTAGCTATTACTGAATGGATGTAGTCAACAAACTGGAAATATTTCCATTATCATAGTTGTGCATTAGTCAATGACATAATGGTGTAATATAATGGTGTAGTTTAAATCGTTTAATTTTCTATATTATGTTGACAATGTTTAATATTTGATCAGCAACCAAGTCGACAACTTCTTCAACACCAGCCTCACAGATGCAGTCACCTGCCATGCCAGTCATCTCAAATATCATGTCATTGGCTTATACATCACCTGCTTCTCACCTTGCAGGTAACTTGATGCATAACTTCTGATGTATTCTAAACATTTGAATACTGGAATGCAGAATTCACATGTGATTGTGGATAATACTGTCTATATCAGTGGTTCTCAACCTGTGGGTCGCGACCCCCACGGGGGTCGAATGGCGATTTGCCAGGGGTCGCCCGAGACCATCAGAAATATGGGGTTGTCTCTTTTCTTGTCATTGTGCAAAATTTCCTCAGTGGTATAGTTACGACGTACTAGTTGTTTTGCTATAAGTGTCAATCGATGAGACAATTAAATATGGAGACAATTAAATAATAGCGATTTCGAACATTTTGATTGTCATAGCATTATTATTTTTAGCAGTTTACATTGTGAACGAAAATAATTTTACTGTTGGGGGGGTCGCGACATCATGGGGAATTGAATTAAAAGGGTCGCAACACTATAAAGGTTGAGAACCGCTGGTCTAGATTGTTGAGCTTTCTAAGCATAAGCACAGAATCTCCTGAACCTGGAATATTGTTGTATTGACTTTTGATGAGTTGATTTTTCATGTCATTATTTTTTTCAGATAATGCAGCGACTTCAAAGAAACTCATTGCCCATTCTGGGGTAAGATTTAGGTTGAGTTTTGATTTACTTGTTATAGTGATAAATGAATGGATGGTTAATAATTGATCAGTCATGAATGACTGAGCATAAAATTTTTTAAAATTTTTTATTTCAAATATTAAATATATTATGAAACATAATATTTACCTTAATCCTATGGTTGAGAATCATTAATTTTAATTATAAGTTAAATCTTCATAATAAATATTATTATCAATATTGATCATTTAGAATTTTTTGTTTATGTACATTTTGGAAAAAGGTTTTTTACACACTTAAAAGCTGATATTTGGTTAAACTTTCTCATTACTTTAACTGCTCATATTATATAAGAGAAACATAATTAAAATTGATTTTATTTATTTATTTATGTGTGTGTGTGCGCACGTGTGTGTGTGTGTTTTTTTGATGGTGCAATGCATTTAGGCTCAGACAATGACTTCTCATGAGCTAATTGTTCAACCCACTCCTCCAAAACAAGTGAAGAATAAAGCACTGTTGTGCAAACCGTTTATGCAGACCAAGGCTACGTCTTGCCGGCCACACACGGTCATGAAAGGTTGCCAGACAGGCAAGCACCAATTTTCAAGCTTCTACATTTTATTTTTAGAATATTTAAGAAAGCTTGTATGCCCACTTGACATCCTTCTGCATGATTGTGCACATCTTTGGTGATATGTATCCTATGCCTTTTTGTTCAGTTGCTTGTTTTGTTTTGACATTCTAATGATGTAGACCCTGATGTGGTGAGTTGACATCAAGAGGCAATGCTGCTAGCCTCTGATTGGCCTGTTATTGCCATTTGCATAACACTATACTGTAATGTTCCATTAACCCCTTTACCGGTCATTAAAAATTTTAAAGCCTATAATACAGCGTCCATTAATATTTTGCAGAAAGCATGCGATTTTAAAATATTTTTAAAACCTCAGGTTTTGAACTTAGAAGTTAAGGAAACATTACAAATTGACATATCACTCGCATCTAGTATTCCGTCGCGATTTTCTATCCTAAATCATTGAATTTCTACCCAGAGACCAAAATAAATTGAATAAATGAGTTCCCTCGGATCCATTTGAGACAGAACTGCTTATGATGGCCGAAGCTGTTGCCAACGCCAACAGAGTTTCTAATAGTGACTCAGAATCTGATGATGATACAGATGGATGATACACTTTTCAGTTGTCAGTGTTTGAAAGCCTTGAATTATCTGCTGATTAATTATTTTAAATCTCTTTTTTCACAGAGGCTGTCCAAACGTCCAATCATCAGAACACGAAAACTCCGGTACAAAATAAAAAGAAATCATTATTTTGCTGTCAAAAACTCTTAAAATCACTCAAATTCAGCTTTCAATAGGTTTTTGCTTTCAAAATTGGACAATTCAATGCCACTCGCCACTGGAAAATCCCACTATAATCGGCTGTAGGTGGACATTATGCAAATATACTTTGGTCAGCCGGTAAAGGGGTTGAAAGGCAAGCATAGAAAGCTGCATAAGACCCTGATGTCGAACGAAATAGCCCATTGGGTGCTGATTAGTGAGTGAGAGATATTAAGGTGTGCTTAACTTGCAAGCTTTGCTGTTATTGTAAATGTTTATAGCACTGTTCATTTGTTTAGGGTTTCTGTCACAGGGAGCTCCACTTGTTAGAGATTTTTATAATTTTAAGAATTTTGATATTCTTTAGCTGGTATTTAATTTTACCTAATCCCCTTTTTGGATAATTGCATTATTAGTTTTAGCAGAGTGTTAACAACGTTGTATGATGGAGCAGGAGGTCACGGGTTCGAGTCCCTCAGGAGCTCTAAAGGTCAACTCAGCCTTTTTCGTGATGGTAAAATGAGGAGCAATGGCAACATTGCGAAGGTAACCATAGGATCGGTGGAATGACTGGCCACCGTCCGCTGATAAATGGCTTAGCCACCTTTGGGCTGATGGTCATGAAACCGGAGATCAGCACCTACGGGCACAGACCCTATGGATTAACTTTACCTTTTTTACTGCCATGTAATGGTGGTTGTTATGAATCAAAAGTTACAAGGACTGTTTGTTACCTTTTCAAGATCTTTCCTGCATTACACAGTGGTTATTAGTAACTGGCCTTAAATATGCTTCATAGTAGATATCTGTTTGAATATTTGTAAATGCAGAAGAGAACTGGGAACCGAATAAGATGGTTGTGCCGTGCCCTGTTCCTGCGCTAACACCGGCACCAATGATGATGTATTCGCACCCAGTTCCATATCCAATTCTCCTACCAATACCTGTTCCTATTCCAGTTTTCATTCCAACAACAAGAAAATCTTCTGCCGGAATTTTGAAGAAGCTCAAGGTTCTATCCCTGTCTGAGTATTCACTGTCATTAAAACTGTAATTAAGGCAGTCAGTTTATTTACCTGTCTCGTAATATGTATGCGTAAGTCGAGTGTAACTTTGTGATTAAAATTCTTGAAATCCAAATTGGTTATAGTTGAAAGTATTTTGTCATTTTGTACAACGTTTGCCCCTTGTGTGGAGGTCTTGTTTATGAAATTGCTCCGTTGATTTTGAATTTATATTGCTTCAGCAAGGACTATTTTGTCATTTGAGATGATTAAATGGAAAGTTATTTGTTTGGAGAAGACTGACAACAACTATTACAGTGATAACAGCGATGACGATGAATATAATTATCATTATTATAATTCAGGAACTTCAAGAAAGAGTTCCCTCAGATCCATTTGAGGCAGAACTGCTTATGATGGCTGAAGCCGTTGCCAGCGCCAACAAGGCTTCCAATAGTGACTCAGAATCCGACGATGATACAGATGGAAGTAAGCACACATTCCAGTTGTCATCAGTGTTTGAAAGCCTTGAATTATTTGCTGATTAATTAATTATTTTAAATCTCCTTTTTATTTTAAGTCTCCTTTTGTCATGATTGTTTACTGAATTGACCAGCTTACATTTATTAAAGTGTTTGCGCATTTGCAGATTGTATCATTGGCTGTTGTTTTTAACATAGACGATGTCCTCAGTGAGACGGTTGATAATGCTGCCATTCATTCGGCACAATCTCGGGGAACGAACGGAGAATCGGCCGAAGACATGCTTCAGATGGCTCTGCGAATGGCCGAGATGCACAATGAACACACTCTGGACCTGGAAGATTCAGTTGATCCTTCACCTCTTCGGGCACGAGGTGAGCTTGGGAGATGTCTTCCTCGTCTCTCGGCACACTTTGAGATTCAAAAACACATTTATATTATCAATTATTGATCAAAACCTCTATGGTGCCTATATCAAGATGAGTGGGTGAATGGGCGATTGCTTGCCAAATCTAAACTAACTTAGACTTGGGTCTTGCCAGAAGATTCAATCCAGATCAGCAGGGAACAACCAATGGCACACAGGCTAAACCAAACAGTTGTTTTTAGACTGGATCTAAATTATGATAGTATGCTGGCTTTATGAAGCGATGTTAGCAATGTGTGTCAGGATCTCAAGACCCACACTGAAAGATGACAAGTTGTAAGTAAGTAGTGTTCAGATTATTGTGGTGGACAGCAAAGGCTTTGTGTGGGAAAATAAATGAAAGCCCTGCCAAGTGTCTGGTGGAGTGATTACCATAGTAGATAGTAGGTTATTAGTAGTAGTAGTAGTAGTAGTAGTAGTAGTAGTAGTAGTAGTAGTAGTAGTAGTAGTAGTAGAAGGTTTTTTATATACCATGCTGTGTGGCCATACTCTTTAGCCTTACACGTGTGCCAACTGATGGCAAAAAAGCTGAAAATCTCAAACTTGTGATCTGTTTTAGACTCCCCAATAGCAAATGTATTGCTTGGTAGTAAGGCATTCCTTAAAATAATCAGTTAATGTTTTTGGTGTAAGGGGGGTCGAATAAGAAATTTTGTCATTGCCTCTGCTACAAAATGGCATTACCAGTTGTAAACAAAATCTTTATGGAATCAGATGTATTGAGATTTCTAAATAATTGCTTATAACAGATTCAGAGCTTAGTTGTTGACAGAATATGTCTAAAATATGTGCAAAATCTACTTCTTGCCAAATAATATTTAGTCATTTTAAATAGCTGACGGCAACTGTGTTTCATCGGACTTTACTGTGTCCAATGTGCTTCTCGTTCATTTAAGTTAGTTTAATTCTATGTCAGTGCCAATTGATTTTCAGAGCCTGTTGCATCAGGAGCATTGCAGGGTTTCGACACTATTGCCACCGATGCTGATGTTCTGCACGCCACGCGCGCCATGGCAACGCCACGCGGTCGCGGTAGGGGAAAGCGGCGTGGCGGGTCGAGGTATGTACGTGGTTCTTCGTCTGCTAAGAAGCTTCGCGTCGACGACGAACGGGCCGAACCGACGCCCGCTCCAGTCGTTTCTCCGCCGGCCGTTGCAGAACCGCCTGCGGATGCTAACTGCATCCTCAAATTCACTTATGGCCTGAATGCATACAAGCATTGGGCCATTCAAAAGAATGCACACTTGGAACAGGTCAGTCCCCCAAAGGCTGGAATGCGACAGAGACTGTTCAAGTTGGATTTGTTGCAGTGCTCTGCCGACGAGCTGAACTACGCTCTGTGTTTGTTTGTGAAAGAGGTGCGAAAGCCAAATGGAGAAGAATACGCACCTGACAGCATCTATTACCTGTGTCTGGGTGGGTTCAGCCTTACCTTTATCCAGTTGGTCGACTTTTGTGCGTATTTTCATATGTATATTTATAGTTAGACACAATCATGTGACTTAATTTTTGAACTGTAGACAGGCTTAGCAGAAGCTTAGTGAAGCATTTGTTATTTGTGAATTGTCTTATTCTGAATGAAGTGTCATATGTGCAATGTATTCCTAACATACCGGTATATTAGTTAGATTTCAGATCTGTCTCAAAGTGTGATTTTATTGCAGCCTAGTTTCCTGAAGATATACTTGGCCAACCCACACCTGTGGGATGACAAATTGAAGTTTACGATTTGTTGAAGTATTATTTGCTTTAGAACCGGGGTTTTCGACTGGTGGCCTGCTAGCCAGATCCAGCCCTCTGGGAGCTGTGAAATGGCTTGCGCAGATACTGAAACGACCAAGAACTTTTTCTAAAACATACTAAATATATTTAAATTATTTGTTTTCAACTTACCTGTTTTCTGTTACTTATGAACTATTTTTTTCACTAAAATTTTGCACCTGACCATAAGGCACAGTCATAAACAAATTTGGCCCTTCGTGAAATTTTGTTGAATAACCCTGCTTTAGAGCTTTGGAATTTGTAAATGCTCTCTCAGGTTTCACTTATGCAATGATTTTATTGTGTGCACAGGAATTCAAGAGTATCTCTATGAAAATGGAAGAATTGACAATATCTTCACTGACTTTTTCTATGAAAAATTCACGGACTGTCTTAACGAAGTTCTTAGCCATTATGAAGTGCGACTGAATGCCCAGGGTTTGTAATCAGAAACTTTTTAACAACTTTTTAGTATGCTGTGAATTTTTGACGTGCATGGTGAGAAAGTTTTAACGAACTATTTTGCTTTCAGACAATTACTTTGTGTGATATAATCAAGAGCAGCATACAACTTAAACGCTTATTTGTATCTGCAGATGGTTTGCTGTAAAGACTTTGTATTTGAGTCTTGGCGCTTTTTTATTCTGTAAGTTCGTATTGATAACTTTGTCACTTCGCGATTTAGGAATGCTTGTTTGTCGGATTGAGGAGGAGCATTTGTGGGAGGCCAAGCAGTTGGGTGCTCACTCACCGCATGTACTGCTTAACACACTCATTTACTTCAACACCAAGCACTTCATGCTACGAAGTGCAGAAGACCATCTTGGTCTCTCCTTTTCGCACATCATGAAACACTGGAAGAAAACAACTACCGTGTCTGGAAAACCCGGAAGGAGTGTCTACCTGCGCTACTATGCACCGTCACAGTTGGGTACGCCGAAGTTTTAATCTTTTCATTATTCTTGCCACATGTTTTTGTGTGTGTGTGTGGGTCATGTGATTGGTGAGGTTTAGTTGGTCCTGTCAGTTATTTGAATGCAGGAAGAACACAGAGTATTATACCAATCATGGATGCATATTTTTGCAGATGTATGTATTGTTTTTATGTTAACCCTTTTGCCCCGCAAGGTCGATATTTACACTTCATAACGTATTGGTTATAGGGATTGAAGTTGCAGGAGGGTTAAGTCAGAGAACAGAATCTTCATTTTAAAAGTTGTAAAAACAATGTGGTATTGATTCAGTATTGGTATGGCTTTAAATGTATATATTAATTTATTGTTTCCAGCTCATAAGTACGTACAGATGTCCTTGATTTCATAATGATTTATAATTAACTCTCTAGTCTCTATTGCCTGTTTATATGAAACCTGCTTCCAAAAGTAACAGGTTTTATATGTGCATTCGTGTAACGTAGGCGGTGATTCGGCGCAGAAACGAAAGAAAGAGGAGTTGCCGGTCTTTGAGCAAGCTGAGAACGCTGACAATCCACTCCGTTGTCCTGTTAAGCTGTATGAATTCTATCTCTCCAAGTGGTATGATGTCTTGTTTCACTTTTTAGAAGTTTATTTGAGTTTAATTATTGCAGCAATGTACTTTGGTTGTTGTATGTTGGTGCCTTACTAAATTACTCACTTTCTCTTTTCTTTAGCGTGAACCCAGAATGAACTCAATTGATCAATAGAGTGCTGTTGATATGATTATATACAAATTGATTGATGAAAAGTGTCATAGCTTGCAACTATTTAATATTTATTATCACTTGAAAGTAAAAATTTCTATAAAAGTTTACGGAATACAGTATCATAAAAATGTACACATGTGATATTATCTCTATTAATCAGTCTATTCTGAAGTGCTTTTCTTTCGTTACCCATTTACTTAATTAGGTATTAATTTCATAATGTAAGAACTTGTTGGACTAATGAAGACCCTATCAAATATCTTGGTCTAATTAGTCTTTCTTTATAAAGAAGTTGTTTTGTTATGGATTTAAGTTTATGTGTCTGAATGTGAAGCTGCCATTTTTAGATTATTATGTGCTCTATGTTTTAACAGCCCGGAGAGCATTAAGAATCGCAGCGATGTGTTCTATCTGGTGCCCGAGCGGTCGTGCGTTCCCGACAGTCCTGTGTGGTATTCGGCCGTGTCGCTCGGCCTCGAAGCGATGGCGCGGATGTTGAATCGCCTGAGGGTCATTCGCGAGGTTCAAGAGTCTCAGTTGACGTCGCTTGCCGTTCCTTACTACAACTAGTAACCTGGACAGTCCGTCCATGCGCTCTTATTTAAGAGTATTTGAGCGTGTGGAGCGTGCACTCTTATGGGTCTGAAGACAGAAACGGAGGGACGCTGGCAGTTTTTGTAGACGAGGTGCGGCGTATCTTTAAATGACGTTGTCGTTTTCGTATCAAGTTTACGGCGCTGCTAAGGAAAATGTACGACGGAATGATTTTTGTGTGACTAGATGTTATCTTAAAAATGACATTCTAGTGCAGAGATTGAAACAACAGTGATGTGGCCAGAAATTGAATATGACGTATTCTTTTTTGATTGTTGAATTTTATAGTTTATCATAATATTATACTGGTTCTTGTATTGTCTATTTGTGAGTTTGATTAATCCACTGGTTGCATTATAATCGACTAGTTTTTGTTTATGAATGGGGCCTATTACTATGGAAGTAGGAAGCTATTGGCTATTAAGTTTGATTTTATGTTATCTTGACTATGTTTACTGTTGACAGATTTTTTAAGGATAGTTTGATGCTTGAAGTAGAATTATTGAACAAAGTTTCAACAAACAATGTGTGGATTTCTTTACCGTCTTTTTCCAAAATGTTCTCTGTGCAATTGATGCGATGACCTCAAATGGCTGTTTAAAGATTTCTGGCATCTGTTTAGAATCTTGACATTTCTATGTATTTAAACGTTTAAGGAATGTAACTCGGTATACAGTATTGTGTGTGTGTGTGTCGCTAAGGGTCGTTAAACCCCTACTGGAGTTTAGCCAGACCTTCCAATACGCTTTGGTGTAAACTTGGATGAAAAAGTAAGGGGGCTTGAGGCATTAGGCCTAATAGAAGTTGACGTCTATGCTGGCAATACGACATGGGCTACTTACTGCACTTGTCACAGAGTTTAGGCTCTCTTCTCCTCGCAATTTCTAAATTCCCGGCGCCAGTGTTTATTCTAGCCACCTTGACATTGGGGGGAGTTAGAATTGTTTGGGGGGAGAAGGTTTGTCTGCCCAAAAACCTTGATGAGCAAAAAAAGGTCACTTCTTCTCAACATGCTCTAATGTTCTTCTGAATATGGTCATATCCTTATGTTTTCCCCCTCTCCTGAGTAAAACCCTCCTCTCGTCACACTTTGGGGAATTTTCGTCCCCCAATGCAACATAGAAATTTGGGGGAATTTTTAAAACTTTGGGGGAAATCCCCCCCCCCCAAAGGGCCTAGAATAAACACTGCCTGGCGCGCCTACTGCTTATAGTACATCGGGTTACTGCAGCAGCTGAAATGACGACGACACCCTAGTGGCGTCCGCCTTTGTAGGTGGGCGGATTGGCTCTGGAGCTGGCCTGAGAGGTGCAGGAGACCTTCGACGCCGTGCCTTCGCCCGCCGACCGTCCGATGCTCGACTTCGTCAGCGTCGTCGACTCAAACGTCGACGTCCCGGCGGAGGAGGAGGAGGAGGCGCTGTTGGGCCGATCGCCCGCCGGAGACGGTGTGCCTCTATGGCTGCTGCTGCTGTTGATGGAGGCGGCGGAGACGTGTTGGAGCCCGGCTTTCATGGTCTTTTCGTGGTCGTCGGATTCTGAATTGGCCGATACCAGCTTCTGTTGGTCTTCCATTCGGCCAATGCGTATCTGGTCCTTGACACCTTTGACGAGTCTCCTTAACATGACGATCGACGAAAAAGAAGTTGCATCAGAGACAGGCGGTTCGATTTGTCTTGGGAGGGGCGGGCTTTTGCGGTTTACCCCCCGGCTGATCAGTAACGGCCCCCTGCTGGGACAAAATAAAATCGATGTTTAGACTTCTGCCCCCCCTCCTCCCCGAACTGAAAGACGCGAATGTTTTGGAGAGAATCGTTCGCAGCGACGCTGTTTTGTGAAGAACTGGCCGATACAATTAAAGATTCAAGCTCTGGGCTTCTGTTTCGGGTGCATTGCATCTGAATTCTGAAGATCTCTGGTCGCGTCTCCAGAAATTCTTCATGAAAATAAACAATTAATAATACTGTGATTTGAAAGTGGTTTAGGAGGCTAAGTAAGTCTGTGTGAAAACCACTGTAGTAACTCCGCATTCAATACCCTAGTTTTCCGAGATAGCCTTTGAATCCGTTTACTGTTTCGACCTCGTCCAAACTGTTCCATTTGTCCGCAACCATTGCACTAATTTTTTTCTTTCTTGTACCCACCCTCCGCTTAAACAATTTGCATTTGCGGCCTCTTGTGCTGTTATAGTGTGCCATTGTAAAGAATCGATAATATGACATATGTATTAGTGTTCGGTCCATTGTAAAAGAATCGATAGAGAAAGGGTATGGTGTAAATGTCGGGACATATAACGGGACATGTGGGTAACGGGACATCGGGACATCTGGGCCCCATATAATAGAGAAAGAGAGAATGGTGTTGATGAATGGACTATTTAGGTTTGCCGGTTTTATGTCGAGTAACTATAGGTTGTATTTGCACCTCCTCCCATTAAGAATTTGTACTCAATTTGTAGCCGATGACAGGCTAAAAGAAGACAGACCACGAAGTTTTACAACAACCCTCGCATAAGTCGAGTTCTGTATTGTCCGTCATGTCCTACCCAGATGTCCCGTTACCCAGTTGGCAACGCCTGCAGTAACTTGTAAACTTACAATTCATCACGCTCGAACCTTGAGCTCTGCTCTCAGGCGCATTACGCTCTCTGGTCAGTTATCCCACGTCCAACCAACGTCCCATTATTCAAATATAGTCATCATATAGACAGATTTTAGCCTAGTCACCTACAGTATGTAACCATTTGAACCAGTGAGTGGCGTAGCCAGGTTTTAGCACCAAGGAGCGACGATCGTATTAAAAGGCGCCGCCTTCTTAATCCACGGCCATGATTCAGGAAAAGGGAGGGGACACATCGGCATTTTCCCCCAGACAGGCCAAACGTCGACGAGGAAAAAGCAGGCGTTTTCATTTATGACTGATAGCTTCTTGCTTTTTAAATCTTAATTTATTAAATTTCCGAAAAATGCGCCACCTTTCTGAAAATCTGCTCAAGTGAGCGACCGCTCCTCTGCACCCCTAATCCTAGCTGCGCCACTGATTAGAATGATTGAGTGCTCATTCGATTGTAGCATTGACCTACTGATAACTGAGTTTTCCTTCTTTGCTGCAGAAATCCAAACGCGACTGAACTTTTTCCATTTCGAATTGGTCCAAGGGAACTTTGGCTTTCTGTATCATACAGAAATCGAATCTATTTAGCAAATTTAGTCTACCACAGAAAGTCACAAAATATTTTATTTCTATTTCTGCTTATTGATATGTCATTCGTCTTCTATTACAGTTGTTATAGGCCTATAAATTTTTTTGGTATTCTACCTTCATTCAGACTCAGTTATGATTAGGACCTATAACCCAACTCACGAAAGCTATAGGACCTAAGCTTACTTGACCCAACCCAGCCCAGCCCACCGCATTACAGTACAATTTCTTAAGCCAAGACTTAATTTCTTAAATTCTTACCCTACCCAACTCATCATAAACATTGAAATTTTTGACGCAGCCCAATCCAATGTCCATGTCTGGGTTATAGACTTCGTTGTTGGGTGGGGGCCGAGACATTAAGGCGAATCCATGGGCATTATGATACTGGCGCTATAGAAGTTGATTGATTGATTGAATCCAACGAACGGTATTCTTACTTTGAGACAGTGGACAAATTCTTCTTTCGTAACTTGGTATTGTTTTTCTTTATCGTATTCTCTGAATAAGTCGTAAGGACGGATGTCTTTGTCAGCGAAAAACTGAATCAGGAGCTTCAGAGGGTCACAACGAAGGACTACAGAAGCGAAACAGTGGCCTATAACTATTTAATAATAATAATAATAATAATAATAATAATAATAATAATAATAATAATAATAATAATAATAATAATAAGAAGAAGAAGAAGAAGAAGAAGAAGAAGAAGAAGAAGAACAACAACAACAACAACAACAACAACAAAAACAAAAACAACAACAACAACTGTAAACAACAGTCGATTAGTAGCATCTCTCTTCTGTTATAGAGGCGCAGTGGCGTATCTGGGGGTGCAGGGGAGCGGTCGCTCCCCTGAGGATATTTTCAGAAAAGTGCCGCCTTTTTCATTTTTTGAAAATGCAATAAATTTAAATTTAAAAAGAAAAATTAAAGAGAAGAAGGAACAACAAACTATCTGGCCATCGGCTTACGGGGACCTTTTTGCTCGTCAAGACTTTGAGATGCAGTGGCGTAGCCAAGGGGGCTTGGGGATTAAATCCCCAAGGGGCGGGGGTTAAACCCTCCTTGGCTGCCGAAAACAAAATATTTTAACGAGTTTCTATGCATGTTTTATTTTTTGACGCGACTTTTGGGGGCAACCCCCCTTGGCTATAGAATGTAACGGTCTAAGAGATGAGGACCTTTTTTGCTTGTCAGGAAAAATAGAGGAGATAACGTTTTTTGCTTGCAAAGATTTTGTCAAAGTTGGTCACGGTCAAAAACCGAAAACCAAACACCCCCTCTTCCGGAAATCCTTGTTACGCCACTGTTGAGTTGTATGGAGAGAATCAAAGTGACGACGCCTTTTGATGTGGATTGAAAAATTATAAAAGTCGCGCTTTTCTAATATGCTCGCCGCTCCACCCCCACCCCCCCCCTGGTGCTAAAACCTGGCTACGCCACTAAATATGAGCGCTTGTTATAATGGATCTCGTCATGTTTAAGCATGACACGTTCTGCTTATATAGTCTTCTATGTAAATATATCCGTTCCTGGATAGGGCTTTGCTACCGTACGTAGCAGGCTTCCCAATTATTGGGGGTTAGACGCGAATCTTCTAACAGGATAGTCGGTTTGGAACAGACCCAAACACCTCCTCAGTGACATCTTTGACGTTTCACACTCCGCCAGTGGCGGCTCCAGGATTTGGCAAGTGGGGGAGGGGAGCGTTGGAGTGGAAACTTCTAAGCATGGTGGGCCAACTATTTGTTGCTAGGTATGTAGTAGTAAGTACAGGTCTAAACAGAGGTTACTGGGGGCAGGCATTCAAAAGGGGATATGTCCCTAGCCCCCGAGCTCCTCATGTGGAGCCGCCACTGCACTCCACCGAAATTGTTTTAAAGAATTGTTATTCTTTCGCTCTACCCTGACTGCTCCGATTTTGTCAATTATATTTCACTTGAGTAACCGCGTGTGATTACAGATAGATTATAAATAATTAATTAGCCTATTGCTCATTGTAGGATACGCAAAATGTGCAGTGATCAGATGAAAATGTGCAGTGGTAAAGTCCAATTTTCTGTGCTTTGTGCAGTGATAAATTTTCCGGACGACCTATTTTGCTTGTTTTTGCGCAGATGTCCACAAATTTTTATGAGTTTAGTGCAGTGATAAATTTTTCTTAAAACAGTTCCTGGATGGGACAAACTTGGGCGCCCGTTACTCTTAAGCCTGTTGCATAATTATAAGGAATGAATGCGGAATACGGTGGAATGATTTGGGCTTTACTATTTCGTCTTCCAAGAACATCTTCGCCGTCCAGAAGACAACCGTAGGACGTTGAAAACGAGCGATTCTTCTGAAGAATTTCCATCGCGTAGACAATTCTTCGATTTACGGGAATTTCCTGTCAATTAATGCGACGTTGCGTGCTGCAGCTCAGAAGTATTCAATTAAATTTATGAAGAGTCAATTTACTATGACTGGTGTCCGAGGGTCGGGTTCAAAAATGTTTTAGTTTTTAAAATAGGTAATAGATAACAGGTAAGTTGAAAACAAGACATTAAAAATTATTTCGTTTATTTCGTACATGTATATACTAGAAACCAGTTGTTTATCGCTTCATTATCTTCGCGGGCCACTTCGCACCCCCTGGCGGACCGGGTCTGGCCCGCGGGCTGCCACTTGCAGCGATCGCAGTTGTCTTTAACACAGCACCGTGGAAACAGAAACCCCTTTTCGACATTTCTGAAGCCGCCACTGTTTGGTAGTCCATCCCTATAGACAATGGCGGCTCCTCCGGGGGGCAGAGGGCCCGTGCCCCCTATTGAGTGCCTGGCCCCTCCAGTGCCCCCCAGTTGGGACCCTATACTTAATGCTACATACATTAAACAACAAATGGTTGGCCCCATGATTAGAAGTTGCCACCCCAACGGCCCCCCACTTGCCAAATCCTAGAGCCGCCACTGCCTATAGATCATTGCCTGTCTGATCATTCACCTTTTCCATAGCCATTCTAAGATATAGACTAAGCGCCTAGCAATAAACAGCTACTGTTGTTTTGCTTCCCAAAGCGCTATATAAATCCACGAGGTTTTACTTACTTATAATATGGAAATTACAGCTTCTCTGATGATTTATTGACTGTCCTACTTACTTACATCAAACCCTATGTAGGTTATGGCGCTCGAAGGGTTGTCGACAGCTTCCAGGATGTCCAAGACTCCGGTCATCGTTAAAGGATTTCCACCAATCTGGCATATAATGCATTTAATAAGCTACTACAGGCATGTTAGTCAGACACTCCTTCCGTATATGCGTATTATGCAATGTATAGGATCGACCATAGGCCTAAATCAACTCGAAGAGCTTAGGCCTACCCATCATCACGCTCCAGGACTCTGGTGCCGTATTGTTGCTCTTAACGTATGCGGCTTGCGATTTCGTGAATATGGTCTAATATTAATATACCGCAACGTACATACTGTAATACGGCAGTAACATATCCTAAGCATCATTTCGGTATTCGAAAATGATTCTTTCTTCCGTTTAGATAATACCAATAACGAATGCAATCTTCAGTTATTGATTTAGTAATATTGGATGAATGGTTTCTATATGAGATATAGCCTACAATCTGCGTCTGGCTCTCTTATTAGGCCTTATACGGTAACCAAGGAGGCGCAAATTTTACTCCAGGCATGTGTCCTTCCCTGTGACTTTTGCTTAAAGACGTAAGGACCTGCTTACGTGACTTTTTCTAAATGGGATTCTACTGCGATACTAACTAATTTTCATCACATGCGCCTATATATAGTGATGCCATCTGGTGGTGGTCAGGGCTGGAACTGCTTTATTGACACGGTATTGTATAGAATTTGCAAGAGTTTATGGATGACAAATAGTTCACTTTTTCTTAATCCTAGTTATATAATTAGCTATGTATATGTGTATGTGTTTTGTTTGTTTGTTTGTTTGTTTGTTTGTTTGTGTGAGAGAGAGAGAGAGAGAGAGAGAGAGAGAGAGAGAGAGAGAGAGAGAGAGAGAGATCAAGAAGAAGATGGATCGATGATATAATATAGAAATATGGACTGGAACGAATATAACATCATCAACAAAATCATATAAAGAATGTCACCTCATCTTTAACCACTAAAGAAAAGATGAAATAATGATGACTAATTATTTATTTGGTGTCTAAACTTCTAAAGTCTAGATTAGAATGATAGAATCCGCCGAGCATAGACTTCCATTCCATTAAATTTTTTATAATTTCTGAGTATGCCCTATAGTAATATACTAACGAGAAGTACTTCCAGGGTGTCGTTTTCCTTCAGTCCTTTGGCGACCAGTGCCGCTCCCTCCCAGTTGATTCCGTTGTGACTGACGTCCAGTTCCCGGAGGAATCTGCTGCCTCGAATCAGTTCACAGAGCGCCAGTCGACCTTCGCTGCTCTGTCCGAACCCATTCCACGCCAGGTTCACCGAAGTAACGCAGTAATTTCGCTATAAACAGGTCGAATGTAATCAATGTAATGTATCGTCACAACAAGCGCAATAAAAATGACCATTTATGTCACCGTAGTATCATAGTCTTAGTGCAAGGCTTGTGACAGATGGAACAGTTTGGACCGTTGGACGGATTGGCAGGTCTAACACTGCGATTGCTGCTAACTGTGTGAGTTTGGTCAAGGAGTATGCTACAATAGCATCTCAGATTCAGGAGCGTAGCCAGGAATTTGATTTGGGAGGGTATAAATGTTTTGGGTGGGTATAAATCTGAACTATAACCCACATAAACCATATAAACCACATATAACCAAATGTAAATCACATAAAAAACTTTAAGGTAGACTGATTTTGGGGGTATATATACCGATATACCCCCGTCCCTACGCCCCTGCTTAGATTGTCTGATTAGCTATTCCAGATCTCGAAATTCATCGTGACTAAGTATATTGAGAAATGGTGTTATAAAAGTGTTTTGAAACAATAAATGGGTTCAAAAGTTATCTGGAAAAAGCAGGCTATTAAATGTCGAGAGTTATTGCAATGGTTTTCACACAAAGGACAGTAGCTTAGCCTCCTAAACCGCTTAAAATCACACTATTCTTATAATATTGGTAGTTGTTGTAATACCTTGAGACCAGAGCAGATCATTGTGGTTCCCTTTTTCCTTATGTGATTCCAACTGATGTCAAATTCCTCGATAGAAGTGTTTGATCCTTTTCAAATTACAAGCAAATCATTGGAATTCAATTAATACGCGACGGCACATCAATGATTTCGCATAATTAATTAAAGCTAACTTTTAATCAGACGGAGATTAGTTCTGCTATAGTTGTTTTCACATCTCAGTCCTAAATAGTCAGTCTACAGCCGTGTGTGTACTGTATTTGCTACGAAATCCAACGATCGAGGTAGGCTAGCGTAGGCAATGACATCAAGGGTTTTAGCCATTTAATGAAACAACTGCATCTCAATGATGGCTGGGTACAGTAAAAGAAATTAACATTGGCCAACAGTAGCGACGTCGTAACATTACGACTCTACGAGGATAGCTTTTTCCTCTAAGGACTACTTGTAAGCCTAACACTACTACGATTGCTGCTAACGGTGAGTTTGGTTCAGGAGTACAGTCAGGGTTGGAGTTGTCGGGGTGAGGGGGGGGGGAGTTGAACCCCCCAGCTAACTTTGCAACCCTCCCAAAAATCGCATATCTGGTACATGCAGTTTCTGTCATGCATTGAATTTCAGTCCTCAACCTCCCCCCTCCAGCTAAAATTTCACAACTCCAAAACACTGAGTAGGTCTACAGTAGCATCATACATTGGACTAAGGACTACCTTAAGCCTAACACTACGATTGCTGCTAACAGTGAGTTTGGTCCAGGAGTACAGTAGCATCTTAGGGGTCGTCCATAAATTACGTAACGCGGTTAGAGGGGTCCGGCCATTTGATACGAAGTGTGACGAGGGGGTCCGTAAATGTGACGGAACGCAAAAAAATTAAGTGATGACTTTTGACCTTTTTACCTTTTTTGCTTGTCAAGGATTTTGGAGAGGAAAAATAGAAGGGTGACCTTTTTGCTTTTCATGGTTTTTCAAGAGGAAAAAATACAAGGATGACCTTTTGCTTGTCAAGACTTTTCGGAAGACGAAAATGAGGGGTCGGCCCGTTGTTACGTCATATTTTAGGGGGTCTGACGTTTTTTACGTCGCGTTACGTAGGGAGGGGTCAAAAAGTGCCAAAATCGCGTAATTTATGGACATTATTTATTTATTTATTATTTATTATTTATTATTTATTTATTTATTATTTACGTAATTTATGGACGACAACCCCTTAGATTGTCTGATTAGCTATTCCAGAGAAATTACACCGTCACTAAGTATATTGAGAAATGGTGTCAAAATTTCATAAAAGTGTTTTCAACTTTTTAATGTCATAATTTGGGATATTAAATGCCATCTGTAAGTAAGTAAGTAAGTAAGTAAACGAAATTTCTATAGCGCTGCCCGAAAGCTTGGTGCAGTGCACCAGCTTATTCACGAGCGCTCAATCTAGGTAAATTCATAGTCCGTAATCCGTAGTTCGTGGTGGTCGAGGTTGTAGATCCAGGTAGGCAGTCGCAGCAAAGTATTTTTAGGCTAGGCCTGTTTTTTTAAAAGTGATTTGGTGTATTTTTGTATAATAATAATATTATAATAGCCTATATATTAATATAATATATATATTATTATATGGATCTGACTCTGGAGATCTCACTCTGGGTCCATGATTTTGCTTTAAAGCTAGGCCTACCACTGACCGATGCCCAGCGCATTTTTCAAATGGCGACATGGACTTCTCTTGGTGTTGGCCATGGAGGAATTATCCCAGGAGACGGCATTACGTCATTTTTAGCCCAGGCTGCGTGAAACCAGTAGCGCGTAGGCTAAATATAGTACCTCCATGGTTAGCGGCCATCTTAGTAGACCCAAACTGTGGCTGCCGTCTGGGAATTTTCCAGCAAGTCGGCTTCACCGAAATGACATAATGCCGTCTCCAGGGATAATACCTTCATGGTGTTGGCTAGTTAGTTATTATTTTGCCGATCGTTGCCGTCGAGAAACCATCGAACACCAGTCGCCTATATATCCTTATAGCCTATATGTCAAATTGTCAATGTATTCGTTGCTGAGTAATATTAAGGTCTCTTTAATCTGTATTCACCGATGGCACGGCCGATGGCTGCTGCGCCGTCCTCACAGAACGCGTTGTGGCTGAGATTCAGAAAAGTGACGCTCCCGTTCTTCTGTAACAACAGCGGCAACATTATTATAAAAGTTTAAAATTTTAAAAGAAGAAAATTGAATAATATTCTTGAGTTTCTTGGAGGAATAATACCAGGAGGGCGCCAGAGCCCATACAGGCTTGCTTAACGACTAAAGCCATCTATGGACTTGTAGGAGGAGCCTATCCGCCATATTGATTCACTCAAAACATTCGCTTCGGCCGTCCTCTGAATAGCCTTTTGTATATCAATTATCCAACTTTCGATGATTCTTTTAATTAATTATTCAATTATAAATTATATGAAACGTATTCGATTCGCCCTTGGACGTCACCTATCGCAAACGCAACGTTTTGAGTCAACAAATATGGCGCCCACGGCTGGCTTCAACCTACAGGCTCAGGCGTCCTCCTGGGTATTATTTCTCCAAGTTGAGTTTCATCACGCTAACAAAGCACTATCCTAAAGACACGTATTCGGCAGAGAATTACATGTAGGCTATAGTATAAGCTTAGAGTCTTAGACGTTGCCATAACTTGTTCATAAGTCAATGGAACATTTCTTTGCCCATGCCTACATGCCAAATTAATTATAATTATTATAATCAGTGCTTTTTGTGACAGTGCGAGACAGTACAGTGTACCGGAAAACCTTAAGACAGGTGTAGGCCCGATATTTTTCTCGCATTCATCATTGCGTATAAAAAAATGAAAATTTTACGTTTGCAACTGTAGCTTTTGCAGTCTCTCTTTTCATTTGATTTTGATACAATTAATTTTTACATACGGACCAAACGTGGTCGTATTGGCTTCTATTATGATAGCCGCATAGAATTTTATATGAACGTTTACTTAGGTCTAATGTTGCGCACAGGAAAAGATTTTTTCCAAAAAGGTAAGATTAGGTTAATAGGATCTATAGTGTTTCTCAAAAATAAAAATTACAAATTAATCTACAGATTACAGAAAATCAGTAATTTAACGACGAGTTATCGCCACTATCCGAAATTGCGGCAATCATAAAGATACGTCGTCATCACATATCAATTGTCGTAGTCGTCGTCGTCGTCGTTGCAGCCGTCGTCGTCGTCGTCATCATCTCTCGTCCCTTCGTGCTAACGGCTAGTCGGATACTGACCTCGATGGCAGCAGCAAAGGTTTCGCCGTCGCGATCTCGAAACTGATTATCTACAGAAGCAAAGCCGTTAAATTTTATGACAAATGTATAGGATGAGTCTTCATAGTAAGGACATCTGGAAGCTGTTGAAGCATGTGATGCACTCAGTGTTTATACAGGCCTGTTAGGAGGGAGATTTCCCCCCCCACCTCAAAATCCAAAAAAAAAAAAAGAAATCCCAGCACCCAGCACTTACACAAATTTAGCATTGAACTATGTCTTTTCCCCTCCAACCAAGTCAACCCCCCAAAAAAAAGCCTCAATGCCCCCAAGGCCTGGAGTCTGGATAAAGCACTGGATACACTGTTCAGTAGATGGAAACGTTATTGAATCTAGGAATCGCATAAAAATCAGAAAGATGTCGCCCTTTGATTGCTTATAGGGGGGCCTACTGAAAGCATAGACGCACACTTCTATTGAGCCGCGCTCGAGTCTCCCCCCCCATGCAGTACCGTTTTAAGAATTTTGGAGGCCCTGGGCATTTCTTTAAAAAGCTGCACCAAAAAAACGGCGATGACCTTTTTCGCTCGTCAGACTTTTCGAGCATAGAAATCGAAAATCAGACAAAAACAAACATTTTTCACCGCCCGCCGGGCCCCCTCATATATCGCGGGACCCTAGACACGTGCCTACCATACCTATACCTTAAAACGGCCCTGCCACCCCCACACCCACACCCACCCTCACTTATTGAGAGGCTAGGCTAGGGAAGAGGGCTGCCATGTACGCTGCCCATCTACTTTTTCATCCAAGTTTAGACCTACGTCTTTGGTTGGAAGTAAGACCTTCAGGTTGAGAGTTTGAGACGCAAGGGACAAGGCGTCAAAATGATTTGGAATAATAATAATAATAATAATAATAATAATAATAATAATAATAATAATAATAATAACAATAATAATAACAGGATTTTAGTGTGGTCTAGTAGGATCTCTCCTCGCTGTGTGTGTGTATGTGTGTGCGTGTATGTGCGTGCGTGTGTGCGTGCGTGTGTGTGTGCGTGCGTGCGTGTGTTGCTGCAAACAAAAAATGCGGTGCTCAAGAAGTTATCGGTTCATCTGTTCTGTCAAACTTCTAATCAGCTTCAAGTTAAATGAAATAAATGAAAACGCTTTTAGGCTCGATTCTCTGCTGATGAACTAGCCTACTATCAGCTGTATCGTAAAACAGTCTAGGTCTGCCGGGTCGGCATTACTGACTGATGCTGTTACTGAGTAGAGTGTAGTGACTGCCCATGCAGTCCGCGTACCCGATAGATCGATGTGACTGATGGTGGCGTTGACCTTCAGCATTTCGGATATCGCGAGGGCACCGATGTCACCGAGAACGTTCTTAGCCAAATTCTGATCTTACAATAACACACATCTGGACGTCATAGCGATTATACACTAGACCATCGTTACCGCTATTTAAAATATTTCTCGTCGCTTTTCCTCTCTCTTATCGATGGGTCTGCGTTAAAAAAAACTTTCAAATTTATAGGCCTACTATGCCTATCAACTTTAATTCACCTGATTTTGGTCATCGTTTTACTTCGAAAGCTAAGTCGATTAAGCTGTTGTATTAAGTCAATAATTATTGCGAATCGTTAGTAGTGAGTCTAATGAAGAAGACGTTTGAATACTTTCACAGAGTCTATTAAAAATCGAAGAAACCCGCCTAATCGCTAAGCGTGCCATAGACTTACGCAGAATCCTCTGACTCCTGTGAAAGTCCACCGTTGGCAATGATTGGCGGAGCCACGAGTGGGCGAGGTACTGTGGCTGGTGGGGCGGGCCCGGGACCGGATGCTATTCTGGCTGGTCCGCGATCGTGGGATCTATACAGAAAACCGTTGGGAAATTTGGAGGGTGGTAGGTTGGATGATCGAAGAGAATACGTGAACGTGCAAAGAACTAACTCATCGGCGACCTTGCCAGTCGGATACTTTTTACCCGAAAATGTCGATGTCCCCTCCTCCATATTCCGGCGAAACTCTGGTTACGAGTCGGAAGTTTACGTTTACTTTACGTTCTAATATGTCGGTCGTTTTTTTCTGTTTTTCAGAATGAGTTAAAATTTGTTTCTCACGACTTTTGCGATGAACTGATTCTCCCTGAGCATGTCGGCCACGAAGACTGCCCCCTCTCCCTCCAATCCGTTGTCCTCCAGATCCAGTGTCTCCACTGTCTTGTTTTGCTGAAATTGTCGCAAGAAGACTGTTTAGACTCTGTTTTTACAGTTGAATGATTGTTCATTTGTTGGATAAAAGCATGAAATTTTGAAAACACTTCTTATAATTTAGTAACATTCTGTCCAGAGGCATTGGAATAAAAGAGGTCAGAAACTATTTAGGTAGGGGAGTATGGGTCCAAAATGGCTAGAAAGTACTAGGGGTAGGGTACCCATTACTGGCGGCTCAAGAAATGGGTTGGTTGGCAGTATTGTGAATGGCTGCACTTTTGACAGAGAAGTGAAGAGCACCTGCTAATCAAGTTTTTTTAAAAATTAGACCACTATCTCTTGTATATCAAAAGTGCTTGGCATTCAGATGCGATTTGGATTTGGCAAGATCAGAAACTACTCCACACAGAATGCTAATGAGCCTAAACTCAACACATTTCAAGAAATCTTAGAAATGACCAGACCATGCAGTAGGCCTATTTTAAAATAGCGCTAAGCTTTAACAAAGCAATACAGGGTTCAAACCTTTAAGACTGAACCCAGAAGGCACTATTTATTTAGTGTTATCTTCGTGAATTCGTGAACTGAAAAATTTCTGAAAGATCGTCTGTTTCAGATCACCACTGTTTTCACTTTCGTTGACAAATTTCACTGCTCACTTACAGTAACTTTTGCGAATATTTCCAAAGCGCTATATAAATTTAAAATTTACGTTTTAGCTGTTCACTTTGCTGCTGCTACTTCCTACTACTACTACTACTACTACTACTACACTGCTACTTACTATTATTATTATTATTATTATTATTATTATTATTATTATTATTATTATTATTATTAAGTTTTCAAAATCGAATATTATTATTATGTGAAAGTTCCACGGAAGGCGACAGCGTTAAATCTCTGGAGTGTCACGGATATTCGCTGTAGGAGAAAGGATGTCTCTCTTTCATCTCCTTATTCTTATTCGTATTCTTATTATTATTATTATTATTATTATTATTATTATTATTATTATTATTATTATTATTATTACTAGGCCCTACTAGGCTCTACTACCGCTACCAATAGGGGCCTAACGATAGCAATAATCTTGCTAGTAAATTAAAGGCTATGACGCGTTTTGTGATTGACCTACCACTAGGGCTGCTGCCAAAGCTTTGGCACCTGTGGGTCCGATGTTTCGATATTTAAGGTTGATTGCGGACGTCGATAGCTGACCTATGACCTTCTGCGCTGGATTAGCGGCCAACATCTCACAGGCAGCCAGGTAGGCGATCTCACTGAGTCCTCCTCCTCCCCGCTCCGCTGTCTGTCTCGTCCTCGTTCGGTCTTCGTTCTTCTCCCGCTGCTGCTCTGGTTCCGTGCTGTTGCTCGGTTTCACTTCGATTGCCCTCGAAATAGACGGAACCGCTGTGTTGCGCTTAATTAAAGGCAAAACAAATTCAGTGTTGTTGACAACCACGGCTGAGATGGCATTTTACGGTTTGCGGAAGCTTCCGCGAATTCCGTGGACTAGAAACGCCACAACCCTAGAGGTTTACGGCAGTAGCTTAGTCGTGTTGAGGGGAGGGTACAATCGGTACATCAATATTTCCGAACAAAAATTTCTACGAGCAAAAAGCTCGTTCTTGGTACTTTAACGTCCGTTTATCGATTATGTTCCAATCATCCTACCTACCCATATCCCACATTCTACCCCCCACACACACATTTATCAACGCAAATCCCACGACTCATCCCAGTCATACTGTAATAGGTGCCTGACCATCGAGACACCCAGGATTAGGGGTGTTCAAAAATAAAATTTTCAAAAGTCATGCCTAAATTATTGGAACTACTATCAAACTGAATTCAGATACATTTTTATTTCACATTTCTATGATGGGAACCTCAAAGCCTTGAACGTGAACCCCAAACCATGGAAAAAATGCACAATGATTGGGACTAAACTCTCTAAAATAACATAGATATGTCATAATAGACTCATTTTGTTTGTATTCTCTTTGGGCCATGTCCATAACATCGCCAGAGGGATTTGTGAGTTGGGGGTCTGACCAGATGGAGGTGCCAAAATTGCCTGCGACCTTCATTTTTTGCTCGTCAAACATTTTTATGCTTGGTCAGGCGCCCACCCCTCTTTTGCCACGGCATAAAGTCGACCGTTCAGCTTCTGGTGGGACCAGATTTTTAAAAAATATATATTATCTCGCTTGCAGGCGTCATGTCCTGAAATTTTGGGCTGGCTGGAAGTTCGCCCATGTACCAGGACCAGGCAATAGACTGTTTGCCACATTCAAATCAATATTGGTAGGCTAAAAACAGATGCAAATCAACACAATCGAACTATGCCATCATTGGCTTCCTTTAGTTAAAAATGTCCAATTTACGCAATAGAAAATACAGGCAAAATTCTGAATGCCAAGAACTTTTAATATACAAGAGATAGTGGCGATTTTTGAAAAAAACTTGATTAGCAGGTGCTCTTCACTTGCCAGTCAAACGTGCTAACCATTCACACGTCTGCTAATACAATTCTCTGTAGTTTAAAAAGTCCAATTTACGCAATAGAAAATACAACAGGCAAAATTCTGAATGCCAAGAACTTTTGATATACAAGAGATAGTGACCTAATTTTTGAAAAAAACATTAGCAGGTGCTCTTTGCCAGTCTAACCATTCACACGTCTGCTAATACAATTCTCTGTAGTTTGGTCACGTTTCCAGGAGCTGAGAAATATTTGGACACAAAGAGAATCTGGAACCGTGCCCCGTGACGACTATCATGTATAAGTAGAGAACAATCTCACTCATTCTGGGTGAAACACCTCCACGCGGGGTACACTTCATGAAACCCAGAGTCATTCACCAGGCTCAATGGATGACGTGCAAATTAAAAATGCTGGCAAAATGTTCATGTTTCATCATCACATGTCAATGACGCTGAAATGATTGACTCGCTGCAAAGTTTTCAAGCAGCCTGGTAATCAGGATCTCATGACCATTGACCAACGGGGCCTAGAATAAACCTGACGTCCATCCTGTGCTGATGCTCAAACTCTGAAACAGGATATATGCGATTCTGGACCAATACAATTGGTTAGATTCATCGCACTGTTGACTTTCGAGAATAGAGGTTTGCCCATCGAAAATGGTCGGTACAGCTGTTACAATTAATTACTTTGATGCAATATCCTGCTTCACCTTGCTTGTCATCACGAGCAGTTTGCTGGACGGGGCAAAAGGAACAGCATCCAGAGTGGCGGTACCAACAGTGGTTTTGAAGTTTTAGGATGACCACTTCAGCAACATCATGATCTACATCGCTGTAGGCAAACACGTCTTGAGAGAATTGCAGGTCGTCTTTGAATGGTCAACTGCAATGTGGCCTTCGTCCACTTGCGTATGGAAGCTGATTAAAAACATATTCATTCTCTTCAGCTTGACGATCATCTCAGCGTCATATGACATGTGATGATGAAACATGAACATTTTGCCAGCATACAAATTGCACGTCATCCATTGAGCCTGGTGAATGACTCTGGGTTTCATGAGGTGTACCCCGCGTGGAGGTGTTTCACCCAGAATGAGTAGATTGTTCTCTTTATACATGATAGTCGTCACGGGGCACGGTTCCAATTCTCTTTGTGTCCAGATATTTCTCAGCTCCTGACAACTGACCCCTAAACTACAGAGAATTGTATTAGCAGACTGTGAATGGTTAGCACGTTTGACTGGCAATGAAGAGCACATGCTAGCAAGATTTTTTTAAAATTATATACTATCTCTTGTATATCAAAAGTTCTTGGCATTCAGAAGTTTCTTGTATTTTCCATTGCGTTTGTCATTTTTAAACACAGAGAATTGTATTAGAAGACGTGTGAATGGTTAGCAATCACTGGCAAGTGAAGAGCACCTGCTAATCAAGATTTTTTTCAAAAATTAGGCCACTATCTCTTGCATATTAAAAGTTCTTGGCATTCAGAATTTTCTTTATTATGTATTGCGTAAATTTTTTTTTAAGTCCTCAGAAGGGATGGCATAGTTCGATTGTGTTGATTTGCATCTGTTTGCCCAAAGTATATAATACATATTGATTTGAATATGGCAAACATATTGCCTGGTCCTATATATAATGAACTTCCAGCCAGCCCAAAATTCCAATTCAAGGACATGACGCCTGCATGCGAGATAAATATATATTTTTTAAAAAGATGGCTGTTCCACCAGAGTAGCTGAACTTTAGTATGCGGTTGCCGTGGCTGCAGAGATGCTGCCTGGAGGCCAAGCCTAAAAATGTTTGACGAGCAAAAATGAAGGTCGCCGATATTTGCACCTCCATCTGGTATCGGGCCACGCCCCACGTATCGTATATTGACTCTATGGACATGGCCCAAAGAGAATACAAACAAAATGAGTCTATTATGACATATCTATGATTATTTTGAGTTACGTATTTAGTCCCAATCATTGTGCATTTTTTCCATGGTTTGGGGGTTATTCAAGGCCTTTGAGGGACCTCAGGCCATCATCAGAAATGTGAAATAAAAAGTGTATCTGAATTCAACATTGATAGGAAAATGACAATCCGTCCAGTAGGCATAACTTTTTGAAAATTTTATTTTTTTGAACACCCCTAACCCAGGATGGTCTATATCAAAGGCAAATTAGTGGAACAGTAAAACTGCGATATTTTGACCGCGTAAAGAGGAACAGCAAAGACGTCGTATAGAAGAATCGGTGACTATTCGAAAGAACGTGGCAGGCCATAAGGATCTTCTTGGTTGGATAACATCGCCATGTTGAGTGGCCCTTCTGGGTCTGACATTCTGCCTGCGCGCAGAGTTCGGAACAGAAAGCAATGCGAGGTCATATCTGCCCTGTTTTGCACGGTCGACCGTTGCTTAGGGACATAAAACATCATGACGTGCGCTTTTTCCTGAAATTTAGCTCTGCGTTTCGCCCATGTAGAGATGGTTTTAACGGTCAATTCTTGGTCGTGCGAAACTCTGCTATAGGCGTCAGCCATTGATCCCCGAAGTCACTCGAATCAAAGCGTGACGCGCGACTGATGGATAGACTAACGCATGACGCGACAGTTGACACTACATAGGCTTACGTGACGACTCTATTTCTCGTATTTCGGATGACTCGTATATACTTCGATTGCACTATGAACCGTTGGGAGACAGACGTCAATCAGTGTTTATTCTAGCCACCTTGACATTAGGGGGGAGTTTGAAATGTTTGGGGAGGAGAAGATTTGTCTGCCCAAAAACCTTGACTAGCAAAAAAGGTCATCATATCCTTCCTTTTCTTTCAAATGCTCTTCTATATGGTCATATCCATCTCTTTTTCCCCTCTCCAAAATAAATAACCCCTCTCGTCACACTTTGGGGGGAATTTCCATCCCCCAATGCAACATATAAAAATTAGGGGAGATTTTCAAACTTTTGGGGGAAATCCCCCCCCCGAAAAAAACGGGGCCTAGAATAAACACTGGACGTCAATTCCGTTTGAAGGCTTACCGTTAACGAAGGATTCGTAATCGTCGTTTTCCAGATCGGTGTCGTAATCGTCTTCTCGTTCAATTTCGTCGTCAATTTCTTCCGCTTCGACAGAGAATTTTCTAGAACCGATCGTCGTATCGTCTCTCGGTCGATGCGCGACATGTCCACTCAACGATTCGGACTGCTCAGATGCCATCTTTAAATGGTCAGAAAGTTCCTAAACACCGCCTAAATAATATATTACTTTTATTCCTGTATAGACCTAAAATAATTCGTTCAAATTCTTGACCGAAATTGAAGAATCCTATCTTAATTAAATCTGTCGTTGTATTCGTTTCGAATTTCCGCAAAATACGGTGTCGATACACCAAACTAACTTCTGCAACTCTATCAACTGTATATGTATATGTGTGTATATGTATATATATATATATATATATATATATATATATATATATATATATATATCGGAGACAAAAGGAAGGCAGTTTCTTGTTCCAGCGTTTGTCAGTCACAATTCAACGCTTCAACGCAATCGCCTTCCGAGGATTTTTTTCCACACCTCGAACCGGACGAGAGTTAGCCGCACATAATTTCTTTATATGTCTCCGGACAATTTTTTCATAAGTCCCTCTGGAACGAAGTAACGAGGGCATAATTTAAATATATATATATATATATATATATATATATATATATATATAATACAGTATATATATATATATACTGTATGTGTAACAACAGAATTTTACGAAGATGGCTGTGAAAGATGTACTAGTCTGCGGTTGGCTGGCTGCATGCTGTTGTAAGCGGTTGCTAAGCGATTGTCGATATTGGCTCGGTATTGGTATTGATCGACCGTATCGTATATTAAGCCTCCCAGTTGCCATATATGTATATAGACTACGTCTCGTTCTGGACGCCTGTGTAAAAGCGATGCATCTTGCAGTCAGCTTATTCTTCGCCTCACTTGCCAAGGGTTCATCAATAACTAATACAGCGTATGATGCGAAGGAGGAAATAATAGCGACCGTCACGAACGAAAGAAACATAATCAGAATCCAAAATTCCAAAGAGGGAAATTTGTCAAGACCAAAAAGAACCGACAGCGAGAAAGAGAGAGAAAGACAGTGTGACAGTGGTGGTGGTGGTGAGTGGTGGTGGTGGTGGTGAGTGGTGGTGGTGGTGAGTGGTGAGTGAGTGGTGGTGGTTAGTGGTGGTGGTGGTGAAGTGGTGTGGTGGTGGTGAGTGGTGGTGGTGGTGGTGGTGGTGGTGGTGGTGGTGGTGGTGGTGAGTGGTGGTGGTGTGGTGGTGGTGGTGTGGTGGTGGTGGTGGTGGTGGTGGTGGTGGTGGTGGTGGTGGTGGTGGGTGGTGGTGGTGGTGGTGGTGGTGGTGGTGGTGAGTGGTGGTGGTGGTGGTTATCAACAGTGGTGAGTGGTGGTGGTGGTGGTGGTGGTCAGTGGTGAGTGGTCAGTGGTGGTGGTGAGTGGTGGTGGTGGTGGTGCAGTGGTGGTGAGTGAGTGAGTGAGTGAGTGAGTGAGTGTTTTGTTGGTGTGTGGTGGTGGTGAGTCAAGTGGTGGTGGTTTTGAGTGGTGAGTGGTGTTACAAACTTGAGTGGTGGAGGATGAGCAGAGGAGTGAGTGAGAGAGAGAGAGAAAGACTAGTTGCCCTTCAGTGGCGGTTTCAAGAATTCTTGGTGCATGGGGGTGCAGGGAAATTTTAGGAAGTTTGGAGACATTAAAACCCGGCCCCGAAAAAAGTTTGACAGGCAAACAAAAGGTTATCAACAGTGTTTTCCCCGACATTTAGGTTACCTTTAAAATTTCCTGAAAAAGGCTGACAAGCAAAAAATGGTCATCAGCTAATCTTCAATTGCAATGTTCGCTTCAAACAATGTCAGCCTTTTGTGGTCAACAAGCAACATAATTACAAGCTATTAGACTTAGGGATCTACCGTTTGGATGAACAGTCATTTGTTCAAACGTGGAACCGCCATTTTCACCCTTGATTTTCTTGTTTAATTCAAGTTTGATAGAATTTCGTTGTTTTTTGCGTTCTATGTAAACTTATCGTCCAAGTATAGAGACTGATCGCAATTTTGCGACAATGAAACACACATATTGTTCCACTTCGCGCGACAACAACTGCCGACGTAGGCCGAGGCCAAGGAGAGAGAGAGAGAGAGCCTCGAGGAGAGAGAGAGAGAGCCTCGAGACTCCAAGTCTGGAAAGTGAATTGAAAGCCAACAGAGTACGTATAATGAGATATCAAACTTCAGTATGAGGGACCGAAATCAATTCTATTATTATTATTGCCAGTGAAGAAGTTTCCGTCGGCTCGACTTCTGCGTAAACCCATCTCCAGCTCATCAATTTCTGTCAGTTTCACTTTGTGTTGTCGTTGACACAGATAGACCTATATTATATTAGGGCCTACATCAAATTGCTCAACTCTCATAAATCAGCGAGTTTATTAACCGTCCGTTGGCATGCCAGTGATAACAGAGGAATGTGTCGATACTACTTTCAGGGTTGTTCCGGATTCCGCGAAATGGAAGCTGAACGAATCCGGTTCTCATCGATAACTGACTTCTATTTACGATGTGTTGTCAATAACAAATTTTAATACAATCATACGTTATTTTATGCATTTGCCATGTGTCCAGCTAATTATAATATAAATTTGTTCGGCCTATATATATATATATATATATATATATATATATATATATGGGCTAATTATAATATAATCACAATCACCAGGAGCGCTATAGCATCTAGCATGATCAAAAACTTATAAATCTTTGAATGTTTATTAAATTGTTCTGTATTGAAATAATATCTAAATTATAAGTTATATGATTGCTACCGTGAACTAGAATCTTCTTCGAAAAGTTGGTTCGTCGTAAAAATATTTTGTGTAATTAGTTAAGAAGGTTATAAGAAGTGTTATAAGAAGTGTTATAATAAGTGTTATAAGAGTGTTATAAGTGTGTTATAAGAAAAATAATTACTGTAGAATTAGCTGCTTAAGTAATGTTGTTTGACATGTTAAATTGAGAAAAGTGCTCTGTGAATTTATATTTAATTTTGAACAATACTTTTCTTGTCGGTTCACCAAAAGAACCTTATTGGCAGCTATTGTAAGTGAAAATGTACGATTGCAGGTATAATCAGGAACGGTTCACCGGCAGTGTTTATTCTAGGCCCTTGGAGGGGGGATTTCCCCTCCAAAGTTTGAAAATTCTCCCCAAAAAAAAAAAATTCTATATATGTTGCATTGTGGATGAAATCCCCCCAAAGTGTGACGAGAGGGGTGTTTTTTTATTCAAGAGAGGGGAAAACATAAGGATATGACCATATTCAGAAGAGCATTAGAGCATGCGGAGAAGATGTGATGACCTTTTTTTGCTCGTTAAGGTTTTTGGGCAGACAAACCTTCTCCTCCCCCAAACATTTCAACCCCCCCCCCAATGTCAAGGTGGCTAGAATAAACACTGATTCACCGGCGTACAGAGACTGGTGGATGCCCCGCGGGGGCCAAGTCGATCATTTCAAAGGTTTTCGTGTAAAAAAGTGTTGACGAGCACAAAGATCAAACAAGCCAGCAATTCGCAACGGTTTATACACTTATTTAGGCCTAAGTTTCATCTACCCATGCTTGACCTCTCATTTGCATGCCCCTACCCCATCTGGTGGATGCCCGGGCCCACCGCCCCTCTCCCTCTCTGCACGCTACTGGAACTATTCGAATGAAACACTCAATACGTCCCACTCTGTCTTCCTTTCTGTCTTTCTACGTGTCCTCCTTCTGATACCCATGCATGTAGGCCTATATCTGGCAACCATAACTACATGTAGGCCTAACTAAATGTGCAAAACTAGAACTAGAGATACGCACAATTATTATTAAACGACAATATTAACATAAACGTAGCACGACAGTATTAGGCCTATCATAGCGTATGCATAGTCATGTAATTTAAGCCCGTTCTATATTGCGATAAATGTGTAGGCCTATATAGCCTATATAGGACTGTTGCATCAATATGCCTTAGGGCAATTAAAAATCGCAATAATAACCAGTGCGTATAGGGCCTACATACTTGAAGATTTAGCTATTTCCTTAATTAAATTGTGTATACAATATCAGAGTAGACGTGCATGGAGTTAGCGCAACAAATCAACCCCAAGTAGGTAAGTAAAATCTCGTGTGAATCTATATTAGCTCTTTCGAGTAGTAAGCTTATACCGCAGTATAGCTGAATACTCTTAGACGCTTAAGCCCATGCAGCGGTCAAACGCCATTTATACGACAGCCATGTTTTTTTAGCAACTAGCCTATATAATTAATTACTCGTATAAAGTAGTTGTCAGCTTCAAATAATTAATGCAAACGACAGAACGTTTTCGAGGAAGTCGGACTGGTTGCCATTGGCAACAGTTTCGATTCTCACTCGTTGTTAGTGGTGCAGATTCCGGCGAGTCGCGTTTCCATGGTAACGGTGGTTATATGGATGATGGCGCTTTTGACGCACGGCAACTGATCGGCATGAACTTCGTTAATACTTGACTTACGATCGGAAAGAAAGAGAGAGAGAGAGAGAGAGGAGAAGAGAAGTAGGGGAGTTTGAGTACAACGACGAGTCATTACAACCATGCAGTGTGCTGAGAGATAGGTACATAGGCGTAAATGCCTATATATGGATAATAGGTAAGTAAGCAAAATGAAAGCATAAATCGGATAGGAGATCAGTAAACAGCAAACTTAAGCACGTGACCGCGCTTCGAGATGCGTTCAACCGACGACAGCACTACGAGTCCTCCCTTCCCCCCATCTTCTTCGGCTTTCTTCAGCATTTCGCTTTCTTCGAGTACTGCTTCAGTACGGTCGACAGCTTTGCCTCCCACTGCACGACGACGCTGTTCCGATCGAGGACCAGCCCCCCTCTGCTCGTGCTCGAATCCTGGCCGAGGATGAGGTAGGTCTTTCCGGGTCGCAGCTTCGGACACTGGCAGTCGAGGTCCCTCCTCGCCACCCAGACCGTCTCCTCGCTGCGTCGGAGACGGTCTCCTCTCGTCCGCTTGAAGACGTTGTAGACGTCGACGGTGAATCTGACCGACTCGCCGATTAGGTCACGTGACGTCACCTGCGCTTGAACGGCTGCAAGACAAACGGACAGAGGGTTGCAGGGGCGTAGCCAGAAATTTGATTGGTGGGGGATTTTTATTTGGGGGGTATAAATCTTTAAAAGCTTTTAAAGTCTTAGAAACATATTAAAAACTTTAAGGTAGACTTATTTGGGGGGTATATATGCCGATATACCACCCACCCGTCGCTACGCCCCTGGAGGGTTGCTCGTCAGACGGTCACAGCAAACGACCCATGCATGTGCGCGCAAAGGGTACAATTGCATCCCCTGGAAAAATTGTGAAGCTATGAGAAAAGTTAAATGACTAAGTTAAGTAACTAATTTAAAATGTGAATTTATATAAGAATCCGATGAACTTGCACCCCTCCTCCGTGGAAAACAATTTTCATCCGTCACAAGACCTTGTTTTGCACGCCCCTGGAAAAATTTCTGTGGACGCCCATGAGACGACCTCGTGCCAACACAGATGTTGCTAAAAAAAACCTCGAGCTGCGCGTCGCTCCAAATCGTAATTTGTTCGGAGGAGCGAACTCAAAAAACACGGATGAAATGCAAAAAGAGAAAAATTCTTATTTACATATATAGGTCAAAAGAGAAAGCAGGTGCACATTTTAAAAATATTCAACAGCAACATAGCGTGTCATTCATTAATCTGTATCTGGACTAACGGATATACAAGGGTGTCTCTGAAAAAAGCCCCTAGCAGAAAAACTATGATTTCTTCAAAATTCCTAAATATATTTCCATAGAAATTGGCATACGTGTACAGCACATATTTCCCCACCTTTCTGCCAATTTTCATTTCATTTGCATGTAAGGTGGCCATATTGTGAGATATCAAAGTCGAACTTCGATTTTTACTACTCAGTCGCAGCTTGACAGGCCTAAATATCTAACCTCACATAAATTTGCTTTCATGTAGAATTGTAGATGCACGTTCCCTTCCCAAACTCACCCCCAAAATATTACTACTTTCTCGCGGCATCTCGCCATGACGAAAAAAACCCTAAAGGCGATAAAGGAATGAATAAATGAGCGAGCGACGTATTTTATTTTCCTCACAAATTTTACTAACGTGCATCAGTCGATGTGGAAGGAGTGGGAGCTAAGCAGAATGGGGAATTGAACACAAAATGTCACCCCAAACTGCAGGGCCGTTTTAAGGCACAGGCGTGGTAGGCACGTGCCTAGGGCCCGCGATGTACGAGGGACTGTGGCGAGCGCGGTGAAAAATCGCTTTCTGATGACCGAAGAGTCTGACGATGAAAAAAGGTAATCGCCGCATTTTTGGTGCTACTTTTTTTAAAATGCCTAGGTTACCACGAAACTGCTTAGAACGACACTGCCCAACTGAATTATTCCTGGAAAGACGTTAGCGGTTAAAGTAAGTTGGCGGTAGCGAAAACGTTTCAACGGAAGCTGAAACTTTCGTCGAAAACAAAACACTTGAAAACAGTTCTATAAGAACAGATTCAGATCTAGGCGGCCAACCGTAATCTTTCTTGCAGAACTTCTTTGGGTCCAGCTTCTTCGACTTCTTGCTGCAGTTGCCACACGAAGCTGCGAATTAGAATGCAAGATTCTCTATTATTATTATTATTATTATTATTATTATTATTATTATTATTATTATTATTATTATTATTATTATTATTATTCCTGATTTTTCGTATTTAATCCGTTTATTTATTTAATAATTAACGCAGTAATCGCTGGGGTGCACCGTATAAGATATGCAAGAGGCAATTAAAACTCACTCAGGACGATATCCCGTTTTGTCAACGACACATTTGTAGTGGGAATTGTCCGATTGCATTGCGTTTTTAAAATCAACTTTTGACAAAGAACGCAGTAGTATGCATAGAATATAATTTGAAATAGAACATATATAACTCAAACGAGATGCCAAACCAAATCAAAATCCGTCTAAAATGCTCAGAGCGATTAATTATTATAAGTGAAATTACTAGCCATTGCATGGACGAATTTTGGAAAACTTACGATCTTTAGGTCTCGAGGTAGTCCCGCCAATCGGACGCTGTTGGTTAATTCCTAAAAAGAAATACAGTAGACAGACAATTGTCGTTTAATGACTATTTTGCACTGTACGGGTCTTTTGGTCAGAAAATCAGAGAAAAAATGCGAAATTAAAAACAAAGATTCAGTTCCATTATTCGACAGAATAATAATAATAATAATAATAATAATAATAATAATAATAAAATAATAATAATTCTAGTTACTACTACTAGTAGTAGTATTCGTAGTAGTAGAGTAGTAGTAGTAAGTACAGTGATAGGCAAGATACTAAAAATAGTATTTCTATTTTGAAAATAAAAAATACTATTTTATTTTCTAAAAATACTTTTTAAAATTATTTTATTTCATTATTTTCAAAATAGTTTTAAGAAGTATTTGTGACTGAAATACTTTTCCAAAATACTTTTTCAAAATAAAAATTTAAGAATTTTATCTAAGTTTGTTGTCAACTTGTAAGGCTAACAGACTTACACTGTTCTTGTGAGTTGTTCTCGTGTTCAACAGTTCAGAAATTATGCTAACTTTGCCGAGGAACTGACATTGTTGGTTTTTAGTTTTTACTGGCCATAATGGACGATGGACTGTGTTGAATCTGCTGCTGTAGAAAACCGTAATACAATATTGTGATGCAATGCAAGAATCAATTTATTGACGTAAGGCAAAGTATTTTTGAAAGTACTTTCCAAAAGTATTTTGAAAATACTATTTTATTTTGTATTTTGCAAATACTTTTGTAAAGTATTTTATTTTGTTATTTTCAAAATACTTTTTTTGCACTATTTTATTTTCTATTTTGAAAATACTTTTTGAAAAGTATTTTGCCCAATAAGTAGTAGTAATAATAATAAGTAGTAGTAGTAGTAGTAATAATAATAATAATAATAATAATAATAATAATAATAATAATAATAATAATAATAATAATAATAATAATAATAATAATAATAATAATAATAATAATAGGGCGTGGAGTGGTTCAGTAAGATCTGCCCTGTGTGTGAGAACCAGTTTTCTGATGGTTAAATACTTAATTGTTATTTTGACTCGTCTTTCGAACGACGACGACTGAGTGTGACGTCAAAAGAATCTTCCACCATGCATAAGTATTGGGATGATAACAAAACAGAAGAATGAAACAGCAGCCTCCTCTTTCCAACACGAGAAATTCCAGAGTAGAGGTATAACGTATACCACGCGGCTGAGAGGAACCGTGAGAGGTAAAAAAATTCGACGAATTATTTCGAGCGCAAACTTTCCCTTCGCCGCCAAAGACTTCACAGCGGGTTAAAAACACACGGGACGACTGACAGCCCCGCTTTTCTGCGGCCGTTACGACGAGAGAGAGAGTCTTTCTATAGATTCGCGCCGCCGCCGCCGCTGCCGTCCGTGCATGGCGTCTGCCTTTGCGAACGCCGAATATACCAACTGGTTTTAAGTTCGCACAGCTGCCTGTAACTTATCATCGTTACCGGAACGAGGGGGAGAGAGAGAGAAAGAGAGCGAGCGGGGAGGAGGGTAACGAGTAAATACTCGTAAAATATCTTCCATCGGCATCAAGCAGGTATGGAGTTACCCCCGAGAAGGAAAGGCGCGGTCTCGTTACCGCGCGCGCTTTCCAGATCTCTCTCTCTCTCTCCTCCGCTCAGAGACCCAGTCGCAACTGTAAACACATCGCAGAATGCACACGACAACAGCACCGTCTGTAGACAACAGTACGCCCCTCGCTACGCCCTTCGTAACGAAACGGTCTCTCTAATACTGTAACTGCGCAAGCGGCAAGTGATTCGGGTATGGCGATCAAGTGATGTTCAACAGGGTCTCCACTGTTGTTGCTGCTGCTGCTGCTGCTGACTTTGGGATCCAGCGCCCCCTAAACGGGGTTCGATCCTATATATCCAGAGCCGTTTAGTTGATAAACGAAGACGCGCGATCTCAGGAAACAAACGGCAGATTCATAGATTATCGAGAGAGTTTGTAAACGTGAAGAGCCGTCGTTGGCACTTCCGCGGAACATGATCTCGGCAATAAAGTTCCAAATGTAGACAAACAGTGGAAGGGCGAAATCACAAGAATGAGAAAGGCGCGGAGACCGAGACGGAGGGAGAAACAGGAGAGTCAGACCTGTGTGGGGAGGTCTCCGCTTTCCTAGATGATCCCCTTTACCCTTGATATTTATACTGTAGAGTGGACAAGCCGGTAAGCATTGGCCCTGAATTCCCCGTTCCTTACAAATGCCGCAACTGTGGGGGGAAGATACACGAAGAAACAAATGCAGATACAGACAAACAAGCATTACAAGGAAGAGAATCTGCAGATAGGATTGTAAACGCTTCTTGTCGCATGCCTAACTTCACAGCTTTCTAACATTAACAAAGTACTTCCGTTTATAAAATACATCTTGTTCGTTCACGCTCTGAACGCCTTAGTTTAATAAATAAATAAATAAATTATTATTATTATAATATTATTATTATTATTATTATTATTATTATTATTATATTTTAGTAGCGTTCTGCTGTCGTTCTGAAGTATCTTCGTAGTAACAAATGGTCTTGCATCATGAACCAACTGAATAATGTCTTATTTGTCTTTTGACCTCTACTACCTTGTGCGTTGTTCCATTTGTCATCCTGTTTTCGACTTTGCCCTCTCTCTCTCTCTCTCTCTCTCTCTCTCTCTCTCTCTCACACACACACACACACACACACACACACACACTTTCTCCCACCGATTTCCCCGTCTTGTCGTCCTAGTTAGGACGAAATCTTGCCACAGAGCCGACGTTCGCTTCAGACGGCGCTGACGAACAGCGAACATGTGTTTAACGGTCCTCCCCTTCCATCCCACCCACCCACCCACCCACTCACCCCCACCCGCCTCCACGCCGCACCCCATTCCAGCGCCCTTCGCCGCTCGACAGACAAATTGTTTAATAGAAGACCCGCCGAGGAGGACGTCTTTCCATCCGACCCCATGCAGAGGTCATTAATTCTCTCTTCCTCCCAAATGACCCCCTCCTCGACCTCACCACCCCACCCCACCCCACCCACTCAGCATCCCGCATCGACGTTCCGTCTGTTCCCGATCTCAGGCAGTTTCTCCTGCCGCCGCCGCCGCCGCCGCCGCCGCCGCCGCTACCACGTCTCTCCCTCCGCCTCCCAACAACCAAAGGTTTTCCAGAGCGCTCTTTCTATAATCGGTTCTGCAGCAACCGAAGATATCGCAAGCACTCTTTGATGCGAAGTTTACAAAGGAAAGAATGAATAGGAAAACAACAGTTCAAAATGATATACGCACACGAATATATATATACTGTATACTATATATATATATATATATATATATATGGCCCTCTTTTAAGACGTCTTAAATTCATCTTTTTATCGATATGCAACGATATGCAATAATCTCAGCGGGACCGCTTCTGAATGATTCTTCTTCTGAAGAGGCGCTGTATAAATATTCTGTTACATTACTTGTATCTATATATACACACACATATTATAGAAACAACGCGCGTAACCAACAAGAATACTAAGCTAGTAGCAAGCAATCTAGTGAACTCGTTAACCTCAGCCCGATCGGATCGTTCCATCGTTTTATCTATTTATCATCGGCTCTACAGGAGTGATTCATTGGTATAGCATAGTATGCGCACCAGTAGTTTGCGCACCTGGGAGTTTGCGCAATAGGAATTTAGCGCACGCGCAAACTTCCAGGTGCGCAAACTACTGGTGCGCATACTAATGTAAACCGCAACATTATGTGGACAGAGTGGTAGTGAAGAAAGGCTAAAACACTGTGGATCGACAACCTTGGAAAAAGGAAGAACAAGAGGAGATTTAATTGAGACATACAAAATACTAACTAACGAAGTGGAAATGCCAAGAGATAGTTTTTTTTTTACATTGAAGCAGTATGCCGAAACCAAATGGCGCAACATGAAACTGTGTAAGAAAAGCGTTGGAAGATGCAAACAACACTTTTTCAGTGCAAGAATGGTGGACACTGGACAGATGCATGGAATGAACTGGACGAGGAGATTGTAAGGGCTATACGAGTGCATGCGAATGATTTCAAAATAAACCTCAGTACTAGAGGATACTAGATTTGGATGAGTGCAACAATGGTCTAACACAGGGCAGACTCTACTGAACCACTCTAAACCTTATTATTATTATTATTATTATTATTATTATTATTATTATTATTATTATTGTTATTGTTATTATTATTATTATTATTGTTATTATTATTATTGTTATTGTTATTGTTATTATTATTATTGTTCTTATTATTATTATTTCTATTATTATTATTATTATTTTTATTATTATTATTATTATTATTATTATTATTATATCGTCGTCATTTCATGTATGAAAAATCAGTGAAATTGAACCGTTACTTATGCACGGCGCCACCGGTGTCCTGCTCTGTTGGTATCCTTTCGCACATCTATTGCACGTCAATCCCGTGACGCCTTCTTTGCACTGACACTGACCGCTCGTCTGATTGCACGACCTGCCCATCGCACCAACAGGATGGCACTCACAATCTTAACAGAAAATATCGACAATACAGTAGGACAGGGTGGGATTTGATGTGCAAAGCAGTGGGGGGGATGGGCCAAGTGAGCTCCGAAGGCGCAATGGTCGAGGAGCCGAGTGGCGGGTGGGGTCTGAGGAGGGGGCTTGCCCCATCCGCAGACGACTAGGGGTCTGGGGGCGTCGAGCCGAAAACAAGCCCCGGCCGCCAACGATTTTGGTGCATTTTTGTCGTAAAAGAACGTCGCTGGTGACACTTAAATGTCATATAGTTGCAGCTTACGTAGCCAATATTATTTATTGTTTTCATTTCATAAAATGGGCCTATTTGGCCGGTGTGCTTTGAATTGGAGGAGGGGGAATGGTCACATTAACCCATATATACCTAACTTTTTTATTTCCTCACTATATTGAAATATTTAGTCAAATCTGTGCCCAAGAGCCTGGAACTAACCTATTTTATGAAAAAATTTGACGAATCTCCAAACTATGGCCAGCCAAATGTCGATACTTTATAAAGGATGCCAGGCACTCGTGGGTGCATAAATGTCAAACCACAAAGCAATGTGATCATTGTATATTTGCAAATTGTTTGATTTTTCTTAAGAACTTCATAGAAATTTGTTTTAAACAATAATTGCATCAACTGAATCTGCCAAATTTCATGTGTTAGCCATCAATTAGCACCAGCAATTAGCAATAAGCGGTTAGCATCACTCTCGATGAAAGTCAATGAAGCAGTCTTTAGGATGTAAGCCATCATTGCACTTCAAGGCAAACAAAATTGGCTTTCTTCATGCAGAGCTGACATACTTTCTGCTTTTCAGTGTATGAAATCAGATGGTCTTTGCCATCATAACGGACACTCAACTGAACCCTTCTGTCTAGAACCATTAGCTGCCCAATCGGTCCTCTAAGTTGGAGTCTCTCAGCATAACACTTGCTATAGACTAACAATATCTCGTCTGAAGTACAGATAATAATTGAAGCGACAACTGGCAAGGTGTATATGCAAGTGATCATTTGTAGATATAATAAGCATTCCGAGTGGCAACATTGACCATCTGGATAAATAGTGGCCACCATCACGTTTTGGACCTGATGGAAAATCTGTAGCAGCCCACATTCTGGTCCATGCGATCGGTGCCTCCCATGTGCAGATTGTAGGCCTAGCTAGTATTTGATGGCTGCTGGCTGCATAACTTCTATCACCTTCTTCTAGACTGATGAAGTGGGACTCAAACAGGCGCCATCTTCCAACAGATTCTGTTGTGGAAATCTTGATTTTAAGTTGTCTAACAGTGCCTGGATAAATTGCAACCGCATCTGCGTGAACGAGTCTTCATCATGATCAGTGCGTAATATCGGAATTCTTTCAAACTTGCAGGATTCACTTAACTGTTTCTTGACGGCAGTCAATGTTATCCCGTCCACAGCCTTAAGGGCTGCAAGTGAACCAGTTATACCAGCATAGACAAGGTCACATATGACGTGCTAATGCACAGAATAGCTAGTCGTCAATATCATTGGAACAAATACTCTCCAGTCTCCACATCTTCCTTGCCAGCCATAAGATTTGAAATTTGAAAAATACTCTTGATACATTCGCTTACACGCGGTCTTTCTGTTAATGACGACGCTGGCAGGCACCATGCCGCACCAATTATAAAGCGTTCAGAGCTCTGTCGATCCTGCCGTCGCAGTCTCACTTTGACTGCTCTGAACAACTACTGGATCAGTGACGGGGATAAAGACATCCCACCCTGGGATGACAAATTGTAAACCAGTGCCCGGGATGTCACAAACCAGTGACGGGGATAATCCCTGGCATCCCCCCTACAAATCCCACCCTGCAGTAGGATTTCAATTATTTTGACAATCTCTGACATCCAGTGGCGTAGCCAAGTGGTGGGGGTGGGGGTCAAACCCCTCTGCCTGCCGAAAACAAGATATTTTAATGAGTATCTGTGCATTTTAAATTTTGGGACGCGATATTGGGGGTCAACCCCCTTGGCTACCTGGCTACATTGTACCTGGCTATACAATGTAACGGTTTAAGAGGTGACGACCTTTTTTGCTTGTCAAGGTTTTTCCGGTTGGTCAGGGTCAAAACCAAAAACCAAAATCCCCTTCCGGAAATCCTGGCTACGCCTCTGCTGACATCTATGAAAGTTGTATAAACAAGGCCTACTTGAACAGTAAATATGATCATAATAATAATGTTGCTAGTCGAAATGCCTTGTGGGCAGGACCATGCATCCAGAAACTGTGTTCGCCCAGAGTTCCAATTAAGTATAGGTCCAGAAATTGAAAGTATTTGGTTTAGTGCAAAGAAAAAGTACTTCAAATACATAGTCAAATGTTTTCACTTAATCATTTAATGGAAATTGTAAGATTTGGTTTCGGCATGAGCTCCAGTGATGCCAATAACATGCTAACTTCGATCGGCTGTAAGCATGCAGAATGAGCTATACAGTAGACTATTGTACCAACTTTGATGCGATTTTAATTAGGCTGCGATTTTAATTAGGGTAATAATATCTGGTCACAAAATTCCAACAGTCAGTAGTACCGGATATAAATCGTACTATAATAATATTCTAAGGGCGGCGCACTCCTTAGAAGTTGTGACCAAGTCAGTGTCTGGCAAAACATTCACCGTTCGTCCTAACGGTTCAGCTCAAGATTTTACAGTTTCTATGACCGCATGTATACTGTATAGGCTACTGCGCATGCAGGATCTTTGATGTGTCCGCGGACGAATGTTTCCCGCTGTTTCCAAAGTTAGAATTTAGACTTATAACGCGTCGTTAATTTCCCTCTGCTTTGGCAATTCGACTTTCGGGGTGTGCGGCATGTGTGACTGCTTGGAACAGCTGTCCTCTATCGGTCTACCGTTGGCGGGCGCAGGTGAGGGCTTGGAAGCCAGCGAATAACTATTACTCAAAGAAGGCCTGACAACTGGTCGTTTGGCAAAGTGATTACTTATTCAATGACCGAGGTCGGTCTTTTGACGTTCGGAATACTAATCACATCGATTCCAGATTACGAGGAATATCTCATAGATAATGTTTTCAGTTGTCGATATATATATATATATATATATATATATATATATAAAATTGCGCAAATATGACTTATTGCTGGTTCTTCTGCATGCTTGAACAGCGTGGAAAGTAAATTATCAGGATTTTTATTTCGAATTTCTGTCAAGAATTATTTCAAAACGATCATTATTATGACAGACACACTTGATGCCAGAGATTTGAACTTTCTTTTAGTCGCACGAAACAAAGAGAATTCGCATTGGGGTAGACGTAGGCCCCTAATTACACAAGAATCTGTTCTAGATACTTCAGAGTACATGTTGTCAGTGTAAACGGCCGTCCATACATACATGCAGTATGTTCACTACTGTGTTTGTGACTGTCCATAAATGACGTCACGCACTTAGGGGGAGGGGTTCAAACATGTGTAATGATGTGTGACGACGGGGTAGGGGTTTCAGAAATGTGACGTCACATGACGTCACATAATACTAAACATTGTAATTAATTAAGCAATACTATGTTACCGCAAAGTTGAATGTATTTGGCACTTATAATTCATTTTAAAAAGAATTTTAACAGTTTATGAATATCGCTTCAACTATAATAATTATAATTAGTATTTTCAAACGAATTTATTGCAATACCCGCTTCATTCAAGAAATAAGTAAATTGAAACATTGATTTTGACATTAGAAAGAAGGGGAGGGGTTAACGCGTTGTGACGTCATTTTGGGGGATTTGACTTTGTGACGACTTGTGACGAGGGGGAGGAATAAAAAAACTGCCAAAATCGCGTGACGTCATTTATGGACGGCCCCTTTGTAGAAATTAGTTTATCAAGACGTGCGGTGCGTACAATTAACTGGATACGAAGGAACTCTTTTTGAAAGCACGTAAGACGCATGTGGGGTATAAGGAAAATTGTACCTCTACAGTCGTAGAGTTATATATACTCTAAGGCCAAGTTAATAGAGCTATATGCTGAAAACTGATGCAAAGAAACAACGAACGAGTCGGGACGACGCAGAGAAAGTGTGACCCGAACTAACTCTCCGATGATTTCGTCAGCTCCTTCGGATACTATCCGTCGATCGTCTTGCAGGTACCCTTGCGCGGCAGGCCGAACGGACGGACGCGGAGAGGCTTTACACAGAGGTACCATGCAGTCGGCGGGCGGTAGGCAAATATTTGCCTCCCCCCAGTAGACTATATAGACGCAGTGTCGAGAGTTGGACGGCGGCGGTGTCGAGACCCGGCCGGCGCCCAGATTTTCGATTAAGGACCATTATGCCGGTGACAATGCGCGGTATTTGCCGGAAACGCTTTCCACCGACGTGCTGCATACTCTGTCAATCGCTGCGCTCTTTGTTTGAGTCACACTCCGGCCGATAGGTGTCGCCGGACTCTGATCCGTTGCGTCTATTGTGTGCCAATATATTATATCTATGCTGCGTGTCGTAGGCCTATGTAGGCCTGCGCGCAACGCAGTCGACCACCGGGACAGTGACTTCCGGTGTAGAATTGAATTGGGAAGGCGACATATATATATATATATATATATATATATATATATATATTATATATATATATATATGTGTGTGTGTGTGTGTATATTTATATATGTGTGTGTGTGTGTGTACGTATGTATTTCATTTGTAATTTAAAGTATGCACGATATTTTAATAACTATGTGCTATATTTCTATATTGCACCGTATTATTAATTGTGTGGCCTTTCTGAAATTACTATTATGATGTATTAATATCCATTGACTTGGAAATAATAAACTGCTATTGGAAGAAAGTTGCAATTGCATTTTGTAAGTTTCTATCCGAGATTGTCAATTTAAAACAATATGTTGGTAGGTGACCTTTAGTTATAGTATTCAGAAACCGGAACTTCAAAACAATCAATTAAAAATGGAAACTTCTTCGAGTATTTATTAAAGCAATGTCCTTGGGAAGACCTTCCTTACTGCCCCCAATTTCCGAAAAGAGAATAAAACCGTTCGCCGGTAGATTTTACTGCAACGTTGTCAGATGGCATTTTCATAGTTCAGATAAAAATCAAATCTCGCAAAGCGATCCGTATGACCAGAATCCAAAGCATTTGACGCTCAAAGCGACTACTTTCCAATCGAGGGCGGCGCAATAATATTAGTGAAGGGTTTTTATTGAAGAGACTGCTTCTTACGGCGATATTTGAAAAGAGAAGAAGAAGAGGAGGAGGGGAGGAGGAGGAGGAGGAGGAGGAGGAGGAGGAGGAGGAGGAGGAGGAGGAGGCGACAATACGGGGTTGAGTGTCACTGCACAGCGGGAGACGACGGCTCGGTCTAAACTTCTAAAGTCGTCGTTAAAAGAAATGGATGACTTGCTGCGTTCGGAGCAAATGGGGCACCTACTTATCATCGCCTCGCGGGAGACATTCGACACCAATGGGCCATTAACACGTGCCCTCAATTCTGCCATTCAGCCGAACGAAAGAAAAGTGCCTAGCGCTGAGCGCTCCTTTCGAAGCGCACACCGTCTGCATCACACCTGTTGCGAGCCTCGTATACAGCAGACGAAGGGCAGAGAGAGAGATAGAGAGAGCGAGTGCTAACCGTCGAACTGCCCCGGGCATTCAGATCGGCGCGATCGTCTTTATATAAATCATTCGCCGCGGATGTGTTTCTCAAAGGGAATCGGTTCCGAGCTATATAGGCTACTCGCGGACCGACATATTCGATAATTTCGGTTCTTGAATACCGGCAATTAGAGTTACCGTCGCCGGCCCGTAATTATAATCGCTTTATAACGGTAGGAAATAAATGACGGCAGGGCGCGCCGGTCTCTGCTATAGTTACGAGGTCCGAGGGGTTCTAACCACGGTCCGCGACGGGGAAACTTGTCGATTGGTCACCCAGTCGATTCATCGTATGCTTAATTAATTGATGGTAGGGAGAGATGGCAAAGGAAAAAGTTGGAACAGCCCTCATTTCAGCTAATCAGTAAAAAAGCTCAAGGTTTTACAAGCCGCTTAGTCTCCGATTCGCTTAGAGCGGTGCATGGTTCTTAACGTTTTCGTGATTGCATACCCCTGAAACAAGTATTATAAGAGAGCGAAGTACCCCCTACCAGTCTACGGTACCTTATAACATAAGGTACCGTAGACTAGTAAGTATAAGGTCCTAATATTATTAGGACAAAAGTTTTGTCAAATTCCTTACCCCACTCCCCCCACACACACACACACAAACTTTCTCACCGGATTTGCGCGAATCTGATAGGTGGTCTGGGGTCAGGTTGGGGCAGTTGTCCCCATTTGCTGCATTTTGCCCCCTCTAGCGACGCTAATGGTGCCACCTGCTTTCCACCCTGACCTGGTCCGTTTTAGCTATTGACCTGTGTGGCCAGGCACACCTGTACAATGCAGGTAGCAGCAGCAGCATGAACATTTACTTATACAGCAACACAACCTGCATACTGTACAGATCGAACCAGACAATCCCTCCTCAATCATTCTGTTTGTCGTAATTTTTTCACGTTTAAAAAACCTGTAACTGAAATATAAATGTTTATTATTGACAATCTTCATCTCCCTTTACCGAGACAACTCCTCCTCACCATAGACGTAAGCTTCTATTAGACCGCTAGGCTCGAGCTCTCCCCCACTTTTTGAGCGTCTACCATAGGGAAGGGAGAAAGTAATAGGGGTTGGGACCCCACTTTTTCAACCAAGTTTTTACGCCAATGTTCGTCGCAAAGCAAAGGCAAAGGCAAAGGTACTCGCGCAATCGAGGGAGCGTATAGGGTCCGGCGCTGATCTCCGTGTTCTAGACAAGCAGCGACGCAGGTGACGTATACGCCATTAATCTAGAGTATAGTTTGCCGTTGCTTTCTATATATAGACCTGCGTTTTACCTTCGCGTCTTAACGC